>LS492879.1:202537-235550 GCA_900490845.1 Pristionchus japonicus | reverse complement strand
GCTTGCCTCCGGCGACGATGTACTCGTAAAGAATCTCTCCCTTATCCCGGGTCGACCTGCAACAAGTAGCGTTAAAATCCCGTCCGTTTTTGCCGGTAAACAATTGGCATAGGCACTCGCTTTTTAAAAATCATTGGTTACGTTTAAATACGATTTCAGCTAAATACAAAGCGAAATATCGCGAGAAGGAGCCATCATATGTGCAAACAACCATTACAAAGACCTGGCTACACGCGAGGACAGTTTCTCTCTGTCTGTCTCACTAAATCACGCTAATTTCAAAGCGAAGATAGCAAATATTCGCGATAAGACCTTTCTCGAATGAGAGCTGCTGTTTTTAGCAACAACAAAGGGTAAACAAAACATTTGAAAAAGGATGAAGTTGGTGGCTCACCCAAAATTCGCTCCAAATGAAGCCGGCCTCGCCCATCTTGCCACCATTTAGACCTGGAAACAACGCATATAATGAAACATAAATGGCAACAATAAACGCATAGAAAACGAAAGCAGAAGAGCAAGAACGTGAGAAAATACATCGAAAAGGAAAATACATTTGGCTGGCCCATAACTCCGCCCACTTTGCTAAACAACGTAAGTTTCAAATTTAATTAGTTCGATTAATCATTAATATGCGTATTTTATAATTTTTGCTTTGTAGTATTTAAATCAGTAAACATTCATGAATCGAATGAACATAACCATGACTCATACAAATCTGTTTGAAGCGAATTCGATTTTGTAACAGAAAATTTGATAAAATACCAAACATTATGGTATTCGTACCGGAATAAATATTCAGGACGATAGTTTCAACAATAGTTTCCAAATTTCTTATACTCTCTCCTGTCTCTCTGACCGGTGAGGGAGTGTGTGAGTTGAGAGACGATGGGCCGTATTACAGCTATATGCAATAATTTTTAATCTTTCCTGTTGTTTGGCTTCACCAAGAACGTTATTTCTTCCAATTTGAGGCAGCAGGGCTTTGGGGCAAAAAACCAAGAAGGGTCCGACATTTAAAGGAGGAAGACCCCAAAGAAGCTGCGAGAATGTCGTGGCTCTTCAACAACAAGAGATCAATTCAATTCAATTCAGAAGGTACAATTTGAATTCGAATATTGACTTGAATATTGTAGAGTGAGAGCTTTTCGAAGCAAATATAGAAGTAGAAGTTCAAATTTATCCCCCAATTGAATTCCCTACAGAACCTGCTGGCAACGCTGAGGCGTCTCCTCAACTCGAGACTCTCCCCAGACTGTTCTCCGATCACCGTAAGATGCACATGATGTGATCGTAGCGTCGACCCTCTGGCAACATTTGTAATCGATTCCCAGGTTATGCTCGATAAATCTCTGTGACAAATGTGCAAGTGTCAAAACACATCCGTGCAGTCGCAGAAGTCAGTCAATTCATTTGATTGTGTCCTTGTTTGGATCTTCGAAAACTAATTTTTAAAAATCCGAATGATCGCAAAAACGAAATTTATCGTATGCATTACGACGGACGCAATATAATGTGGCTGATACAATGATGGATTAGTTGCAAGACTTGTTATTATATCTTCTCTAACCATAGTCAATCACTTCGGTCCACACACCCCCTCAGTGTTCAGAGATGCAAAAGACGGTGTGATAAACGACTAAACTTTGTTTGACGATTCTAACCTTGAACTGATCAAAATCGAAGCTAGGAGATAGTTGGTAGAAAGAAAGGGAGGAAGAGAAGAGAAGGAAGAGGAGGACAAACTTCATTTTAGTTGAAGGTTTGCGGAAGAAGTGAGAGAGAGGGAAGATGCCCTCCAAATGGATGCGAAGAGAAAGTGGGCGGATTGAAGGATGAAAGGGGGATAGAACAATAAGAGAAAAAGAAATGGAAAGACATTTTTTGCTAATGGAGTGGATATGAGATTATACCAGACAGATTCTTGCAAAAAGAAAGCGGGCGGATTGAATAATAGAATGGGGATGATAATAGCATGGAGTGCGATGGAATCATATGAGTGCCGTAGATAGTTCATCTGGGGTATGAGAAGCTCACAGATGGCAAAACAAACCTCGAGTCTTAC
The DNA here is from genome assembly GCA_900490845.1 of Pristionchus japonicus. Lineage (NCBI taxonomy): Eukaryota > Metazoa > Nematoda > Chromadorea > Rhabditida > Neodiplogasteridae > Pristionchus > Pristionchus japonicus. The sequence goes on along the minus strand of LS492879.1, from coordinate 233,488 downwards.
CTCGAGATACAGTTTTTCGATGCACTTTCGGCGTGAGCGACGAAGGCCAACAAGCACTTTCATTATCGATACTTTTGAAAAACTCCAAATCGGACATTTTTTATAGGAGGCTAGACTTTGTGTCAGCCCTTGCTATATTCTTACGCATACGGTGCAGCGTGTTCAAAAGGAAATGTACGATTCAAAGGGGATCAATTTATCTCATCTATGGGACGGTTGCTGCCTGTCAAGATCGTCGAACTCCAAACAACATTAACTTCACTCCGTCTTCACTTTCGATGACAATCGCTCTGAGAGAAATGTTCATATTTACTCGTATTCTTCATGTTTATGGAAATGCAAAAGAGAGACTCTGCACATGTTTTGTGTGAAAACAACTATCTCAGCCATCCAAAAAAACTAACCGAGTCCGATAATGAGCTTCGATTCATGCGCTCTCACACTTGCTGGATCCTCTGGCGATTCGTTTTCCGCAGGCTGTGAAAGTTAGTCGTTGAAAATCAGTCATCAAAGATCGACCGATAAATTTTGTTTTAGACGTGCAAATGCTCACCTGCTCTTCATGGTAGTGCAACTCCCGAAACGGTGAGGGGCGCGGGCCTCCATCGTAGCCCCGCGGCGAGTAGCGGTGACCTCTCTCCTGTACCCATTCATCGTTAATTTCTTCTTGTTTCGGAAGGCCAGTCAACAAAGAGCGCAAAACAAATCGATCGTTGCAGTGCTCACACGCTGTTCACGGTAGTCTCGAAACGGCGAGAAGCCGGGAAAGGCGGACCTTCGTAGAGGCGAAAGGGTAAGTAGCGACGGTTTACAAGCGGAGTCTCAGGTTTTAGACTTGAGTCTGAAGATTGTCTGCTTAGAGGCATCCACTCAGGGACCGTGTAGAGGTCTGAAATATGAGAATATTCGACGGAAAATCGCAACAAGAAATGGAACAGAATAACGGAAAGACTGAAGAAAGAAGTGGAGATGGTGCATAACTGGCTCCTTTTATCCTGTTCGGAGACGCTAGATTAGAACTGGGCGGAGCATGAAGTGATGAATAGCACTATGACTCGTCCATACAAGAACTACCAGAAGGCAAAGGCCCTAATGCAGGGATCATTTACTATTGCTCCTTTGGAGTCTCGCGTCAGTCATTTCTCCAAGCATCGTGAGAACTGATGTGATAGTAAACTTCAGTCACCTTCTGGAAACATCTCGGAACTTTATCTGTAATGGATTCCCAGACTGAATAAATCTGTTATAGTACTGTAGGTAAACCCACGTTTTCGAATAATGGATTGATCAACTATGGATCTGTCCGTTCTCCAGAGATCTTTTGTTTGTCTCTTCATTCTCCCTTCGGTACGAGATACACTGCCTCCACCCTGTTTCGATAAACACGAAACACTATGTACAAACAAGCCCGACCCATTCTCCCTGTCTTTCACTGCAAGGGAAATCAGAGGACTCACACTCTACATTTTGAGAAGAAGAAATGCAGGAAATTTCGCACGCGAAAAACACTTCGCGTACTGAGAATGAGATCTCGCAATGAGCATTCCACGTATCTTGCCTACTACGTACTATGACCGGTTGGGGAGAAGTACTCCCTGACGTTCTCCTTGTCGTATTGTACGTGTATTTGCTTGCTCGTCTTGCGACGTCCACTGATGCCTACTTCAAGACTCCCTTCTACACTTTCATCATAGCGACAGGTATGGAAATATAATGAATGACATGTAAATTCTGTTAGAATCTAGTCATGCTAACTGATGAAAGAATACGTAGTAATAAGAGACAGTGCTGACATTTGTCAGTACCGTAATTTCAAAAACCGTAACTATGTTTCAGGCGTTTATAGTATAACTTCCATTCTAAGTTTTATAATAGCCGGCCAGTTTTCATATTCAGAAACGCATTGGACAATTCATATCCTGAAGATTGCATTTGCAAGTTTATCATGAAAGAGTTAATACATCTTATCTGTTTGCAGGCTGCTAATATATGGGGAGCTATTGGCTCCACGATTGGCAAAGCATTTATTGCAGTACATCGATATTTTGTCCTCAGAAAATCAGACTTTTCAGAGAAGGTGAAATCTAGTTATCGATTGATAATTGCTTGTGAGAAAAAGACAAAAACTTGAGCGCAACTTGAGTCATTTTTACAGAATTATTCATCATCTGTTGTTGTGGCATTGCTTGTGACTCAGTTTGCAATTTCTTTATTAGCCACAGCCCCAGCTTGGCCGGCATCTTACGTTCGCCTTAATGAAAGAATTGATCTAAGCAGCCTTATGGTACTTTGTGGGCTTTTTCGCTTCCGAAATGAACATGTTCTTAGATACACAAAGTTGTCTCAATTATCACCTACATTATCTACATACTCTGCAACGGAGTTTTCGCAGTACTGACGAGTCGTGAAATGCTCCGGCTGAGAAACCTTCTGGAGGTACCAACCATGTCTGTGAAATATAAATCTAATTCAGAATATTTCAGGATGCTGGAGATTCCAAGGCTATAATGACTCAACAACGCAATATGTTCATCATTGTGACCGTTTGCTCGATAACTCATATCTTGAAAGCGATTCATCAGGTTTAATCTGAACGAAGTTGATTAGTGAACGCTTCTCCTCAGTTTGTAATGGCTGCAGCAACATACCTCGGACATCAAGACTTTTATAATTTCATTGTTCCGATGGTATATCAATGGGCGTGAAGTGAAAATCAATATTTTACAGTATCCTATTCTGAACGGACTTGCATCCTATGCTGCTCCAGTGTGTCTCGTCTTGTTCTCGGCCAAAGTTCGAGCTCGATTGTTATTTAGAATTCGAAGACCATTATCGGACACAACCGTAACGTCGATGAGATAAAGCATTTGCATCTTTTCGGTGTGCGAACTGACACAAGGGTTGTGTCTCTCCTACAAACGCGTGGTTTGGGGCTCTCTAGGATGATAAGGAATATGCAAGTTGATGAGCAGCTCACGAGACTCATTATGATCATTCACCGCATTCAATACAAAACTCAATGGAAAGAGAGTGATACAGTACGGTCAAAAATGGAATAAAGCAAAATTTCTAAAACCAAAGCTACAATATCACAATTACAAATTCACTGAAGTCAATTGCAAATATCCGAACATTTTCGTGTGGAACTCTTTATTTAGCAAGTGTGTGCAACGAAAACATATCACAATAAAACATTTGCTCGATCTTCCGATTTCGCATCAGCGTTATGGAGGAAATAATGTCATACAAGTTGAGAGTGAGGTGGGCATCTACTCGCGGTCCAATGAGGATACTTCTCTAGCTGCGTCAACCACAAGTATCTTCAAATAGCAGAGTGGGCATTGAATCACATTGGTACTGTCTTCTGGACAAAATCAAGAAATACCAGAAGGCATATCGGCACTGTGGCATTGAGCATTCATTCATACTGCCTGAATTGAAAAAAGCTTGCCCAGCGAAAGAAAAATCGGGCGAGACGAAAGTTTGTATTTACGAAAGTTTACATTGATTTGTGAAATATGAAAAGACTAGAATGAAATGTGTGTGAATGTGAATGCAAATGCAAAAAATAGTTCTGAAAACTTTACATTCAGAAACTACACGAGCATTTTCGAGTGAAATATTTTATTTGCGAATCGTATTCAAAGTTCATAGTTTCGTTCTTATTGCAACAATTAACGAATTCCACAAAGCAAAAATTATAATAAAAGATTTATTCGTTGCAATTAAATTTTACAACTCATCAGTCAATGATTTCTTCCACAGGTTCATGTACCAGTCTTGATTAAGCGCTCCGAACTCCTCCTTTGCAAACTCGCAAATGCTCTTGGCAAGGTTCAACAAACTTTGATCTCGTTGTCCTTCAATGCAGCCTCCAGTCCCGTGTTGTGGCGACGTCGAGCTGCAATGGTGAGTAAGATCAAATGTCTCCGAACAGCTTTGCATTTGCATAACCTAGATTCACATACCTGCGTGACTAGTTTTCATCGACTAAAGTTGACCATACCTTGATGCTGCAACCATTGAAAGTGCATTGATCATGTTTGAAGTTGAATGCAGGATCCATTGTAGGAATGCTGTTGGCATCGAGCGAAACCGTGTAGAGGTCTGAAAAAGTAATAACAGTAATTGATTCTGCATTAATTCAATAATGCGGAAAATAAGAAGAGAAGAATAGCGCACGGGTAAGAGAGAGAGAAGTGGAGACGATTCAAGGTAAGAACTGGCTCCTTTTATCCTCCCCAGAAAGGGGCGGAGAGTGAAGTGCTGAATTATAACATGACACCTCCGTCAATTTTGAGCACAAGGAGTGCCAGAAAGCACGTCAGCCCAATGGCTGGGATTTCTTTTTTTCATTTCTTCTAGGCATTTATCGAGAGGGAAGATCAAATATGGATGAGAGAGAAACTTCAAATCGTGAAACTGTGATCATGAAATACGAATTAAGCTTCTGCCAAGGATTGCACCATTGCTGATAGATAATATTTCGACTAAATTTATATTGAAGAGATATGAGGACAGTTTTTTATAGGACGTTGCCATTATTTCTGGAACAAGCAGTTTCTACCCTAAACGAAAGAAGGGGAAACCCAATTCTAAAGATACCCGAAGATATCAATTCAATAATCAATAGTTAGAGTCACGTTAGAGAAATGAGCATGGCAGAGACATACTAGGGTGCTGACGCTAGATCCAGGTTGGAAATATTTTTAAATTTAGAAAGAAATACTTATTCAATCTTTTACCGTTTCAATCAATGCGGAATTGCATAGCATCCCAACAGAGCGATTTTAACAATTATAATTAGAGACTCCAAGCTCCGCCCACTCGAGAGGGATAAAGCGCGACAGAAAAAACTGGCAAGTGAAATAGCAAATCGAATTCTCCACCGATTTAGGTGATCTAAAGCGTTTCCGGTAGGTATCGGCGTCCCTCACAAAAGACCCGATGCGCCCTATGTTTGATCAACTTTGGATGGGTGAAAATCGATATTGAATGGTTCAGAATAGGTGATTCACTCGGTTCTCGTGATCGTATACAAGGGCGCTTCTCACAGTTTGCATCCCTGATTTTATGAGGAATATTAAGCATGAAAAAATATTTTTCAGAAATGTCCCCGATTTGCTATTTGAGTAAAACAAATACAAGACTTACGGTGTTTAGCGCGCCTCCTCCTCTCCCTCTTCCCCTCCCTTCCCTCATTTGAATGCGCCCTCTCCCTCTCTCCCGCAGGAAGTACTACCCGGCTACTCTAGCACGCACTCTCTCCGCTTAGGACTGATTGCGCCACCCCGGCATCTGAACAGCGGCTCGCTCAGAGCGGTGAAGCTATGGCCGCCGGAGTTTGGGAACGAGCTGAAATTAGCTCCGCCCACTTTTGATCGGTCCTGAAATCTCCCTTCCTCCCACTATGGCTTATTCGCATGGTTTTTAAAGCACAACTCGGTCCAGAGATGAGATATCGACAAACGGTAAAAAACATGATCTTATTTGGCCCTAGAGGGATACATTAGCAACACAACCTGGCCCTCACGATGAGTTCGGCCAATCACGTTGTGGTCCCTAATTATAATACAATCAAGTGCAAATGATACATTTTAAACATTTCTCAACACAATTCTAACTATGTTGTTAATAGTTGAAGGCAGTAATTGATTTCCATTTGGTTACGCCGAAATAATTGAGATGCTTGCTAGGCACAGAGTTGGATCGCGCCTTTCCATACTAGGAGCACCATTGAATGAAATTCATCGTCTCCAGCTTGGTATTAGCCGTAATTTCCTCATGCACTTCTCACTTCCGTTGCTGGGTTATCAAGACTGCTATGAGCCCGTGGCCCGCTCGCTTTTAATTCGTTTGTCCTGCAATTTATCGATATGACAGAATGACTTAAGACCGAGTTCCCTTTATTTCAAAAGCAATATCGCTACTCTAATCGACAAAGGGGTGAGTCGAAACATTTCGTTAACTCCCTCTTGTACCCTACTTGAAATTTCTATGCTTTTCTAAATAGATCTCTTTTCAATTAATCGCTGAGTGATGGTGGATACCGTGATTTCAATCAGTAACATAAGCGTACTCTGTGGAGGAATGAAGTGAACGGCTCGCGAGACGTCAAGAGCTGTAATCGCCACTGGAACCGGTCGAGATTCTCCTGAGCTCAGCGGAATTGTGTTGACAACAGTATTGAAGTTGAAGATGAAGTTAACCTTCTGTCATGATTGTCTACTAAGTAGAGCAAGTGAAACCGTGTAGAGGTCTGCAGATCGTTTTTATTATTCAGAAATTGTGAAATATGCAAACATATTCGCGAGGATAGATGAGCCAAGCGAACATGATGACCGGTCAGAATGCAATAGTTCAACCAAAAATAAGAGATGGAAATGAACAACTGAATTAGCTCATTTATACCCTGCTCGTCGTTGGCGTATCGATCGAAAAGGGGCGGAGGGTGAAGTTGTGAATACACTCACGGCTTCGTAAATCGTAATTTCAAGAACTACCAGAAGGCGAATCAGCCCTCTGGCAGAGATACAGTAGCGACCGAAAGTATTGGGACACTTTTTCTTTCGCCTCTAACTTTTGAACCAGAGCAGATATCGACCTACTTTTTGCTCTATCACACAGATAATCTATAGAAGACTACGACGCACATATAATGGTAGGGGCGAATGCACTCCGTTATTGCCTAGTGATGACGCAACCAACCTGTACTTTTTCGAAAATTCGTTATTCTTTGGTGGATTTTTTCCGACTCATCAAACTTTTTGTGCATAGAGATCAGTCCAAGGGCTATCCAGAAAAAAAGTTTCAAGTTGCTGCGACCACTCTCCATGGCAGCAGAAAATCAGCAAAATTGAATTCGAAATTTCATAACTCTGCCGCTAGGAGTTCTAAAGCTTAAAATGATTCTTGTAATGACTGTTGAAGATCCACAGAGTATGGTAGCATTGGCCCTTCATTTGCCCTTCGAAACCACATAAGTCACTTTTTCACATGATCCAACTTTGAAGGCTCACCATTCCAAGGGTGATTTTTGAAAATACATGGTTCCGGCGCAGGAGTGTTCTACTACCGCTAGTCTGTTGATGGTCAAATTTTTAGGGTATTTGGTTGACTCTCCGACATGCGGCGAATTGTTTACGGAGGCATACTCACTCACAAAATGCATGCCCCTCCCCCTTTTGCGTTGATGTCAATATTCATACTTATCTTTGTAGCAGTGTTGAGGCTCTGAAACTTCTCGTAGTTCATGAAGAGAGTGTGGTCGTACAGTTGACGAAGTTTCAGCCCAATCGGACGTCTTTGAAAAAATCGAGTATGGGTGAGTCGAGCATTTTGTGAGTGAGTATGCCTCCGTAAACAATTCGCCGCATGTCGGAGAGTCAACCAAATACCCTAAAAATTTGACCATCAACAGACTAGCGGTAGTAGAACACTCCTGCGCCAGAACCATGTATTTTCAAAAATCACCCTTGAAATGGTGAGCCTTCAAAGTTGGATCATGTGAAAAAGTGACTTATGTGGTTTCGAAAGGCAAATGAAGGGCCAATGCTACCATACTCTGTGGATCATCAACAGTCATTACCAGAATCATTTTGAGCTTTAGAACGAAGCTCTAGCTCTGCTAGAAGCAGAGTAATGAAATATCGAGTTCAATTTTGCTGAATTTCTGCAGCCATAGAGAGTGGTCGCAGCAACTTGAAACTTTTTTTCTGGGTAGCCCTTGGACTGGCCTCTATGCACAAAAAGTTTGGTGAGTTGGAAAAAATCCACCAAAGAATAATGAATGTTCGAAAAAGTATGTCTCGGTTGCGTCATCACTATGCAATTACAGAGTGCTTTCGCCGCTTCCATTATATGTGCGTCGTAGTCTTCTATAGATTGTCTGTGCAAAAAAACAGAAATTAGGTCGATATCATGTCTGGTCAAAAAGTTATAGACGATTGAAAAAGTGCCCGAATACGTTCGGTCGCTACTGTACCTTGATGCTGCAACCATTGAAAGTGCATTGACCATGTTTGAAGTTGAATGCAGGATCCATTGTAGGAATGCTGTTGGCATCGAGCGAAACCGTGTAGAGGTCTGAAAAAGTAATCACAGTAATTGATTCTGCATTATTTCAATAATGCGGAAAATAAGAAGAGAAGAATAGCGCACGGGTAAGAGAGAGAAGTGGAGACGATTCAAGGTAAGAACTGGCTCCTTTTATCCTCCCCAGAAAGGGGCGGAGAGTGAAGTGCTGAATTATAACATGACACCTCCGTCAATTTTGAGCACAAGGAGTGCCAGAAAGCACGTCAGCCCAATGGCTGGGATTTCTTTTTTCATTTCTTCTACGCATTTATCGAGAGGGAAGATCAAATATGGATGAGAGAGGAACTTCAAATCGTGAAACTGTGATCACGAAATACGAATTAAGCTTCTGCCAAGGATTGCACCATTGCTGATAGATAATATTTCGACTAAATTTATATTGAAGAGATATGAGGACACTTTTTTATAGGACGTTGCCATTATTTCTGGAACACTCAGTTTCTACCCTAAACGAAAGAAGGGGAAACCCAATTCTAAAGATACCCGAAGATATCAATTCAATAATCAATAGTTAGAGTCACGTTAGAGAAATGAGCATGGCAGAGACATACTAGGGTGCTGACGCTACATCCAGGTTGGAAATATTTTTAAATGTAGAAAGAAATACTTATTCAATCTTTTACCGTTTCAATCAATGCGGAATTGCATAGCATCCCAACAGAGCGATTTTAACAATTATAATACAATCAAGTCCAAATGATACATTTTAAACATTTCTTAACACAATTCTAACTATGTTGTTAATAGTTGAAGGCAGTAATTGATTTCCATTTGGTTACGCCGAAATAATTGTGATGCTTGCTAGGCACAGAGTTGGATCGCGCCTTTCCATACTAGGAGCACCATTGAATGAAATTCATCGTCTCCAGCTTGGTATTAGCCATAATTTCCTCATGCACTTCTCACTTCCGTTGCTGGGTTATCAAGACTGCTATGAGCCCGTGGCCCGCTCGCTCTTAATTCGTTTGTCCTGCAATTTATCGATATGACAGAATGACTTAAGACCGAGTTCCCTTTATTTCAAAAGCACTATCGCTACTCTAATCGACAAAGGGGTGAGTCGAAACATTTCGTTAACTCCCTCTTGTACCCTACTTGAAATTTCTATGCTTTTCTAAATAGATCTCTTTTCAATTAATCGCTGAGTGATGGTGGATACCGTGATTTCAATCAGTAACATAAGCGTACTCTGTGGAGGAATGAAGTGAACGGCTCGCGAGACGTCAAGAGCTGTAATCGCCACTGGAACCGGTCGAGATTCTCCTGAGCTCAGCGGAATTGTGTTGACAACAGTATTGAAGTTGAAGATGAAGTTAACCTTCTGTCATGATTGTCTACTAAGTAGAGCAAGTGAAACCGTGTAGAGGTCTGCAGATCGTTTTTATTATTCAGAATTTGTGAAATATGCAAACATATTCGCGAGGATAGATGAGCCAAGCGAACATGATGACCGGTCAGAATGCAATAGTTCAACCAAAAATAAGAGATGGAAATGAACAACTGAATTAGCTCATTTATACCCTGCTCGTCGTTGGCGTATCGATCGAAAAGGGGCGGAGGGTGAAGTTGTGAATACCCTCACGGCTTCGTAAATCGTAATTTCAAGGACTACCAGAAGGCGAATCAGCCCTCTGGCAGAGATACAGTAGCGACCGAAAGTATTGGGACACTTTTTCTTTCGCCTCTAACTTTTGAACCAGAGCAGATATCGACCTACTTTTTGCTCTATCACACAGATAATCTATAGAAGACTACGACGCACATATAATGGTAGGGGCGAATGCACTCCGTTATTGCCTAGTGATGACGCAACCAACCTGTACTTTTTCGAAAATTCGTTATTCTTTGGTGGATTTTTTCCGACTCATCAAACTTTTTGTGCATAGAGATCAGTCCAAGGGCTATCCAGAAAAAAAGTTTCAAGTTGCTGCGACCACTCTCCATGGCAGCAGAAAATCAGCAAAATTGAATTCGAAATTTCATAACTCTGCCGCTAGTGGTGCTAGACTCTCGTTCTAAGGCTTAAAATGATTCTTGCAATAAGTGTTGATGATCCAGAGATTATGGTAGCATTCGCCCTTCATTTGGGTTTGGGATCCCGGAAAGTCACTTTTTCACTCGACCCTATTTTCAGATCTCACCGTTCCAAGAGTGATTTTCGAAAATTCATGGTTCCGGAGGTGTTCCAATACCATTAGACATTACCTGCTGAAATTTTTAGGTCAATTGGGTAACTCTCCGGCATGTGGCGAATTGTTCACGGAGGCATACTCACACCCAAAATGCACGCCCCACCTACTTTTGCATTGAGGTCAATATCGATATCTATCTTTGCAGTGGAGATGAAGCTCTGAAACTTCTCACAGTTCATAAAGATAGTGTGAGCGTTCACTTGGAGAAGTTAGAGCCGGATCGGACGTCTTTGAAAAAATCGAGTATGGGCGAGGCATACATTTTGGGAGTGAGTATGCCTCCGTAAACAATTCGCCACATGCCGGAGAGTTACCCAATTGCCCTAAAAATTTCAGCAGGTACTGTCTAATGGTATTGGAACACTTTTGCACCGGAACCATGAATTTTCAAAAATCACCATTGGAACGGTGAGATCTGAAAAAGGAGTCGAGTGAAAAAATGACTTTCCTGGCTCCCAAACCCAAATGAAGGGCGAATGCTACCATAATCTCTTGATCATCAACACTTATCTCAAGAATCATTTTAAGCCTTAGAACGAGATTCTAGCACCACTAGTGGCAGAGTTATGAAATTTCGAATTCAATTTTGCTGAATTTCTGCAGCCATGGAGAGTGGTCGCAGCAACGTGAAACTTTTTTCTGGATAGTCCTTGGACTGATCTCTATACACAAAAAGTTTGGTGAGTCGGGAAAAATCCACCAAAGAATAACAAATTTTCGAAAAAGTACAGGTTGGTTGCGTCATCACTAGTCAATAACGTAGTACATTCCCCGATACCATTATATGTGTGTCTTAATCTTCTATAGATTATCTGTGCGACAGAACAAAAAGTAGGTCGATATCTGCTCTGGTTCAAAAGTTAAAGGCGAAAGAAAAAGTGTCCCAATACTTTTGGTCGCTACTGTACTTTAATTTTGAGAAATTTATAACACCCCTTTGTTATATTTCCATATTATTCCGTATTTTTTGTATTTTTCCCGTAGTTATGAGTGTCTCATCATCAACTAAAGTCACGCTTTCACTCGGTCATAACAACATGCAGCTGAAGCGTTTGAAAAGAGATCAGACTGTTCAAGAAATCAACTTTATCAATATCCTTTCAACTCGACTCCAGACTCTGCGCTTTCACGTAGGAAGCGTACTTTCCATTCAATCGAATCAGTTCTTCATGACTTCCACTCTCGACGACACTTCCGTCCTCGATGAAGTAGATGCGGGTTGCGTCCTGAACGAGATGCTAATTGTCGTGTAAGAGATGTGATTTGCCGTGTATTCGGCTCTCCGAACACCCTCTGCGTTGTCGAGTTCTAACAGGTTGCGACTAGAAAGTATCAACATAGAACGTGACAATAGATCGTTAGAAAGTTAGAAAGTAAGAGAAAAAAATCACAAAAGGAAGTAGGCAAAAGAAGAGAGAGTGCCCACCTTGATACTCGGTAGCCTGTGTGCAATGGAGATTGACGTTCGGCCCTCACTAGCCTTGGAAATAGCTTCTTGAACGATCTGCAATATTTATTGTTTTCGTAGAGCATTTTATGAACGAGTAATTGTGTAGCGACTAGGGTTGCCGGCTCGGTTTCGGTTTCGGGTTTACCGGCCTCTCGTTCCCTCCCGCACGTACGCAAGCGCACGCCCGAGAAGAGGGAGCAGAAGAGATCAAAACCGACACAAAACCGACATGGTGTCGGCTTTGAGTCGGCTGTGACCTCTTGAGGTCGAGGGAGAGAGGAGGCTAGAGACGAGAGAGAGAGCGTGCGGAAACGAGAGACGCAGAAAGGGGAGAGGTAGATCACGAGATCAAAGCCGACTCAAAGCCGACTCCAAGTCGGTTTAGTGTCGGGTTTGATCTCTCCTTCAAAACTCAAAGAGCACGTGCTCGAGTGAAAGGGAAAGAACTAACGGGGGCTCGGTATAACCGAACCCGAACCTGCAACCCTAGTAGCGACCTCAAGACATTTGCAAAAGCGAGGACAAATTAGAAACGACGTATAGTTCTGATCCCTTACCCTCTCACTCTCTCCATCCAGCGCGCTCGTTGCTTCATCGAGCAGCAGGATCTTCGGCTTTCTCACGAGTGCTCTAGCAATGGCGATCCTCTGCCGCTGACCGCCAGACAGGGAGCGACCCTTGCTGCCGACGGGAGTGTCGTAGCCCTACAACGAACGAACTTGACAATATATCCTGATGGTTACTGCCGAGCAGACAATAAGAAGTGTGTTAATGGAAGAAGATATTCTGACCTCGGGTAGATCCTCAATGAACCGTGCTGCATTCGACAGCCGACACGCCTCACGAACATCGTCCAGCGTGCAGTCACTGCAGCCGAGAAGGATGTTCTCGGCGATTGAGCCCTTAAACGAAGCTTCATTATTATTTGTTAAAACACAGCCGCCGAATCAATTGTTTCATCTAGGAGCGTGAGGCTAAAAGAGTCTCGATGAAACCTAATTATTCAAACGTGCTCCATCTCAATAAGTTGGAGAACACAAGATGTTTCGCTCTTTCAAGTAAATGTCTCATGCAAACATCTTCGAAGCATGTAGATACCTGGAATAGAACTGGTTCCTGCCCGACGAGGGCGATTTGACTGCGCAAGTGCCGAACGGAGAAGTTACGATGATCAATGTTGTCGAACTTCTGAATTATCAGAACCTTGCAGGTGATATTTGAAAATAACTAACAATCGTTCCTTCTTGTTGGTCATAGAATCGTTCGAAGAGCGAGATGAGAGTACTCTTGCCGCAGCCTGCATTTTTTATTGGATTCTCATCCTTATCTGGGATAAATAAGGAAATGAAAAACGAACCCGATGGTCCAACCAGCGCAATCGAATCTCCCGCACTTGCAGAAATGTTCAATTGCTTGGCAACTTTCTGCGTCGTCCTGGTAGGATAAGCGAAGGTCACGTTACGAACGGTGAATGAACCAGACAGCTGGGTTGATGAATCCCCGGCATCTAGAATTTGCGATCAGGGATGGTGCCTTCTGATAAATTCAAAAGAAGATGAAAGTATACCGGAGGGTTCGGGAAGATCGAAGTAGTTACGTAGAATTCTTGCTGCAGCATTAGCTCGAACGAGATCGGGAAATGTTGGAGTGATGAACGAAAGTTCCCAAGCGGAGAACTCGATCATCATTCCCACTCTGTAAGAGAAATTCAATAACGTGGTTGATGATAAGAAGAGAAGCACTCACAGGTAAAGTTGATGACCAGTGAGATATCCGTGGTAGACCAAATGTGATCCGATTCCATACGAAACCATTCCGAACAGATAGATTGATCCATTGCTGAGTGACCAAAGGATTGATTGAACGAGGGCTGACTAAAATATGTAAATTAACTGTCGGAGCAGAAAAATTCCAGCAACCTTCCACTGAATACTCGCGACTTGTTCTTGTGATTCCGTATATCGGCGCTCAAAATATCCTTCCACAGCCATAATCTGCACTGAGCGAGTGTGCGAGAAGATTTCCAATGCGAGCTACAAAAATAATATAAAAAATTAGCTTTTTCTCACTGTTTGAATACCTCTGGAGACTCGCAAGTTCTCGCATGCTGCTCCGTGAGATTAGAGAAAACAAGGAACAACCCGATTTCAAGAATAGCAATGGTTACAGTGAGAACCGTAGCTGAAAAGTATCTCGTTTCAATAGCAACGAATGTTAGAACTGACCGATAATGCCCATTGGCAAGCAAATGACGAGAGCGACGATAGTACAAGTAACAATGCAAGTAATGCCCCAAGTGAAGAGGACGGCTCGTCCGTTGAGACCCTGAACACTTAGTCAGTTAACTCATAACTCTTCTTTCTCACACTTTCTCAAAGTGTTGTAATTTCGAGTTAATGGGATGAGAGAGCAAGAGCGTAACCTCGTTCAACCGAGACTACAGCAAGCAGATTGACTCACCGCAAGAAGTGCACTAGGCTGCGAGTTCAGATCATTTACAATAGTAGGAGCACTCGTTTCGGGATTATCGAAATATGAGGCGTTCCTTTGTAAAACCCTTGATAGAATTTGCTCCTTGATAGATGCAATGACAAATTCGGAGGCTTTGCTCGAGAAGAAATACTGGAATTCGGCTTCGGTCAATATTGAAAGAAAAACGAGTTCAAATACCGCAAAAGTGTTCGCAATCCAAACAAAGCATCCGATTCCTAGTGAAGCCGAGCACGCGATCGTAAGAGGTGACCAGTATTCGCCATTGTCCAACCCTGCAAAGCAATTCGAAATCTTCTCGATACCTGATTACTACAGTTGAGTAGTTGGAAAGGTTTATGCTTACTCAGTGAATTAAAAATGAGATTGATCAGAAGGGCGTAGAGTGGAATCTCGAATCCTCTGAGAACAGAGAACACGAAAGCAGGAAGAATCTTCAAGCGATGTCCGCGAGTGCAATTTCGAAGGAAAGACGACCGCGATACTGTCTTAGGTAGATCAATCTGAGTCGACTCAACAGTTATTGTGGACTAAACATGAGTCTCACCAGTTTTTCCTTATCTTCAGTACGGGCATTAACGCTGCCAGCGAGTGCCTTCCTTCTGGAACGGATTCGTTGCAGCTCCTGTGTTGAATCGCTGAAAAAAAGACTTGAGCCTTTGGGAAACATTCGGAATCAAGTTTAAAACGGCGTACTCGGGCTCCAAATGTCGCTTCTTCTCGACTCCGAGGTTCTGTCGTTGTGCCATGGTTGCATATGTTCCGCCACACGAGAGTAGTTCATCATGAGTTCCTGTGTTTTGCAATGACTTTGAACTATTGAATGACTCTGCGAACATTTTGAGGAAAAAACGAACGCTGAAGAACCACGTACCCTGCTCAATGACAACTCCCTTGTCTACAACGTAGATAACGTCGACATCTTTCAACGTGCTCAGTCGATGCGCGATTGAGATTGTCGTTCTACCGACGCTTGCATCGTTCAGTGCGGCCTGATGTACACTTTTCAATGAGAGCATGAAAAGTGAGCATATGAAAACGTAACGTACTACTCCAATTCACTCCAAACTAACCTGAAGAAGACTTTCAGACTGAGCATCAAGTGCACTTGTAGCCTCATCGAGAATCAGAATGGGCGGATCAGTAAATATTGCTCGTGCAATCGCGATTCGTTGTTTCTGCCCACCACTAAGAGCTATTCCGCCTTCTCCAAGGAGTGTGTCGAAGCCCTGATGTTACTGTTTGACAAATATAATGACTAATTGACTTACGAGTTCCAGCTTCTCAATAAAACTCCACGCCTGTGCGATTTCGGCTACTTGCAGGAGTCTTTGCTCCGTTGTTCCTTGTCCTTCCCAATGTCTTCCCAGCAGAATGTTGTCTCTGATGGTTCCGTTGAAGAGACTCGGTTCTTGAGCTACCATTCCGATGTTCTGAACGGATAAATTGGACAATTATTATTGACCAATGATCATTCAACCTTTCTGATCGTTCGTCTATCATACTCCTCGATCGGCTTTCCGTCAACAGTGATCTCTCCGCTAGATTTATCGTACAGCTTGGCAAGCAATCCAATCTGGAATCCTTTTTTCGCTAGCTAATGATACTAAACTAGCGTACTGAAGTGCTCTTTCCGCATCCAGAATGACCAGCGAAAGCAACTGATTGTCCAGCTCGAGCAGACCAAGTTAGACCCTGGAAGAACAGATAGCGTCATCCACGTGCCAGCGAAAGTATTTGGCGAACTAGACCCTACCTGCAATACCATCTCATCCCTCGACGCATACTTGAAGTGGACATCACGGAATTCAATATCACCCTTCAATCGCTCAACTCTTGCTTCGGAAGGTGCATCCATAGTTGCTGCCTGACAATGGTTCAAATAATGTATTTCAATAGGTGCACTACGTCATGGAGCCAAAGTGTCGAAGTGAAGGGTCGAACAAAGTGAAACAAACTTTATCGATCGTCTGATAGATCACTGCCGCAGCCATTCGCGCTTTCAGGAGACTCATCAAATGCGGTCCGAGAAGGCCGAGACAGTAGGCGCCTGTAATTACATCTCGATGAACGGGGTTCAAGGC
The DNA here is from genome assembly GCA_900490845.1 of Pristionchus japonicus. NCBI lineage: Eukaryota > Metazoa > Nematoda > Chromadorea > Rhabditida > Neodiplogasteridae > Pristionchus > Pristionchus japonicus. Next base: position 217,175 of record LS492879.1, on the reverse strand, counting down.
TCGACACTCCGATTAGACTGTAGATTCAAGAAAAACAGACCCTGCAAGATACTTCCGAACGCAATAATGACAGATCCGCCGTTGAATCCGGAGCCGCTGTATGTGTCGGGAACGCCAACCCTGAAACAGTATTATATTCTAATTCCGATTTTATCGAATCGTCAAATCATACTATCTCTTCGTTATTCAGTTGTTGAGTCATACGCCTTATCAGTGCTCATCGAATAAACTCACAAAATTGACAGCATTGCGAAGAAGTAGATGAAGAAGAACAGCAATCCCTCGAAGAATCCGTTCCACAAGCAGATTCGTGACCCAAGAGCAACCAGATCGCCCAGGATGGAGCGGTATTTCTGCAGCATTTCGCATGAGATTTTTAGATTGGAGTTGACAGAAAAGGTGATAATCAAACGAACCTTGACCATGTGATCCTGCCCATTGCAAGCTGCTACCGTCTTCACATTCATCACCAGTTCTTCGACCAGAGAAGCGTCTTGAGCAGACTTAGTCATCTGCTGCTTGATAGAGCGGGCGGTGAACTGAATGTGTGTTGATGTTTCACTTGAAAAAGATAACGATTTATAAACGAACCCGTCCCGAAAGACCAGTAGCCACGGCTCCGATTGGACCGAGTGGCATCAGAACCAGCGTTACTTTCCAGTTGTATACGAATGCAGCGATTAGGGAAGCAAGGAAGATGCAGGTGTAACGAATGACGAGAGCGAACTGAAAGGGCGTAAAATCGCTGTTATTGAGTAGTCATTTCAAAATGAGATAAGAAGATGGGGTTGTTTGCACATGTAAGAGATAACACACCTTCTCGCCCAGACCATCTCGAATCTTGTCGATGTTCCTGAAAGAGGATCTGCATGGATGGGACAACGAATAGGGCCATACTCATTCAGCTCGGACGATAGCTTTCCCGGAGTTGTTGCATCCAGTGATTCAGCGTCCAATCGGAGCACTGCCGACACGTACTCCCTCCTTAGTCGATCAACGATCTCATTCGTCACAGTGAGAAGAATATATTGCTGGAAAATGCGATTATGAATGACCGAAAAAGATAGTATTGTACGCAGAAGAAGAGAATAAGCTAACCTGCACAAAGTTGAACACAAATTGAACGACGGTAGCAGCAACATAGATGTAGACGATGTTCATTACAGCAGCCAGGGCAGTATCGTCACAAGTTGCCTGAACGTTACTGTTCTTAGTAGGGGATGCTCAGTGATTCACGGCATTGGAAGACACTGTGAGTCCTTTAGTCTAGTGTTCTTAGTGCATCACTTCTCCCCCTCTCTCGCGCACTCTTAGTATACCCTAAGCAGCAACTCTGTTTGCTCAACTGATACACTTTTCGAAATACAAGTCATCATGAGCGCAAGAGGGAGAGAATCATGAGAATCAGAAGCGGCTTACACTCGGTTTCTCCAAGTACTCCTCCGCCACCAATCCACCCAGTATCTGGTTCAGTGGCATGAGTGAACCCGTGAGGACAGTGCACAAAATAGCGACGGTGAAGCAAATCTTGTGGCGGGAAGAGGCGAAGCGGAACTGAAAGTGAACGATTAAAGATCCGAAAAGCGGTAAAAATTCTCACCAACTCCGCAGTTGCGCATCGATCCGAGCCCAGATCTTCATTCGAGAGATCGCCTCTGATTGTTTTTTTTAAGATAAGAAGGAATGTAAATGAACCAACTTGCACAGCAAAACCCCGATGAGCTTTTCAGCAAACGATGCTGACTTAGAAGCTTTTTCTGCCATGCTCAGCGAAAGTTCGCTGGAAGGAACAAGTGTTCTGTGTCGAATGCTCTTTTATATGAAGAGATGCGCACAGCAAAACGTAGAGGGAGGCAAGGATGAATCATGATGTGTCCAGGGGCAGAATCGAAATCAGCGGCGGCAAAGCAAAAACTACGCAAACATCCTTGTCATTTTTGTTGTCATATTCCGAATTTGTCAGTGAGTAATTAGATTCTACTAATCGAAAAAAAACGTAATATTTCGGAACAAAGTCATGCTTGACAATTTACTTCGGACGGTGAGGAAATGATTGTTGTTATAATTGTTTCGCATACGGTCATGTCTTTTTCAAGTCAGCACACTTGTCTAGTTTCGGATTTGATCAATTTTGTGAACCTTTGCCAGTTCATGCGCAAGTCACCCTGTGGCTCTGTAATTATTATTGAGCAAATTTGAGTCATTGATTTTACGACACATTCTCTGAGTCGCTCCGAGATGTGAAATGACTTTGGGGTTACCAATCATCCCGTATTTTGCATGAACGGTCTAATCAGAGATGACTCGCATCTCTTTCTATACGATGTTATTACGTTTGCTTACGCAGTGTTTGCCGAATAATACTCAGAACAAACTTCGAGAGTAACGGAACATGGCACGAGTGCAAACAGTAACTGGTAGTGAACTGCTGATGAAAGTAGTCAAAATAGACTGAGATAGTATACAAAGACAAACATTCAGAGTTGAAGTTATTTATGCGGGTACTACTGAACAGGCAAAATCATTGCAACTTCAACAATTCTTATTGCCGACAGCACATGGCGCATACTCGCAAACGTACGGGAACACGATCTGACAGTTGCCGGCGCCCCTGAAAGTGCGAAACTTCTAGCTATGTCTGCGAAGTACGTAGTAAACACAAAATGTGAACGTTTGTCGAACTTTCAGAACAAAAGTTAACAAATTGAGTAGACTAACCAAGGAAGATTTGCCTGAGTCTGATCCACGTAGGCACACTTGGAAACAGATGCTGAGCTGGGTTCGTCCACGTCCCAGTTAGTGTAGGGATCGGTGGACTGCAACATCAGGTTTGACAAACTAACGCAATTCATTCGTTTCATTCCAAATTTATTTGTTCAATCTGAAGCGTACAGAAAACAGAGTGGAAAAGATGACTTTGATGTAAAAAAAGAAAGAATCATCGCAAAAGAGTACCTGATCCTCCCATCTCCACTGCCCATCATCTCCTTTCGAGTAGCCGATCCAGAAGTAGTAGGGCTTGTTCGTTGCTGAGGTCACCACTGCAAAAGCTTTATGATTGATCATGTAAAGAAATTTCATCAGATTCAATACAACTTGCAGGACTCACAATCATTAATAAAATCAGCCTTCTCCGAGTCATGGACAGACACGAGTTCTCCATTTCCTCGATTGTTCGCACACTCCTTGACCGCCTTCCCGAACTGGAGACCGGTGGAGGGCGCGTGGAAGCAACCGCCTAGGAAAGTCAAGAAAATTTGAAAAATCATGACTGAAAAACTGAAAATCATTGCAATAATCAGAAAAGTTGCGTTAACTAATTGAAAGTGTATCAATAATATTACCAGCAGCGATGACAGCCACGTCTGTTGAGTTTCCTGCATAAGGGACACGATCGGGTGCACAGAAGCAGTTGGCTGAAAAAAAATCACCAATCATTCTATTGAGAGTGTGTTTTTTCTCTGAGACAATGCCAAATTTGTATGCAGTTTACTCATGTAAAAGGAATAGAAATGTAAAACTATGAATACCTGTACAGAAGATTTGAATCGGCGATCTATCATTCGTTTTGAAGTAGTAACCGTTCGAGGCGAGCTGCGTAAGGCTCTTTTCGTTCTCTCCCTTCTTTGCGAATTCTGAAAAATCCGATCACATCATTTTAAAAAATGAATTGACGTACGCTCAGCAATTATCGTGCCGTGCTGCTTGAACTCGTCGAGTGCAGTAGCGTTGATGACACTGTGAACAAATAAATGACATTCGGCGAAGAAAAGTGTCAATGATCATGAATAGAGAACTCACGCATCCGAATCCGTCAGATAATAGATGACATTTCGTGTGCTCGCTCGATCAGGATTAGTTCTCAGTCCTTGAGCAAACATGTCCACTGCACTCTCGAATGCGCTGTAAGTGAGTTTAACAAAATAAAATAATTAATTAACATCAGAGTGTGGGAAAATAGCTCACTGCATCACATCAATCTTCTTCACTCCTGTCGAGACTTTCACTTTATCGGTAACAGTATCGGCTTTCGTCATGTTGAGGTTGTACAGGACCTGTACAATTTCAAATTTACAACTTCAGTTTTTCGAATTCCTTTCCAATTATGAACCTCAGCGGTATCCGACATTGCAATCACTCCGATTCTCGTGAAGAAAGATGATCGTGGATCGGTAATGAGCACATCATAGTCAACATCGCCAATCAGCGATTCGATGAGGGTCGCGGCCTGTAATGAACATTCATTTTGAGTCATTCCCAACTCTTCTGAAATATGCTTATTGGATCAAGAAACCCACATCCTCAAGAGAGCTCTCGCCCATCGCCTCAGAAGTGTCCAACACGATGACGATATCCAACCAGATCTCAGTCGACTGCCATCCATCGGGCATGCCGAACTTGTCCACCGCACATGAGCAATAGGAATCTGGAATTAGGCTAACTCAGTTCGTATTCCGGTTATCGTGAAGGGAGACAGCAGACCTCATATCTGTTTTGCTTGAAGAAAGGAACATTGAATACACCTTGTAAAGAAACTTTCGCATGGTACCTGAGATAGCAGGCGTCGGCTTGGTAGTTGTCAGGAACGTTGTTGTGGTGGTGTACCACCCGGCAGTGGTGGGTAGCCGAGGAGTGGTTTTCCCCATGGTGAATGGCTTTGGTGTTGTCGTCGTGGGTACATTTTCACCGTATACGTCTAAAAATTAACGGTTGAATTGTGTATTTTTTTGCGATCTCGTAGTGGTACTATGCCGGATGAGAACTTTGGGAGGCGAGGGACAATTGTTTTGTCAGAGACGGTATTGTGAGATGGTGAAATCAGTCACAAATCGCGCAACGATAAATGTACTCACCCCAATCTAATTGCAGCGCGAAACTGCTTGTTGGAGTAGTTCGTGTCCAGGAAATGTTGAAGTTGTAAGTAACATGTTCGTATCCAAACTGCTTTTCGTATTTTCCGGTTCCCACAAAGCTGAAAAGTAAACTTTATGAACAACCACAACCTTGTGGTTCTCTCTCATCGTTATTTGTCTAAAGATCACTTTTTGGTTGACACAAAGGTTTTAGAAAAATGTTAAAATTACACTGACTCCTCTTCGGTTCCTCCCACTACGATGCGTAACGGCTCACTTATTGTCAGTGAATTATACGCAACGTCAAAGCCAAGCCTCAACAGCCCATTGTTTGTTTTGGTTAGGAGTGTGAAGAAAGAAAGGAGCTTCGCACCCACTCATGAACCCATCCTTTCCATCATGCACTTCGTCAATTCTCGAATAGTAGTTTCCCTCGGGGTCGTAGTAACAACCCACATATCCTGTAGAAATTTCAATTATTTGGAATTTTTAAAACTCTCTTTTTCTCATTTCTCATCTCTCTAACCATTCTCTGCAATGGAAAATGAACTCGCTTTCGAAATAATGAAAAAAAAAGGAAAAGAATGGATAATCACCGGGCGACATGTAAGCTGTGCTGGCGCCTTCAGCTTTCGGCGGGTCACTAACTGCAATTATTTTATCTCGAAGTTTAAAGTTTTACTCAACTTACAGTCGGCTTTGTAGATGGATACATTGTGCGCTCCCACGAATCCGAAATCAACAGTGACTACGGCTGAAGCAATCAACGGCAACGATTTCGTGGCGCTCAGCTGAGTTCTGGAAAGTTTACGATCAGAAGCTGTCAAAAATCAGACCTAACGTTGCAAAAGTATGTGAAATATGCATGCAGATATCACCTCGCTTGAACACCGCACGGCAGCTTTGATCATTTGCGGCATCGAATCCTGCTGAGTAGATTCGTGGGTAGCCATCCTACAAATTCGATGGTCTTCTTTCGACGTTTATTTTTTTTTTTAATTTTAAATTTTTTATTCTTATCCGATGGTTGTCTCCGATTACCGAATCGGTGATGTTTAGGATTATCTCTCTCTTGATAAGAAGTTGTAATGAGTGGGAGAAGATCCTCTTCCCCACTCTTCCCAGAGGTTTTCGCATGAATGTTGCGAGCTAGAGAGAGGACGCAAAGCCCGATGTAACAAGATAAAGTCAGTATTCCCCCCAACCCTGCGTAAGAGAGGTGCACAAGGGGAATCCTCGATAAGATGGTCTCAGTGAAATTTGTGAGTATTATGATTTAAAAAGATAACTAACAGGAAAAGCTCCTTCGAACGCCATGAAGCCGATCGCATCAAAACTGGACAGAACGGTGACGTATCGAGCGTGATCTTTGACCGCTATTCCCACAGTAGAAGAGGGCACATACACGGGCGCACCGTCATTTGCTGAACGCATTTTGATTACTCCACATAATATATAGACGAATAGTGGTGAAAATACTCACGAGCTCCACTCGCCACTATGTAGACAACGTATGCCGGATCGGCCTGCCCTCTATTCTCTATTTTGTAGTCGCCAGGCTGAACATATCAGTACAAGTCGTATCGATGCTTGGCCGATACATACCAGAAGCTGAACTCCAGCCGGGACATAGGGAGCATCTCCGACGATCGTGTTGAAGCTTCAAATACGCGTTTTTTTATCGTTTAGACTCATTATACTCACTTTACAATGACGTCTTCACCCTGCGTAATCACAAGCTTATCATATTTGCGGTCAACATACACTTTGCTGGTATACCGAAGAGAGAATTTTGTCTGAGATGGGCAATGGTTAACGAATTATGTGAAACGAACTAACCTTGTTCTGAAAATCTAGATCGGAAGCTTGCAATACTTGAGAATAATCGAAAGTGACGCGAGAATACACTGAAATTTCACGTTTTCTCCTTTTCTATAAAACAGGTCTCACCTAAAATCGGAAGAAAAACGATCAGAAGAGCGAGGCTCCGCATGGCGCAATCGTAGAATGAACTAGAAAGCTCTTTATCACCACTGTCTGTCTTAATCCGCTCACAAAAGACCGAATTATCACTAGATTCGAAGATGATTCATGCTATCTGGTCGATCAGAAACAAGAAGACAGCAAGCAGAATGAATAGACGACTAATTCCCTCGGATATTTTTCAACCCTTATACTCTCTAACCGGTCAGGCCGGTGAGAGAGTGCGTGAAATGAGGAGAGTCATTCTTAATTCTGACATCCCTAGTCATTACTCACCTTAGTCCGATGGTCAGACAGCACAAAGGTGAGCGCTGACCTCCAAACGACTTCATGTGTCATTCGCTCCATTTCCCAGATCGCAATTCGGCGACGAAAGAAGAACCCAATGCACACAGTTGATTGCCACTTGTAAATCACCTAACATTTTATTAGCAGTGTCCACTGGGTTAGCGAAAGATCATTGTATTCGGATTTCAAGGTATTTATGAGATTGTTTCTTCATTTCCGGTTCTCTGTCTCCTTGTGATAAGAGGAAATGATCTCGTACGATTCATCACACGTTACGCACTCAGCTCAAGAGAGCATTGATAAGATCCTCCTTGAGTCTAGTTAGATTCTGATGAAATGTTGATAAGTAATTTGAGAAGGGCAGATTGACATGTTGATAGAGGGGGAAATGGAGCAAATAGTTATTGATAAGTTTATTGTAGAAGTAGACATTCGGCAAACTTCTGATGAATGATTAAAAATCAGGTAACGTTAAAGAGACTTGAGTGCACGATAAAAACGCAAGAACAAAAGACAGATACAGCTTATTTCAAATAGAACAGGACAAAAGTAAAAAAAAATTTCTACGAAAACGATATGGGAAAACAGTACTGAATGAAGAAAAACACAATTACATACCCGTACGAGATTCCGCGTAAAAATGCAACAGGTTGATCAGAAACTCGCATGAATGCCCGAAGGGAATTGGAGTAGTAAATCGTGATACAGACAGGAAGAGTAGGCAAAAAAATGGATGATGAGAAGGTCAACACTTTCTCGCCTTTGGCGGATCGTTCTTATCTCTCTCCACATCTACTTCCATCAGTTGAGCGACTCCTTTGCGGACTTATTAGCCTTCTTCGCTGTCTTTCTCTTTGCCTTGATCAACGGCTTCCTGAGAGTGATTTATATTGAAAAGTTGTATTTTTGGAACTCCGATTGTGATCCCAGACGGCCAATCATTCATAAAAATAAGATTATCTCACCTCGCTGCTTTCCGAGCGATGATTGCCTCTGCAGCTGCGATCTTCTCCTTGGTGAAACGACAGTTGGAAAAGCCACATCTGAAATAAAAAACTAAGTTTGGTTCCATGAATCCACCTCCATAAATACGATTCGTTATTGACAGACGATCAACTCACGCGCAGTCCGGGAAGTACATCCTGTACTCGCACTTGGGATTCTCCGGTCCCATTCCGTCCATGTAGTCGAAGGTTAACTCCTCTCCTGAAGATAATATCTTCGTTAGTCACTCCAAAATGCAATGGCGTTTGTTTAGTTTCCTGACCAGAGAGAGGAAGATCAAATTTTGGAAAATGTCAAAATTACTCTTCCTCTCCGCATTCTTATTCTAACTGTAAGAAAAACAGTTCAAGAGTTTTCCTATGGCTATGGAGGTCAACAAATGCCCTATGGCATAGCTCACCCCTGATGAGATGAGTATCGGGGAAGAAAGCGGACACGTTGTTGAAGAGGCCGTGCCTGAATCGTAATTGTTATTTATCATACTACTGAATAATGCAAAGGTGTCCGTGCGTGGGTGTACACCATGTGAGAGGAGAGGTGGAAGGTTCTTGAACATTCTAGAACATCCTAATTTTCCAAGGGGAGGCGCTACCCGTCTAGTAATAAAATATCACAAACGTTACCTCTTCACAATCACAGTCTCGACGCGCACGTTGGGATTGCAGCTGTGAGCGATCATTCGCGTCTCGTTGCCCTGAATTACCCATTCATTACCCTCAGTCTATTTATTAAATATCGTTGAAAATATCGCTTTCTCGAACGTATTCAGCAGAAAAACCTCAAGCTATCTCTGTTTCATAATAATAATAAAAATTATTATAATTGAATTTTATTCAAACGAGTACCGTGAGAAGTCGAAAATAATAAACAAAATTGAATTAATAAAAAAAATCAGCCTACCTTCTTATAAGCCGCGACGACGATGCCCTTCTCCACTCCATTGTACTCCACAGTGAGCCGACTATTGAAATCGTAAGATCTCGCAAGCGGGGTACTCGATTCCTTCAGTTGCACCTAAATTATTCTATCCAGAATTTTTGCATCGTCGGCGGAAAATCAATGATTTTGGAAGAAATATTCTAGCTCAATTGCTATACTCCTGGCAATGCTTGGTCCCTAATATAATCGTCAGATAGGAGAAAAGCATAGTATCTGATCTAAATGTACCAGACAAGTCTGGTCGGCAATCGTACTGATGCACTCACCACTCCGACGTACTCCCCAATCAGGTCCTCCGGGCCCATCTCAGCCAGACACCTCAGCGTCCAGCCCTTGACTTCGTGCATGAAGATGAGGAGGGGGACTTGGCGTCCGCGCTGGAATGCAGATTATCATATCGATTACCGAGATATTTGCCAAGACTGATCACCATAGTTTGAATGCGATTAGCGCAGAGTTTTTTTCAGCAGATCCGAGGTCCAAAAAAGTGAAGGTATAAAGGGCATTTTACCTGGACGACCCGGTTCAAGCAGAGTCCCGTGTCGCACGGACACTCATCCGTGCACTCGAAGCGCACATTGCAGCCACCCTCGACCTCCTTCTCCTGGAATTTAATGATTACTGGGTGCTTATTGACAGCTGTTAACTCCCGCTACTTTTGGTTTATCTCTTGTTCCGTACATTCAGGAAAAAAATGCACAAAGAGCAGAACGATTGACAAAGCAAATGCGTGGACTTACTCCCTCCTCAATGAACCGAGGCTCGCCATTCTCGTCGAATGTGTGCGAGTCGCTCTGCAATTGCATAATTAAATACTAAAATTGTTTTTAAAAAGTTTCTAATTCCTTCTTGAATGTTTTGACTCACTCGTCCACAGCAAATCATAAACTCCGTATGCCCATAGCACGGCTTGTCGTCAGTAGCGCAGGCATCGCCGCACCTGCAATAATAAAGATCTGACTGTATTTCTGACTCTCTTTCATAATTCTTTCATATTTTTTCAGAAATAGATTCAATCATCAAAACAAAGTGCAAAATGTGAATTTTTCTGACTTCATATGTGCGAGTCGGCCCTCGTTCGCCCTCAGTAGCTTCTTCACGCCTTCTCGAACAATGCTTACTTGGATGTACTGAAAAATTGAATTATTTCGAAAACAATACTTCAAAACCGTTTGCACGAAATTGCCATGATTGGTGTGAGAAGGACTGTAAAAGTGTAAGCACTTACCACCAACTCCTTCAACGACTTCGCTCCATCCATTCCGTCAGTCCAGTCTTCGATGTACACAGCAGGAAGTCCGAATCGCTTGAGAATAATGTTGAAGCTGGAATCAGTTGACAATCTCTATGAGAAAACGACGGGAAAAGTCTTCTTTATTCGTATTCCCTTTCTCCAAATTGACTATTGAAACATTCGCTGTAAGAACTTGACAATGGCCTAAAGAGGGTGGCACTAAGTTATGGACTGAATTAATTGACGATAAATAGGCGTCACTCACTGGTTCTCGATCGCTCTCAACTGGTTCTTGTAACGACCGTGCTGCAAATTGAAAATTTTTAAACAAAAATCAAATTTAAAAAAAAATTATTTACCGCATCCGAGATGTAGTCGCCCAGTTTTTCGGATTTCAGGTATCGGAAACTGTATTTGGCTGCGAAGGCTGGATCGAGTTTGCGGAGAATGAACTCGACCTGATAAGGGCATTTAGGGTAAGAATTAAAAAAATAATTAACATCAAAACAAAAAATATATATTTTAAAAATGTTGGTAAATACTTACAAAGTCGAGTCGGGCCTGGCGAAGCTCGAAGGCATGGTACTGCAATAGATAACGATAAAAAGTTGAAGGAGTTGGATTTTTTTTTGAAATTTCGAAATAGTTGATCCTGCCGATTCCCATGCAATACTTACAGCATCAGTGCCCACTTGAGAAGCGGTCGCTTGCCACGCTGGGAGAGGATAGCCGGTGGATTTGGTGAGAATCTGCAATAATTGTTCAGACTTATCAATCCACGCGGCTGTCAACAGTCTACATTCTTTTGGAAATTATTATAGATAAGGGCTTTGAAACCATCTGTATTCCTTTATCACTTGACCAGCTTTCACCACCTTTTCCAGCCTCGAGACGAGAGACAGAGAGAGACTCGCTCTCTATACTTACCTTACTGGCGACCGCAGATCCGATTTCTCTCTTCGTCGTGGTGATCAGATGGTCGATCTGATAATGAAACAATTATGATGGTTTTGTAAACAAAAGAAACGGTAAAACTCACCCCGCAATGCTTATCTTCTCCATTCACTTTTGCCTTTTCATCCCACTTATCGATCAGTTTTTCAATCTGCTCGTCGGAGCAGCTGACCAGCGCGAACACCTAAAAGGAGGTTCTCAATCAAAGCGAAATTGAGTGGGCAAATGATGGACAACAATGGACTCTAATGTGAAGTTCCGATATTAGAAATCGGCGAACGTTGAAGAGTTTGTGTTACGGAAAAAGGTTTAGTGATGAATAATTTTAGTACCTCGTCGACCAACGTGTCGAGCTTCACGCTCGTGTCGGGTTCGAGAAGCTTTTTGTAGCTCTTGGGCTCGTCCTAGAATAAGAAATCTGTTGTGGCATCATTTTTTTCTTATATTTTGTGGCTGGGAAAGATTGGTTTGAAGTGAAGCAAACAAAGGCATGATTGAAAAGATTTTTTTTTAAATACCTTCTCGAACTTCTTGACTCGCTTGGAGAGGAGGATGTAGGTCGGATCTTTCTGCAAGAGAACTCATCGAAATCTGATTTCGCAAAGGATAAAAAATTTGTTTTCTTGGGTCAACAATTTACCGCTGTTTTAATCCTTTGGCCAAGAAACATTCCCAACCATTTCACTCACTTTCAAGCTCAAGATGTACCGTCTCAGCTGTTTCGGTGACATATCGGGACGGTAGCGTAGTCGAGGCGTCCTTGGTTTCTTCGATTTGCTCTCGTTCTTCCTACTCGCAGCCGCCTGAAATGAGATTATTCCAGGCTGTTTGGGATCTACTTACGATAATATTAGAAAGACATAAAGTACTCACTCATACTCATAGATTAGTTTACGTTTTAGTCGAGTTTACTCGATGATTCAATTCCATTCCATGCATATTAGTAACCTTTTTCGTTTCGGCATTGCACTCAAAATTTTGTATTTTTGTCAATTCACTCATTTTTGTATTCCTGTTCACTTCACCACGATCCAAAGGCATTTCTAACTGTAATATTGCGTATTCTGTCATTTTTGCGTTTATTTTTCGCGATAACCTAAGGTTATGGGTAGATTGGATAACGTTTTGAGTTCTAAGAACCCACTTACCTTCTCCTTTGCATGCGCCTTCTCCATTTCCTGCTCCTCCTTTCGTCCCATTTTCTTCTCCGGTCTTTTGAGATTCTTGGTGGTAGGCTTCATTGAGGTATTCTGGAATATAGATTTCGAACTAACCACTTTTCGCTACACTAAATAAAGAGACGAGAAAGGGGAAATAACAATGGAGAATCGCGCAACGGAGAAATACCTATCTCTTCTTCCTCTTCTCACCTCGCAACTCCTTTCCCTCTGGAACTGTCCTGGACAGCGGGAGACGAACAGGGACAGGTAGACGTGAGAGAAAAAAGATTAAGTGAGAAGAGCGAAGAGAGAAGAGCAAAGAGAGAAGACATAGTAGATGAGATAGTGAGGGAAGGGAAGAGAGAGAGAGGAGAGATCAGATCATAATAAATAACTTGTACGAGCAAAGTCCACATGTTCGCAAACATCTGACATTTCTGAAGAGAGCAAAGTTGGAGCCAAATTCAAATGCAAAGATTTCGCGCCGTCTTGCAACGACTCTACCATTCGCGCGGGTCAGACACACGAAAACAAAGATTGCGCGGGAAATCGTGTCTCACAGCCCAATGAGAGTCGAAAGTGAGAACAGCTGTGCAGTAGGGAGATTCGAACAGACTGTCTCCCTCCACAGGGCGAACTCTGGACAGCCAAAGCGAGAGAGTGTGCGAGATGGAGAGAGTTGGAGATCACTGCTCACTGTATTCCGCCCTTGCTCCGCCCCTTTTCATCGATTGTCTCTCCTCTGAGCAATCGATACGATTTGTCTCTTCTCCCACATCAATCACCCAAAATCAAGAAAGAGATTAGATAACAGTGGAGTGATATGAAAACTTGGACATGTTGTGATCTGCGAGCGATCATTATTCCCTTCCCTCAATTCACTGGTTTGTCATCACAGAGCATTGGAGTAAAGCTCCGAAACCATTTATATGAAATTTTCATTCTTCGGTACAATATATCATAGATAGTGTCCTCTCTCTGATCAGTTATGATTGAAATGAAATTTTAGAAATGAGTAATGATCGAAAAGCAATTATTCAAGGAATACTTAAATCTATCAACAATATGCAACGAACCATACCCGACAAGACCACTCCATCATATGGAATCTTTCTTCTGGCAACGCTATTCGCTTTTTTCTTCTCCAACTGCGTCAAAAGGACACCTCCCATTTCTCTCGATGGCAGATCTAGAGGGAGAACATCCTTCTGGCCGGACTTCCCTCTTCTCTTCTTAGCCCCCTGTCAAGAGACCTTCTTTCCCTCTCTCTCCAAATTGTTCCTTCTGGTCAGGCTCGCTCCCGCTATTCTCACCTATCCTCCTGTTCCTTCTGTTCGTCAGAGGCCCCACCCTAACCTCTGCGAGCAGACATTTGACGATGATGGAACAAAGAGCTTGACGTTTTATAGATCTTGAAGTTTTATTATAGGAAAATATTCACTCAAAAATAACCACATTGATGAAATATGCATGTATGGAGATGAATTGAAAAAAAAACATGTGCTTGAAATGCGAATTTGAAAAAATGGCAAAGAAACAACAACGGCACCGAATACGTAATAAGTTAAGTTTACGTAATAAGTTTTTCACTAATCTCACTCCAAAAACTGAATGTCTAGTTGTAACCTGTCTAGATAAATAATAAATATCAAAACGATCAGGATGAATGAAACCAGGAAAGGAAACACGACTTTTTCAAAAAAGAGGGCTGATCGCTGAGAAAATGGAAGCACCCCTCATCTTCACACTCTCCGCGCCTTCAGTAGCGGTTCTATTCCAACCTGATACGCTTCTCCCTGGGTTCGTCATTTCCGCCTGGAAGAATTTAATTTTAATTAGCTTTTTCAAGACCGAAACACTACTTCATAACATGGAAAACATCAAACGGAAAACTTTTTGTTGTTATTTTGTTTATTACTTAACTCTTTCATTTATAACGTACTTGCTTCTCGCTTCCTTTTGTTGTTGAAGTTGCCGGGCAGCTCGTTCTCATCTCTCTCATCCACGACCACATCTTCCTCCATGTACTCAGCCCATCTCTCCTTCCTTGCCATCACTCGACCTTGCCTCGCCTTCCTCCGTGCGATCCTGTAATGGACTGCATTGAAAAGGCAATTCCACACGGGTTCGGAGGAGTTAGGACTGCCCCCCGCCTCAAACCGGGGGGGTGGCTTAAAAAATGGGGGGAGTTGCTTAAAAAAGGGGGGGGGTGCTTAAAAAAA
>LS492879.1:187629-202437 GCA_900490845.1 Pristionchus japonicus | reverse complement strand
TTTCAGGTTGCTAGTTTTAAAAAAAAAGTGCAAACCACGCCTTCCAAGCTAGTTGTGTAAGCTATCAACTCACGCGCAGTCATGCGGGAAGTACGTCTTGAACTGGCACTTGGGGTCTCTCGGTCCCTTCTTGTCCATGTAGTCAAACGTGAACTCCTCTCCTAAAAAAATGTTGTTTAGACTCCTCAAAATGAGGCTCAAGAATAGCCAATCGTGAGCTATCCCACTGGTACAACATTTCTCGTATGAACACTCATACATGGCAGGTGTCAATAACCAACACGACTATTCAACACTCACCTGGAACGATATCTCTGTCCGGAAAGAAGGCGAGAACACAGTTGAAGAGGCCGTGCCTGATAAATAAAGAAATAAGTTCAAACTTCAAATAGTCAAATCATTGAAATTACCTCTCCACGATGACTCGCTCCACGCGAACGTTGGGATCGCAGCCGTGGGCGATCATTCTCGTCTCGTTTCCCTGAATTATCATTTCAAAATGAACAAGCATCAAATCGGCATTTTCCCGGAGGCTAGGTATGAATTGAAGCAGAACCAGGTTACAAGAGGAAGAAATAGTCAGACTGCTAATGAGAGAAAAGAGGGAGAGACTTCCTAAAGATAACGCGGTTGGACGTTTCGATCCATTGGGTCGTAGACGCCCAACCGAAGTCGCTATAGTGAGTGATCCTACCTGCTCGAAAGCTGCGAAGATGATGTTCTTCTGTTCTCCCTCGTGCTCCACGCTGAGGTCGCAGTTGAAGTCGTACGACTTGGCTTCCTTTGTTGCTGACCGCTCGAGTTGCATCTGAAAGGTTTCGTAGTAATTAAATAAATTGAAAAGAAGTTGCATCATTTGAGGCAGGGTTTATTCCACATTTCAAGTAACGGAATTGAAAAAAAACCGAAACGAATACCAATTATCCAACTCACCACTCCGATGTATTCTCCTATTAACTCCTCTTCCCCCATCTCAGTCAGGCACCGGAGTGTCCAGCCCTTGACTCCGTGGAAGAAGATGAGGAGGGGAACCTGTCTGCCTCTCTGTAAGATATTTTGGTTTAGGACAATCTCCAATTATCGTAGCACAATTTTCTCTCAATAACAATAACAATGATCGAACAGAATAGATAGATAATATGAGAAAAAGAACTCGCCTGAACGACGCGATTGGCGCACTTGCTCGGATCACACGCACACGCTGGGGTGCACTCGAAGCGGACATTACAGCCCTCGTTGTTCTTATACTCCACCTTAAACTCGTATTTGAGTCACGTTTTTTTAACTTCTTTATTTGCTAAAAACGCAGCTGTCGTTTTCTTCTTTTTGAGGGATCCTCCATTTCGGAAAAAAAAATTGAAAAGTTACCATGAACGACCCCCTTCATTTATTCCAACAGAACTAGTTCAGTAAAGTAAAGGCTAAGAAATGTTTGATCTCACCCCATCGACGAATCGGGGTTCGTCGTTCTCATCCAGTTCGTGCATTTCTCCCTGCAATTTGTTACTTTTTGAGGCTAGCTTAAACCTAGAATCTCCATAAACAAATTGATAGACGAGAAAAGCGTTCTAATTCGAATGTGTATCTAACTGGGATTCCTTCACAACTCACGCGAGAGCAGCACTTCACATTCTTCTGATGACTATCGCAAGTGCTTTCGCCGGTCGTGCATGCTTCGCCACACCTGAATTAATTTCTTTTTATTAAGTTGCATCAAAAATAATAAAAATGAATGATATTGGACCAGTTCGTCCCTCAATGAAACGAAACTGACGCCATGTGAGCGATCTTATCCTTGTTTGCCTCGAGTAGCTCCCTGACACCTGCTTGGAGAATGCTCTGCTGTATGAACTGAAAAGTTTTTAGTTGGAACTTTTTCAAATGAGTCAACCTTTGTTCATTCGGAAGGGAAAAGCTTCTATCAACTAGATAGAAGAAATAAGTAATTGCAAGGCACTTACTTTGAGCTCACTCAGTGACTTCGCTCCCTTCATTCCAGCAGTCCAGTCCTCAATATAAACAGGAGGAAGACCGAATCGCTTGAGAACGAGGTTGAAGCTGAAATTTCAATCACTTGTTTCCAATTTTCATTACCAAGCTCTCTCCTCCTATCGTAATCCACCGAAATACACTAATGAAAGTGAAAAAATCAGAAATATGTTGAAAAAAAGGTCAAATGTGTTTGACAGAGGTGACAATAAAAGAGGGTGACACATTGCTTTGTACAAATTGATTTTATAGAAAAATTGGCGCCACGTACCTGTGCTCGATGGACCTGAGCTGATTCTTGTACCAGCCGCGCTGAAAATTCAGCATTGAATTAAGAATACGCCAGTATAAATAATTACCTTATTTCTGATGTATTTTCCTTCACCCATTCCTTGTTCCGATTTCAGATAACGGAAAGGGTAATTGATTTCGAAGTTTGTGTCCAGCTTGCGAAGAACAAATTCCGGTTGAAGTTAAAAGTAGTACACCCAATAAGAAATACTGGTCCCAGCATATATGCTGGTCCCGTCAATAATACTGGTCCCGGCTCCGGACCAGTGTAATATACTGGTCCCTCATAAAATATACTGGTCCCCGGAATATTAAATATACTGGTCCGAAACAAAGTGCATAAAAATACTGGTCCCAAGCGGATAACTTCACTGGTCCCTAAAATGCCTGTTTATTTTCATTTCAATCTTCACTTTTCTGTTCTATTTATCTGTTGAATTGTATTTCATTATCAATGTATTTATATACACTGTTAATGAAATACAAGTTAAGTCATTCACTAAATGAAACCACAAGTCATTCACAAGGTCTCATCATCTGGATCGTAGAACGAGAGGCCACACATGAACTGATTGACTGGCTTACTGAACGATTCATGACATACAACGGCATCAAACTTCCACGCAGTCTATGCATTTGAGTGGATTCTTCGTAGCTTAGTTTCATCGAATTTTACCGAATACCGGATGGACCGCGTATAAGGGTATCCCTTTTCTGCCGAATGAGTTCAAACATCGTTGGATGAACCATCGTCTTCATTTCGTTGATGCTTCAGATCCATCAGTTCACTTTCAATCGGTGAAGAAAGGGTTGTGAGTACAATATTCAAAAGGTATTACAGATGAACAGCAAAGAAGCTGAGATTTACCACGATTTAAGATTTTTTCAAAGGTTTACCGGGACCAGTATATTTTATATTACTGGGACCAGCGTTTTTTGTGAGGGACCAGTATAAATTTTCATAAAATTTGGGACCAGTATTTTACATTGGGACCAGTATATTGCGGACCAGTGTTTCTACGGGACCAGTGTATCTATATGGGACCAGTATATATACTGGGACCAGTATTTCTTATTGGGTGTACTACTTTTAACTTCAACCCAAATTCCACCTGGAACAATCGTTTTTCAAAACCAATTTCCTCTATATAACGCTGTTGAATGGAATAAACGGAAAGAGCGATAAGGATCTAGGTATTGACTTGAAATTTCCAGCGAATGTCACTCACAAAGTCGAGACGGGCTTGGCGGAGAGCGAAGGCCTGGTACTGAAATAGGAATTGATGAACAATTGTAGGCGACGGGATTTCGAAATGGGTGATCTTGTAACAACAAGTAAAACCCACTGCATCAGTTTCCAATTGAGTTGCTGAGTCCTGCCACGTTGGAAGATCGTATCCTGTTGACTTGGTGAGTATCTGAATGATGATTCAATCTTTCAGGTGACTGTTCCCTTAGCAAACCGCTGCGCCATACTTGGCACATTTATGGAAGTTTTGGAATTTTCACTCTTCTTTGGACTTGGGAAGCTTTCGAAATCTTTTCCACAAGGCCAGACTCCGTTACTCATTATACTGACCTTGCTAGCGACATCAGATCCGATCACTCGCGAGGTCGTCGTGATGAAATAGTCGACCTGATAGAAATGATAACTTGAGAAAAAGCATTTGACGAGCAATCAGTCCGAAAGATAGCGAGAAATGTCTTCTCACAATCGTAAAAAAGTGAAATCAAACTGGAAAAAACACGGAAAAAAACAAGGAAAAAACCCACAGCACAGTCTTCATCTTCTCCGGTCAGTTTTGCTCTCCGATCCCATCTTTTGATCAGGCGGGCCAGTCTCTTCTTCTTGCTAGGGTCAAGCGAGAATACCTGAAAAAAAAGAGATTCAAAGCCCAATGAAATTATCGATCCTGGACTCTAAAATTTGTAAAACGGACCTGGTCGACCAACGAATCGAGCGGCACACTCTCGTCGGCCTCGGAAAGCTTCGTGTAGCTCTTGGGCTCGTTCTGGAACGGGATAGTCTCATTCAATTCAAACTCTTTTTGCTAGTTGGTGTGATTTGATTATTCTGAGGTTATCGAGAAAAAAAACGAGTAACCTTCTCGAACTCTTTGACTCTGTCGGAGAGGCGGCCGTACATCGGATCATTCTGCAAAGAAAAGTAATTTTGTCTCGGTACAAAACTTTGTAAACTTTCTCTCTATTTTTTCAAAAACTTCTTGCATAATTAATTATCAGTTCTCACTTTGAGTTCCAAGAATAGCTGTCTCAGCTGTTGCGGAGTCCTTCGACTACGCTCAGGGACTTTCGCCTTCTTTCCGCTCCTCTGTCTGCTGACAGCCGCCTAAATGAGAAGGAGTTACCCTTGGGCTGTACTATAGAGACTCCACGGTTCAACTCAAGTTCACTTGAATCAATTTAGCGGAGCAATAAACCTTTCTACCTTGACCTTTCTGTTTAGCTCCTTTATCCATGTTTTAGTCGCAATTTATGCGTGATTCAATGCAATTCATTTCATATTCTCATTTCAACATACTGACTGATTTTCTTTCATTTTTGACGATCATTTAATTTCAGCAAAAAAGGTATCCTCTGAAATGAACTTGATAAAAAACTATTAAAAAATAAGTGAAAATATGCCACCTGTCGTGCCTTCTCCTCTTTCCTCACTCTCTTTCTCTTGTTTGTTCGGGAGACATTGTTACGTTGAGCCATAATTGATTTATCCTGAAAATAGCGAACTTTGTTATAATCGTATGATTTCCTTGAGCGCAACCATACAGTAAATGAAGTGATACCATACGGATGCAGCAAAGAAGAGTAAGTAACGTCTCAAAGATCTGTCAGAGCAATCAGTGCGGAGAAGGAAGTTTTATAGAGGATCTTCTCTCTCTCGCTCTCTCTCTCGCACTGGTATTGAACAGATAACAGCTAGAGATGTGAGGAGAGAGGGAGAGGCCAATGTCAAGGGACAATCGCGCAATGGAGGAATGTTCATCTCTTCTTCTCTCCCTCTTCTCCTCTACTGTCCTGGTCAGAGAGACAAACGGTGCCAGGGACCGGGGGTGGAACAGAGAAAGAGAAGAGAGAAGAGAGATGGCAGAGTAGATGAGATAGAGAGAAGATGAGTGAGACAGGGAAGATCAAATCACCTAATATTGCCATCTCTTATGCATGTTTGCGCAGACAAGGATCGAAAATGCCCCTCTCCTCCCCTCTCAATGTTCGCCGGCTACCGTAACCCTGAGGTTTGGGGGGAAGGGTACTGTAACCCCGAGGTTTGGGAAGGAAGGGTACCGTAACCCAATCTAAAGAGCACCGTTAGCGCGCAGGAAGCGTGTGAAACCCGGCTGGTAATATATAAATTGTCCGAACAGTGCACACATGTTTGTGGCACATTTTAGTTAGACGGAATGGTTAGGTCTCTGATCAAACATCTGGCATTAGCCAAGAGAGGAAAGTAGGCGCAAAATTCAAAATCAGTGATTCTCGCTTTCTTGCAAGACGCTAACATTCGTTCAAGGCTGACACACGAGAACAGAGATTGGGCGGGAAATCGTGACACATAGCCCTTAGATAGATGAGAGGGAGGGCTGCTATGCAGTGGGGATTGACGAACAGACTGTTCCCCCAGGACGAGCGTTGGTTAGACTGAGTGAGAGAGTATGTAAATTAGAGAGAGTTGGAGAGCATTGTTGCACTCTGCAATCGCGTTGCTCCGACCCTTTCCCTCGATTGTCTCTCCCTCGATCGATCGATACGGTCTCTCCTCCGTCTAATCAATGGCTGTAAGTCAAGAAAGAGATTAGATAACAGCGGAGTGTTATGTTTCATTCGACATATCATTTTATCGTTCCACATCTTCTTCATATCATCATTCTGCAATCACATGCAACCACATAATAATCGGTTAGCTGCTTTGCAAGAAAGTATCTAATAGTCCCCACTTCCAGACAGTTTCAAGGAAGATTCTGAATGATGATGGATATGAGATTCGATACTCAAGGAATATTTGAATCAAGATCTATCAACACTATGCAAATGGCCAAACCCTGCAAGAGCACTTCATCAAAAGGAACAATTCTTCTGGCAAAGCTATTTGCCCTTTTTTCTCTAACTGCGCCAGGAAGTCCACTTCGCCCCTCTCCTTGCCAAGAGATCGACCAAGGGTAGTGATAAATGTCCTTCTGACCAGTCTTTCTCTATTCTCTACTAAGCCCCTGTCAAGAGATACGCGCCTCTCTTCTCACCTTTTTCTATTCCCTCTGTTCTCAGCTCCTGCCAGAAGGTTCCCCCCTAATCTCTTCTGAAGAGATCAATCTCTATTTGAGCATAATCTCGAAGACTTCTGTGCCCTTTGTCTCGAGTTGATTGTTCCCACTGGACTGATCCCATATCTATCACTGTCGCGACATCTTCTCTATTCCGAAAAGGACAAGATGTTGGGAATAAGGAGAAGCAAGGCAATCCGAGAAAATAAGGGGGGGGGGTGACGAATGGATTCCACATACAAGCATGAGTGGGGTAATTTCTGATAGGTCTTCCTTTTGAATTCCTTATGAATCGAACTAACTTCGCTGTGCAAATCATAATCAATGTGTCGATTATGAAGATAGTTCCTCAATCACCGTCAAACCCCGTGGAAAGGATCATTCGCACACAAAAAGTGCGAGAGAAAATAACAGTGTAGCGTGCATCCATCCCCATAACCACTCTATTCAGCAACTATTCTGATTGCACCCTCTCAATTTCTTCCCTGAACACTTTATTATTATACTCCACCTTTAATTATTCTTGTTGTGCTCATTTCAGATTTGACATGGCGTCTCCTCCACCGGTTAAGCGATCGAAACGCGAATCCTCCATTGAAGAAGATCGATCTGCTAACCATCTTTCCTCCCCAATAATTCTATCCGCACTCGATCGTTTACCTCGCGAACTCATGTGGAATCTAATCGAGCATGCGCCAGAGACAGTCCTCGAGCTAAGAAAGGTATGATTTCGAATTAATAATGCTGAGATGACAATCATATGTCTTGGAAATTGAACTCTCATCATTACAACTATAGTTTTCGCGCTAATTGCAAGATTTCCATACCATTCAGACTTCTCGTATGCTCAATTCGGCTGTGGATGAGCATGCGCTCATGAATGTGAATATTCAACACGTGAACAAGATGGTACTTTCAAACAACGACGTCATTGACTGTAATTCAGTGAGGTTAATTTTCCAATATCTCATGAAAATATATTTGACAGCGGAAGATTAGTTCAGTGCTGGCTGCCTCCGTTCGCGCTCCGACAAATAAAGCGATGATGGTACTGTTACGACTTCAACTAAATGGGATTCCGAAACAACGCATGCAAATCGTTTCTGATCGTGGCAGTTTTTATCAAGTAAGAGTTTTCGATTCGAAAAGAAACATGCTGTGAGCATTTTTGATTTTTTTCCAGGATTGAGTGATCTCAATTAACATTTCTGGGGGAATGTTTCTAGAGCATCTGAGAAAATGCATCGGTAGTCATATAAATCATATCACGCTCACTAATTGCCGTGAAATCGAAACTCTAAAATATATTTCCAAATTACTAAATGGCAAGCGAATTCTGCAACTAAGCTTGAACGGCGATCTCGCTAATACAAACGCGTGGGTGTTTCATCTTTGATTTTAAAAGCAAACATGCAAAATGACTCGTTCTTCTAGGTCTCATCTATTGTCAGTAGTCAAGCTGTGCAAAATCAGACAACTTGAGATGATAGTGATGGATTTCAAAACAACTATTAATCTAGGTGAGACTTTTTTTCTTTAAAATATATGCAAGTATATTGCAGTTGATCTTCTGAACCATCTCGCGTCCGAACTCAATTCGATGACAATACATCAGAATTTTGTTCCGCAAATTTCAATGGCAATTTCCTATTCGGAATGCTCAATGCGGATTGGAAGCAAATCATAATCGACCTTTTCTCGAGAAAACTTCAGAAACTAAAGATAATAACCGTGTACAAGGCATATCTCACAACGGAAGGCGCAAAATGTCTTGTTGAGGTGATATTATTCCTATTTTCATTGACATATTTCATTTCAGCAATTGACGTCATTAGAAAAGAACATTTGGTTCGCGACCAATTGCAGAAACTTCCCCCGTCGTCTCGATTACGTTCAAAACAATTATTTTGTCAAATGTGAGATGGGTTATGAAATATAAAAAATATATATATTTTTAGCTTCAAGTGAATATGATTTTGTGGAAGTCAAACGTCAAACGATGATTGAAGAAATGAAAATGAAGGTTCACTGTTCTGAATCACCAATAAAATTTATCGGATGCATAACAATAAGAATTTTTGTCGGAAAAGAACGGATTGATAACAGTGGTTATTTGCTATATGTCGAGTCAGTTGAAATTTGAACAATGTTTATGATATTCAAGTGAGATCGATCAAAGGAGAAATCGATAAATTGCTAGCGGGAAACAAGAGGAAAGGACTTACTAAAGAAGCGATGGATGTTTCCGTACATAGGGTCGTAGACGCCCAACCAAAGAAAAGAAGGGGGAGAAATGAAAGGTGGGCCACGGGAACTATTGGAGATACGTACATGGGAAGAATCGATCAAGGCCAGTGCATAGAAGACTGCTAGTTTTTGGAATAATAACGGCAAAATTACTAGTCGTTTCCAAAAACGAGGCACATGAACGTCAAATGCAGGGCAAAATGAATGGCAATTACAGAAGAAACAAAAAAAACTGCCTAACTACTGTTGATCATCATCAATGTGACATCGATAAGTGGCCATTTAAGCGCCCACTTTGAGGCGCTTCGCTGCGGTTTGTTCAGCTTCGGCCTTCCTGTAAACGAGAGGTTTTCATTAGTTTAGAGAAGTGGAAAAGAGGTTCTATGACTCACTTCTGCTTCACTGCCTTTCTCTCTGCGATCTTTGCGTTGGCTTTCTTGATCTTCTTCTCAGTAAAACGGCAGAATTTAGAGGCACATCTGAAATATGATTCGAATACACTCTAAATCTGTAAAATAGGTCATTGATTATGAGAAATAACTCACGCGCAGGATGGAAAGTACAGCGCATAGTGGCAACCCTTGTCCGCCGGTCCCTTGCCGTCCAGATAATCAAAACAAAGCTCTTCCCCTGATAGTATATTGATTATTTTATGACATCGCAGTCCATTATGAGCACATATTGACATGGCTCACCGAGCACTATATCGCGATCGGGGAAGAAGGCGAGGGAGCTGAGGAAGAGGCCGTCTCTGCAATTGAAATGTGAATTCAAGTGATCCTCCTATCTTTAGTTCGCTTTAGGGGAAAGGGAAGAAACGAGATACTACTATTAGGTACATACTAGGGATGGCTTCGCAAGCGGGATAGCGAGATCTTGTTGGGAAATTGATCAATTTGTATCATTCCCAAGAACACTTGTTTGTGAGACAAGATTCTTGACGTAAACAAGAATCTTGCTATCCTTTTATTCCCCCATTCTGTCAATGAGCCGAGCGGTTTCCTCTACGCGCCGGCGTGTTCTGGCGGAGTGAGGGGGTATGGGAGGGAGGAGAAGTTAATCAAGAATCTTGAATATTACAAGATTCTTTTCAATAACAAGAATCTTGCTTTCCCAAGAATTTCCCATCTCATTTGCATCGAAAGTCAAGATTGAGAGGGAATCATTCCTCGTCGTCGCAAGAAACGACTCGGCCAATTTTCCCATAAAGCCAACCCTAGTACATACCGCTCGATGACCACGCACAGCCCGAACACGTTGGGCTCGCAAGAGTGGGCGATGAACCGGGTTTCGTTGCCCTGAATGGGACTATGTTTTTCGGATAAGAAGATGTGAACTATCTGAGCGGATTTCCAACATTGGGGAAGTCATACGTTAGTAATAAATGGAAAATCCAAGACCTCACTATCGCATGTTTTCGGGAATACCGAAAAAAATTTCCATAACTTGTCGACGACTCATAGGTCTTTAGGAACACTTTTAAGTAGGTGAGGAGCGAACATAAAATAATATTTCCATTTAGGTAGTAACAAACGTTGGCATATCCAGCGATGGTGACGGTGACTTCCTTGCCGTTCTTCTTCTTCACTGGGAAACCCATGCCGAAGTCGTAGGACTGAGCGAGGGGCGTGTCCGAGGGCGAGGTTCGGACCTTTAAAACAACTGCTTATTCATTTTCCCATGTCAACTGAGGTTTGGGAGTAGAAGAAGAATGAGTATTACTCACGTCTCCATAATATTCTCCAATGAGAGTCCACTGATCCATCTCTGCCAGTGCCCGAAGGGTCCACCCCTTGATGGGATGGAAAAAGATGAGAAGGGGCACTTGACGACCTCTCTGAATAAAACTGAGTTTAAGGTTTCTTGACATCTAAGAATCACACAAAGTTTCCACGAAGTCTTTTATTCTTTATAATTCGCACGCCCTTCCCGCGCATTTAGAGAACTGGAAGATCAATGATCTCGGCCGTTTTGGCGTTTCTTCTTTACCTTTTGTTTATTTTATTACGTAGAACTGAATAAAATATACATAGAAATCGGCTAGGTGACCACCTCGGAAAACTAATCTATTCACCTGCACAATCCTGTTCTGGCAGGTCTTCTTATCACAACCACACGCATCGGTGCACTCGATTATATAGTCGATGCGAGCATTCTTGCGTTCCTGAAGCTCTTTTTTTCTTGATGAATACTGAATCTGTTGCTGGCACCGAAGTTTCTATTGGAAGAGGACCCGAGTATTATCGCCAGTGACAGTGACAAAATCCGGTTGCCTATTGGTAGAGGGACCAAGCATATCTCTTACCTTGACGAACTGCGGCACTCCGTTCTTGTCCATTGCATGCCCTTCGCCCTGAAAAAAATCATTTGATTGTTGCGCCGCCCATGCTTCGATTCTTGTCTCGCGGAACTTTGCTAGTAGAAAAGCCCAGGTTGCCTAGACGTTCGGTCCAAAATTTCGTTTCCCGAGGCACGCCACTAATTCCCCCAGTGTCCCCCTTCCACTCACTCGAGCACAGCAGCGTCCGCCCGGACCTCCACCACAATTGGTCGTGCACGCATCCTCACAGCTGAAATAGCATCTGGTACCATACAAATGTGAACTTCAGACTCTAATTGTTGATGCTCTAGCTTTGTACTGGAAGCATGATGACCGTAGCGTTTTTCACTTGAAATAAAAGAGAGAGCAAGACCAACCGCATGTGGCTGAGACTGTTCTTGTGCGCGGCCTTCAGCTTGAGAACGTCGTTGTGCAGAATGCTCTGTTGGATGAACTGGAAATCGATCTTCCTCGATTACAATTTCGATGTTATGCGCTTCTTCTACTTTGGATAAAAGGGCTCCCACAGGGCGCAAGTGAGTACGGGGATACCTTTACCTACGTTGGATTGGAGAGGATCCTATCTTGCTTTTCAACTCTAAATATTTCAGGTCACTGTTCGTTAGACTCAATGTGCATTAGAATGAGGCGCCATTTACTGACCTTGAGCTTCCTCAGTTCCTTCGCTCCCACCATCTTCTCCGTCCAGTTCTCGATGTAGACAGGCGGAAGACCCCATCTTCTGAGTTCGCTGTTGAACCTGACAAGAGTTAATTCATCCTTTATCACGTATTTTTGAACAACTAGAATTGAACCTCAATCAAAAGTTTTTGAACATATAAACTTACGAGTCCTCGATTGCGCGCAGCTTGCTTCTGTAGTGGCCGCGCTGCAAATAATATTTTAAATACTTTTAAACTTTTAATGGTTTTTTTGTTGTTTTAGTTTAGTATCCCATCCCATTAAAAGCACAGTCACGTTCACTCACACTCTTCTTGGAGAGGTATTTGCCCACATCCTCCTTCTCTCCTCTCTTCGTGCTGTAGCGGAACTGGTAGTTCGCGTCGAAGTAGGGGTCTCCGTCAACTTTCCTGATCACGAACTCGACCTGAAAAATGGATATTCTCGTGGCCGTATTACTCACATTTTGAATGTGAATTACTAATGTGCTATAGAATCAAGGCTGTAGAATCAGAATAAAGAGATAGGATTCTCAGTTTCATTTATCTCTCGCGAGTGGCATAAAGGGAGATAAGTGAAACTGATTTGTTGTATTTTTCTCGTTCCCTAGATATCTGATAAACTTAAATTAATCCCTCTTATTTCAGATAATATTATAATAATGCACTTACCACGTCGAGGTAAGCGTTGCGGAGGCGAATGTCGAAGACCTGAAAGTGAAAGATTGGAGTAAATGCCATGAACTCCGTGCAGTGTTGGTTGTCGGAGATGCATCGAGGAAGACACTTTCACATATTTTTACGGAGAATGTTGAGAAGTAGAGAATTACCAAAATCCACAAGTTAAAAGATAAAAGAACCGTTTTAACTTACTGCTCGTCCTTTCAACAGAGATGAGTGCGCAAATGTCGGTCTGGAGTAGGTATTCCACTTTACCAGAACCTGAAATGTTCAGGTTGACCAGCTTCTCCACCCCCTCTTAGTTATCCACTCTCCTTGTTGAGCATTGATAACGCAACAGCGTTCTGATAATTGAAGACTTATGATTTTTCTTTTTTTTCTGTTCACATCTTGATACTTTCTCATGTTGTTCTTTTCTGTTCATATAACTCGTCTCAGACTTTAAGATGGCGTAAACGAACCTCGCCGGTGAGCAGATCTTCTCCGATTTCCCTTGCCAGGGTCTCGATGATGTAATCGACCTGCGAACAACAGAATATTGAACATGTTGTGTCCGAATACTTCGAAAACAAAAGGAAGAGCAAAAAAAAAGCAAAAAAAAAGTCTAGAAACATTTTTGGGGATGATAATATAGGTAGGGACTTACGGTCCATTGCTTGACGTTTCCATCCTTATCGCGATCTTTCAGGTCCTTTTCAGTATCTTTGTCACCATCTTTGAAGACCTGAGATAGACACACCTCATTTAGTGTTTAGTTTAAAGATTTTTTCCTCAAATAAACAACGAATTTGACATAGTAATACCTCATCGATCAGACGATTGCTGGGAACTGGACCGTTCGGCTTTGCGCGCTTCCTGTATTCTGTGGGATCGCCCTGAAAGAATATTTTTTAGTGATCTGCCAGCCGAGATATCGTACGATTTCAAAGCTCTCGCTCAATGCCATTGCTTTAAAAAAAAAGTTTACGAGAAAGAGTCGTAGATGGTGACAGTGACTGAAACTTGGACATACCCAAACCTCGATACCCTCCTTGATGAGCTCAGCGACTTTCGTGCACAAGTCGATGTACTTCTTGTTCTTCTGAAAACAACGCTCATCTCTTTACGCCCAACCAACAAAACAATAATTTTCTTTTCGTCAAAGTCTGCCGGTCATCTGGTACAATAACACAGTTTCTAATCGGAACTTCTGTACGAGATTAGATAAATGTCAGAAAGATTTTTTCCTGATAGAATCACGCCAATTTTTCGCCAAATTTTTCGCCAATTTCAGAAAACGGCTTGGTTTCTCACCTTGATCTTTTCCATCGTCTGTTTTCGCGTCTCTCTCTTCTTCTCCATCGCGTCCCTGTTTTCCTGTTCCTTCTTCACTCGGGTCTCCTTTCTCTCGATCTCGTTCTTATTCCTCTTCAATCTCTTGCTGGCCGAACTCTCCTTGGGCACGACTTTCTGTAATGTGAATTTTAAACCTGTAATTTATTTCACACCGTTCGTGCTTCTCGATTCTCGATTTTTCACCCTCGGATACCACTTCTGATGTACAAGAGTTTAGAGGGTAGTAAACAACAAGCAAGCAAAGTTGTTCGTCAGATTTCACAATTGTACGGTGGAATTTAGTTTCCTACGTCAAATCTAACTGAAAATTAAAGTGCTTTCTTTATATTATGTTTCTCAGTTCATTATTGATGATCAATTCAACAGCATGCTCTTGAAATTGGTTTTTTGAATGTTGTTTTTTTAACGTGAGGAGATCGAGGCTTGGGGTGAGAGATTAGCGTCGATTTGAAAAGAGTTTTCGCTGATAAAAAACAGACAATAGCGATATATTAGAAACTGTGCGCATACTGCTCTCTAAGCATTTCCAGGAAAATCGAAATAGAAGAATTTACCTTCTTCTCTTCCTTCTTCTTCTTTCCTGCACCTCTCTTTGACATTGAGCAATCGCGTTTGGTCAACATTCTGAAAATAATCATCTTTCAGTCACCAAATGGCACCCCGTTCTGACGCGAAAACAGACAGTTTCGTCAGTTTGGAACACTCAAGATACACCATAGAGTGAAAGGTAAATGAGAGTGGGTGGACAAGTACGAGAGTTAAGAGCAAAAATGGAAAAGGCAATGAGGAGCAATGATATAGTTGCGACACAGCAGTGCACTTGCACTATCAAGGAAAGAAGGGGAGAGGAACAGGCAGTGGGGTGAGAGGGGGGCTCCAATGAGAGATGATGGCCAGAAAGAGAGGAGGCGATTTATGAGAGATGATCGGGAAGAAGGAAGAGGGGAATTTCTGTTCTCTCTTTACTGTCCTGGAGAGAGGCGAATGG
>LS492879.1:136377-186840 GCA_900490845.1 Pristionchus japonicus | reverse complement strand
AGTTGACACTCACTTTCCCATACTCTCTATTCACTCTGACCGATGAGAGAGAATACTGAATGAAGAGACCTAGCTCTGTGGGAGAAGAACAATCGATCAAGAACAGAACGATCAAGAACAGAACGCCACATGAGATCGTAATCTATGGAAGGAACAGAACTGGGCCAAAGTGGTAGCCAGATGTCCCTAGGATGAAGCATTCATAGTAAGGGAACTTGAGGCATATGGTGCAGAGTTGAGGGGGGGAGAGGATAGCTGGTACCAAATTCAAAATAAGATGTTTTCGCGCTCCTCTTGCAAGGACGCTAACAACCGCGCGGGGTCAGACACACGAAAACAGAGATTGCACACGAGTTTGGAGATGGCTCGTTGAAAGTTGAGTGTGACGGAGAAGTGGAAGTGCGCATTCGGTGAGTAAGTATGTTCCATTTCCTAATCGATTTTTCAGACGGTCCCAGGTGATCGATTTCTATAAATTCTTGTGCCGTTTTCAAATCAAGCAAAGCGTTGTCTACGCATCTCGTCAACATCTATCACTCTAAAAGCAGGACAAATGAGTAACAATAATTCAATGAAACGTTCTGGACTAATGATGATTCATAGTCAATAAAATATTAACAACGCGGAAAGGCGAAGATAAGAGGAGAATTATAATCGTCCATGTATGCCAAGAGGCCGAAGTAACCCGCATTTGTGCGCTATCGGAGACTGCTTTCAAATGAACGGGCACCAGGTCCCCAAAAGCATCATTTGGCGAGACAAGGCGAGAGAGTGTGGGAGATGAAGAGAGTCCGGTCGTGTCTGCTATTGTTACACACTGCACCGTAAGTACAATTCCTCTCCCCACACCACAATATCCCACCACTAAGTGAAATTCTATCTTACCATTTATAAAATCAATCATTTAGAAAAGAAACGGGTAAAAGAACGAGCACTAAATGACCTGCAAGATGCTGTGATAACCTACTTTTCACACTAGTCTCTGATTTCGTAACAGGCTCTTACCGAAGAATTCTTGATAGAAAGGCTCAGGATAGTGCCATAATTTCACGAAAGGTTAGCTGGAGTACTATTTGTTTTGAGTATGGTATGATGCTCATTATGTGATGTACTATGATGCATTTCCCCATCAGGCCATCATTCTCTCCCTCTCACTGAAGGGCTGGCGCTCACTTGACATTCGATCAATAGTTTTCTAGGCCTAATCTCACAGCTTCGGCGCTCTTTGTCTCATGTTCAGTGTCCTAATCCACCCCTGTCCATGGCCTCATTCCGACATCACCTCTCTACCGTGAAGACAACGGGATACGGACTAACGGTGATGAGACATTTAGAAAATTCCTCGAAAAAATTTTTGGGGTTACGTTAGGAACACGATTCAGATCATTTGAAAACTTTTTTTTCGTGGTTCCTAAACACGAGTTGCGAAACGTTCCATCACCGTACTAACAATATGGTACCTTGTCTTTAAAGTTGAAGAACCTCTGCACAGAGTGTTCAAAGGTACCGTATGCAATGAGGAAAATGCCCAGCGAAGACTCAATCGAGTGTTTGTTCCATTCCCCCCCTTCCGCTGGGAACCTCTCTCATTCGTACCACTTGGTTTCAACGACCAACGGGAAGGAGGAATATAAAAATAGAGGTAATTAACGGATCTGACCGTTTCCTGATCAATCGACCGCAAGTAACTTGACATGGTTTATCACGGGAGAATACAAGCCACAAAAGCATCCGTCAATTGAAATTTGTATACCGTTGCGGAAATGTCTCCATAAATATAGAACGAATACAATAATTTCAGAAACTCATGGAAACAAAGAGAAACAAAGATAAATGGCCAAGGGAGAAGGGGATAAGTGTGATGGGAACGGTCGAACGGACCAGGATAGAGTGATCGATGTGTATGAAAAGGAGATTGTGAGAAATGAAGATCTTTTTGAGCAACAACAGTTCAACTTCAACAGTGCGGTGGGTGATAAATATTAGGGATACGTGGAAAATTAAGTATCGGTCGAGGGGTAGCAATTGAAATGTGAGTTAAAGAAAGGCAATTTGTTTTTGGAAAGAATGAGGCGAAATTAAGCCCTAAAAACGATAAAAATGGCAATACTAGAAGAAACAAAACGGATACAAAACTGTCTAGCTAGTTAACAGCATCATCAATGTGGAATCGAAAAGTGATGATTGAAGAGTAGATCACTGTCCTGAAGTAGAAGCATCCGTCCTCCGACGCTTCGGTCCGGGTTGGTCGCCTTCGGGATCTAGAAGCGAAATATTTTTAGTCTTCGACTCATTGCATGGATTCGGATTCTCCAGCGCCTTTTTCTTGAAAACTAACGTGAGGTAACTGTATCTCCCTCTTCCTTGTCGTTCTTCTCCGTCTCCTTCTTCCTGGGAAAAGAAATTATGAACAGTAATCGAATAGTTCCTGGCTCACTTCTGCTGTTCAGCCTTCCTCTTTGCGACCTTTGCTTCGGCTTTCTCGATCTTCTTGTCGGTGAATCGGCAGAGCGGAGAGCCACATCTAGAAGAAGATTGTTATAGTATTGAAGTTTGAACAGGGCAGAAAATCAGGCCATCTCCTAAGAGAAAAAAAACTCACGCGCAGGATTCGAAGTAGAGCGAGTAGTGGCACTCCTTGTCTGCAGGTCCCTTCCCATCAAAATAATCAAAAGAGAGTTCTTCTCCTGAAAATGGATGAATGGTTCCACTCCTTTCACCCGGCGAGTTAGGGGGTGGAGGGGGGTAAAATAATAGGGGGAGGAGAAGGGGGGGGGGGGAGATCATTCGCTCACCTCTGATGATCCTTCTGTCGGGGAAGAAAGCAATGGTATTCGAGAAGAGTCCGTGCCTGCAATTTAGAGCTTCTTTTCATTTTAGCATTTTCGCACATCCCATTTGCGTTCTATGAAAGTTCATTATACAATAGATATGTTTTTTTTTACTTGGAGCCTTAATAAGGAGAAGCTAGGGAAATACATTTTCACTTAGTGCAGCAGGATGAATGATGATTTATATTTATTTTTTATCGAAGTAAAACCCATTATTTTCACCTGTCGATGAACACGGTCTCCACACGGACGTTGGGCTCGCAGCCGTGCGAGATGAATCTGGTCTCGTTGCCCTGAATACACTCGTTGTTTGCAGCGAATATTATGCTGCCTTCAGTGTCGAACATTGATCATTTTGGGGGTCAATTTTGGGGGTCATTTTGAGGGGTCAGTTTTAGGGGACGATTTGATAGATCACTCTCTCCCCTCCCCTCACTCTTCTTACTCCCTCTTTCCTCCCTCATTCCTCCCCTTCTCAACCACCTCGAGCGGGCGAAATCGAGGGGAGTGGGGGAGAAGATTCGATTATGGACGGAGTTTAGATGCAAATGGAGAGAGGCGGAAAGGATTTCCTTCGATGTCGCCCGTTCGAGGTCGTCGTTTTTATTGGTTCCATAATGTTCGTAGTACCTTCTCATAGGTAGAGTCCCTAAGCTCCGCCCACTTTGAAGGGATAGAAGGACGCGCGAAACCTGCGCATGGGGTGAACTCTGTGAATACTTGATCAAATCGGTCATTCTAAGGCGATTCGCATAGCTGACCATGAGCTCTACAATATGAACCCATGCGCAACTTGATCGGAAAAGTTTGAGATAGTGAAAAATCGATAATTGTGAGTGAAGAACGGTGTTTAGGGTGGTTTTAGTGATCGGGCACAGTTGCACATTGAAAAATTTGACTAATTCGAATATTTTAGGATTTTTAGAGAAAAAATTAGAATTTTAGCTCGCTTCCTAAAAGAGTTCCGATAGCGCGGGGAGAGGCGAGCGAGAGAGCGGGGGGAGGGAGAGAGTCACACGCGAGAGAGGCTCCGCCCCTTTTTGTCTCTCTCCTCTTCCCTTCCCTCTCGCTCGGTACCTGCGCGCGCGTGGTTTTAGAGGCATAACTTTTCATAGAGACAAGATAATCACAAACGGTAAAAAGTATGATGTTACTGGGACCACGAGGGACATATTGAACCCAGATTTGGTACCATTGCAACAAATTGGCGATCTACGTTGGGGTCTCTACTCATAGGCTGCAACGAAGAGATTGCTCTTCTCTCCGTTCTCCATCTTGACTGGGTACTGGAGATCGAAGTCATAGGCCTGAGCTGGTCTCGTCTTCGAAGGCTTGGTTCGAACCTGCAACGGGAATTGTCCACTGTCGATAGAGAAGATAATCGGAGAACTTGGCGTTTTCTTAGTCATGTGATTCTGATCAATGAATCAAAGTGAAAATGTTAGAAAAGAAATAAATAGGAAAAGGAAGTAAGAAAAAAGAGAAAAAATAATATTTCTCACCTCTCCACAGTACACGCCTATGAGGTCTTCGACGCCCATCTCCTCCAGAGCCCTCAGCGTCCAGCCTTTCACCGGGTGCCAAAAGATGAGAAGAGCATGCTTGCGGCCATTCTGAAATAAGGTTTGGCTTTTTAGAACAGCTTAATCTTGTATTTAAATATGTTGAAGAGGTGGGGGCCTGGATCGCGAACCAGAGAAATGGATTCGGACATTTCGTAACTCTACTCTCGAAACAATCCATTCGTACTCGTCGGAGTACAACGAGGCGGTCGATTAGCCGGTTGTTTTGTAAACGACGAATTTGAATAAAAGGGAGAGAGAAAACGGGAAAATGAGAGAGTGTAGTCAAAGTGTCGGTTACGGAATGTCCCATTCCAATAGAACAGTTTTGAATAAAGCAGTTTCGGATTGATCATTCCACCATGGGAGTGACGAGGTTGCCGGTTTCATTTCTCTGGTTCTCGATCCAGGCCCCCACCGTTGAAGAGTATGATTGAGTATTTAGCTTTGTCTCGGAACGATAAATCTGATTGATCAAAAAAACTTCTTCTGACCTGGACGACTCTATTGCGGCACGTGACCGGGTCGCACTCGCACTCCGAGGTGCACTCGAATCGGCACTGATTCCACTCAGAATCCCGAAGTTCGTTCTCGATGAATCGAGGAACCCCTTCGTCATCTGGCTCGATCGAAACGGACTGAAATTTTTGGTAATTAATTAGCAAAAATACAATAAAATGCTTGAGAACTATCATAACAGGAACAAAACACTGGATCTCGAGTATCATGAAAGCAAACAAAGGAAAGCAATGACAGTGCGCATGAAATTATGCGTAGAAAAGCAAAACCGTCCACAGGTTTGCCTTAGACAAATCATCGCACCCACCAGAGCACAGCAGGATTGCACGTTTTTGGTCCGTTTCTGCCCTTGGCATGGCTGCTTGCTCCTTCCACAGCCGTCACCGCAACTGAGAATATTTTTTAGAAACAATCAAGAATCAAGAATCAAGAACGAATGGAAACATTGAAATGTAGTTTCCCAAATCGTAATTCTTGTTTTCCATCTCCAGATCAAACTGACGCGATATGCTTGAGGCCGGGCTGATTCTTGTGCTTCTTGAGCAGATTCTCCACTTCCGTCGACAGGATTTGCTGCTGGATGTACTGAAAGAAAACACATCGGTATTAGATCAGTCGCCTCCTTTTTTACTTCCTTTCGCTCTACCTGATTTTCAGACTGTGCTCATGGGAGGATATTGTTAGGCCAGCATACTCCGTTGAAAAGAAAAATGAAGCAAAGTGATCTTACCACGAGCTTCCTGAGTGCATCGGCTCCCTTCATCTGGTCAGTCCAGTCCTCCACATATACGGGAGGGAGGCCGTGTTTCTCGAGGGTGACGTTGAAGCTGGAAATAGTCAGAGGATGTTGCGAAATATCTTGCTAAAAATGCGAAAGCTTATCTTATGAGCTATGCCTCACATGTGTCAAACTAGTCGGTAAGTAAGGAAATACTTACGAGTGCTCAAGCGCTCTGAGTTTCGACTTGTAGTGACCGAGCTGCAAAGAAAAAACTTGATCCATTTCAAATTCGCGGTTGATTATCAGGAGACTATCCTTTCAAAACGGAGTGAGCTTCGATTTTAATAGAACCAACATACCCTTCGTTTAACAATCGAGATCAATATATTGATCATATATGAGATCATATATGACTCACATGATACTTCGGGAGGTATCCTCCCATTCCCTCTCCCCTCTCCCTCATTAAGTATCGATGCTTGTAGATCGAATCGAACACATCATCTCTCAACAGTTTCCTTTCCACAAACTCGACCTGATGAAGAAGAAAGTAGATCAGTTTTTATGTCGAGATGAACTATAACAGAAATAAAAAAGTACATTTGCAATCACTTACGAAGTCGAGAAGGGCCTGCCTCAGTAGGAACTCGGTGACCTGCAATAGAAACACATTGTTTCGTTTTTTTCGCCTCTATCTCAGCTTCCCCGAACAAAGAGGTATAAGGAAAATAATGAGAGAAGGAATTGAATGCGAAAACTTGAAATTCGGAAACTTACAGCTCTCCCTTTATGTGTTGACGAATCCGCCCAGCACGGTCGCCCGTACTTTGAGAACTTGACGAGCAGCTGCAAATGTGAATTGAAGAAAAACTTCATTAATTCTGGTATACCCAAGTTCTACCCGCTGGTTTCGGAACTTCTCTAATGGTTGTTTAGCCTTGATGTAAATACCATTGGTTGGGAGAAACCAGTAAACAACTGACATCAGAGGTGAGAGGTGAAGATCCCAGCTTCCTTTCGAGAGTCGCGATGTAGAAATCTACCTGAGAAATAAATACTTATTATCTTGGAAGCGGGGAACCGGAGATCCAATGAAAAGATGAACGAAGTACTTACTAGAGTTATCCAAACGAAATCGGAAAGAAATAATTTGAATGA
This sequence comes from Pristionchus japonicus, assembly GCA_900490845.1. Lineage (NCBI taxonomy): Eukaryota > Metazoa > Nematoda > Chromadorea > Rhabditida > Neodiplogasteridae > Pristionchus > Pristionchus japonicus. The sequence continues at coordinate 180,049 of LS492879.1, read as the reverse complement.
TTAACTGTCATTTCGAAAAAGATGTAGATGAGCCGCGTTCGGAAATGAGAGCCGCACAAAGTCGAGTTTCGTGTTGATTTCGAAACAAATGCATTCGTAGAAAGAGTAAAAGGGAGACCCTAGTACTTACATCCCAGATCTTCTTTCCACGACGCTCTTCCTCACTTGCCCGTTTGTCCATCTCCGCAGCGCTCTCGGATCCTCCCTTGCCGAAAACCTGAGATAAATACGTTTCATTTTTATTGTAAATCTTGCTTGTGTTATTGTTGTTGTAAAATCAGCAGTTTCTCCATACCTCCTCGACAAGATCGTTTTTCTCCTTCTCGTTCTCTTCCTTCTTATTATTTTTCTTCTTTTTCTCTTCCTTATTATTCTCTTCTTTCTTCTTCTCTTCCCCCTTCTTCTCCTTCTTCTTTTTCTCTTCCTTCTTCTTCTCTTCCTTCTCCTTCCTCTTCTCTGTTTCTTCTCCATCGTCTTCTTTTGCGGCCCTCTTCTTCTCATTCTTCCTCTTCTTGAGCATCTTCTTTCTTGCTCTCTCCTTTGCCTTTTGTCTCTCCAAGATCTGTAATGACAAAGGATGATTGACGAATTGAGAAATCTAACGCATAGAAAAAACTCTACAAATGAAAGGATTCGTAACCCAGAAACAATAGAAGGGTAAAAAATGAAATAAGTGATAGAGAAAACATACCAACTCCTTCTCCTTCTCTCTCTTATTCTCTTCCTCGAGCACAATGACGATCTTGGTCAATTCTTTATACATTTTGTCGTTCTGAAATTATATTCGATATCTCGTTGAAATAAATGTTCAAATACAAATGTTTCAAATTACCGAATAAATCTTTTTTTTTCATTCTTTCACAAAAGTGACTCGAGATGATTCATTGTTTTCCTTTGGTTTCAGCGCTTTCAGTACTGATCAATGCTTGAAAAGAGAATAAGAGATCCATTACATCGTCCAATATTTATGGTTCCATTAATTGATCACTAAAATTATTAATGCTCGATAATGAAGAAAGAGTAATTGAATACAATTTTTGTGTTACTCACCTCCAGGTCAATGACTTTCTGCCCTCGCGCCTTGATCTTCTTCTCAATATCCTGCTTCCTCTTCTCCTCATCCGCCAGTCGTTTCTCTCTCAACTCCTTCTGTTTCAATCTTCTTTCCTCTTTCTTGCTGGCAGAAGGCTTCATGAAGCTGCCATTCTGCAATGGGAATTTCGTCTGGATTATAGACTAGCGTTCTAGGTATCATACAAAACTTTTTTTTAGTTTTCGACTCCTACCGCACTCTCCTAGGATTTCCTAAAGTACCTCTCTAAGCCAGGTACGTTTCCCGTTTGAATACGCATAAGATTCCACACGGCACCTGTTCAAGACTCTTACCATACTCTTCTTAAACTCCTTCAATATCTCCCTGGGATCCCTTAATGTGCACCTTTTGAATCTTGCTACAGTACATCTCAATGGGCCTTGTCGTTCTTCTCTAGGATTACCTACCGTTCTGTTCTAGAAACATTGCTCTTCTCTTTAAGATCTTCCTACCGTATCCTTCCAGGGTCCCCATCGTTATATTTTCCGAATAAATTGTGCATAAATTAAAGTAGACGAACTAACTTCCTCTTCTTCAGCCTTGTCATTCCTACGATGTCGACTTGATTGTGCAATGCCACGTTGAGATACCATTGTAGCAACTGGAACTTTCAGAAGTCGAGTATCACAGTATAACGGGGAAAGTAACCAACAAGCGAGAGACACATGAAAAACCTCAGGTCGATTTGGTCAGTTCCAAGCACAGACGAATAGACCAGAAAAGTGAAAGTGGAAACGCGAGAAAAGGGAGTAGATGCAATCTCTCTCGCTATGGTGTTGTACGCTGCTCTCAGATAAGACCGAGAGACAGGAGAGAGGGAAATGACTAGCGAATGGGTGGATTGCATCAGACAATATTTGCACTCTTTCAGCCCTATCAGAGTGGAGCGAAAATTAATAAGAGAAGGAAAGAAAGGATAGTGCCAGGACGAGCGGGGGAGAGGGACCTCGGTTATCTCTTTAATGTCCTGGAGAGAAACGAATGGTATGAAGAACAGAGGGAAGAGTGGAGAGGAGAGAAGGGAGACGTTTTATGTGACGATAGAAGAGTGATGGGGGGTGATGGGGGCATTTCTGTTCACTCTTTACTGTCCTGGAGAGAGAGACCAATGGTATGGGGCAGAGGGGAGAGGGGGAGGAGGGGAAGAGGCGATTGATGGAATGGGATAGGACCGAGGAGAGGAAAGAGAGAGAGAGGAGGGGTGTTGCGAGATGGTCTGCCTCTCTCACTTTCCCATACGCTCTACTTACACGGACCAACGAGAGAGCACGTAGTTTGAAGAGTGCCAGATCGTCAGGCGGATAACTGTCGCAATCCAATCAATCAGGCTGTAAGGGGAGATCTGTTTACGTGCCAGATGGTGCTGGGAAGAGCCTGTCTCTACTTTCGAACGCCTCCTCTCACTATATCTACTCTTGATTTTTCGAGAAACGGTTGCTGACAGCAAAAGATCCGGATTTGGCTTTCACAAGGAACCACAAGGGGGGAGAGTAGCTGGTACTAATTTCAAACGAAGATGATTTCGCGGGGATCTTGCGAAGACGCTAACAAGAAGATCATTGTGAATGACTCGTTACTCACAAAATTATCGGGAATTTTCTAGTGGAAAAGGACAATTTCTGAGAGTAAGGAAGCTTCATATTCCGACCGCTGCCAAGCCCGCCCCTCTCAACTCGACTTTTCAGAAGATTCTAACCGTACTCTAATCAAATCACTAAAGAACTGTAGCAAGAGTGACAGTAATTCATCGATATGGCCGTGTAAGAACTCATGATGATTCATTTGCAACCGAGAATAACGACACGGATATGCAAATATAATAATCGTCCCTGTATACCAATAGCCAAAAGTATGGCGCAATTGTGCGCAACCATAAACGTCCTAAAAAAGTCATGAACAGCCTCTCAAATACAGCGCGAGAGAGTGTGAAAGATGGAGAAAACGCTATTGCCGAAGGTAAGAAACACCTTATTACAATAATCATACAAAAGGGTTGCTGAAATAACATTAGCCTACATTATGCAACGACTACAATAGATCCTAATTTATCATGAGTTTCTTCCCTTTCCCTTCTCTCTCCCTCTCCCTATAACAAATACATCGACAAAGAAAGTTCATGTCTACTCCTGGTGGGGTTACAAGAGGAAGACAGCCTTTCTGATCTGCCAGGAGGGCTCTATTGAACCTCCACTATTCCCTCGCGTTTACCCAAATAAAAATGCCGACATGTTCTCCTGATCACTTATCCCACTGTCCTCCCCTCTCCCTCTGTTCCCTCTGTTCCACTCACTGTCAGGATGTCTGTCTTGACAAGAGATCAATATTTCATGGGTCGTCGGTACCCTTTGAATCATGATCAGGGAGCAGACCCCACTCTTCGATTGACCAGAAGCCATTAAAGAAGCCGCCATCTCCTATCTATCGAGGAAGAAATGGATCAAGGCGGTGCCCTTTGTTTCTAAAATTGATTGTCCCCACTGGACCGAGTGCTCAGGGATGCAGTACACAATGAGGGAAATGCCAGCGGAGAGTCAATTTATTGGATGACCTATGCTACAGGCATGTGAACTCTCTCGAGTCTCTTTGTTCCCGAAGCGAATGTGCCCACTGGAGACACTTCTTATTCGCTTTCCTGCCTCTCTCTTTCTCTTCCGAAGCAGGGAAGGGAATGGAAAGGTATAGTTATTCAACGGATTTGAACCACTTTTGAGGATTCGATTCAATAGTAATATCTGACTTTTTTTTATCGCAAAAACGACAATCGACAAATATCATCCGACAAGGTGAGTCAATTCAGTTCGTGTACCGTCGAAGAAATGTTAGCAGAAAGGTTGAAGTAATGCAAAATATCGTTTCAAAGAAACCCAGAGACAACATTTCTCTGTTTGACAAAACCGGTAAGTCACGATATGAGATGCAATGTTGAGCGAAAGGCGTTCAAAGAGGCCATTGTCGAGAAGAATAATTGTGCCACAACTAAACTGGTTCTAGCTCAAACCCGTCGACGTTTTGCCGGCGCACCTTGACTCGTTCCGGGCTGTGCGTTCCCTGGAAAGATCAGAATCATTATATCATTCTTAGCCAATTTTACATACCCTTCGCTTCTTTGGATCCCATCGATTCGTATCCATGCTATTTTAACAAGATTTTTTGACCGACCAGGTTAGTTTTTGCTTGACAATAGGTTTGCAGGATAAATCTGTCTCACCTCTTCCCTGCATGGCGAGGTTGGCGGCCCGGATCTTCTCTTCGGTGAAGCGGCAGTTAGGCCAATTGCAGCTAAAGATAAGTTTGTATTTGATTGATGATGACACCATCCAAGGAGCAAGTAACATGTTTTTGAGAGAAGATTGGGCTCACGACAAGCTAGATTATTTATATTTGCTGAGGATGTCGATGCATCTACGATCTTTAATACTACTTACCCGCATGCATCAAAGTACTGCCGATAGCTTCGTTTCGGGTCCTCTGCGTCCTTCTCCTCCATATAGTCGAAAGCCAATTCTTCGCCTTGAGAAGGTTAGGGTAAAATAAGGAAAAGCCAAATTGGGGTATTGATATACAAAACGCGTTCTTATTCGAGTTCCCTCTGTTTTGGATAAACCTGGAGCTGATGTTACGGTTTTGTTTTCCCCGCAACCTAATCTCTTCTGCGCCCTTCCCAGCCAGACATTCAAAAACGAGTTCCACGAACAAGTATCGGTAAATCTTGTTTCAACAATAATAGCGTTATTCTGTCGTCATTCTACTTTAAAAGGTTCTTGGAAAATATGGAAAAAGGTGATTGTGCCTCTCACAAAAAAGTCGATAATCAATTCACCTCGTAGGATGTCGCGATCGGCGAAGAAGGCCATTACATTATTGAAGAGTCCGTGCCTGACGTTGAACTCAGTTTCAATTGGTTTTCAACTTTTGATTTACCTCTCAATGATGATGGTGTCCACACGGACGTTTGCCTGGCAGCTGTGCGAGATGAACCGGGTCTCATTGCCCTGATGTGTCCATGTCAAGCACTACCCTTGGTATACTAGATGGAAGATGTTATCAATCGGACCTACTGCGTTCAATCAATATTTGATTCGCAATGCTCTCTCGACGCTCTTTCGCTTTTCGCTGACTCTTACTGTCACCCCTACGCTATAAGTATGCCTCACCATCTCGTTTGCAGCCACATACAGAGGCCCGTTCTTTCCGTCCGCCGTGAGGTGCTGCAAGTTGAAGTCGTACGACTTCGGAACCTTGCCCTTGGATGGTACCGTCCGCTGCTGTAAAATGAACGGTCTGAGAAGTCCATTTCCGTAAATGGCAACCCGTACTCTGAGTCCCAACTCTTTCTCGCTTTTCTTCCAAAGCCTTCATTCAATTTGGAAGGATTGCCTTTCTTCCGAGATATCAGACTGCTTACTCATTTTATGATTTGTGCATGACTCACTTCTCCTATGTATTCTCCGAGAAAGTCTCCGAGACTGGCCTTCTTCCCGAACAACTCCGTTAGGGTTCGGAGAGTCCACCCCTTCACGTGATGGCGGAAGATGAGCAACGGGACCTGACGACCCTTCTGAAAGAAAAACAAGTGGTCAAGGTATTGTGAGTCATCTATAAACAAGTTCTCGGTAAGAATGGGAAGGGTCGAAGAAATGCCTCAAAAATTTTAGATTTAGTTGATATATTGAAAGGTGCGGTCGGTCATGGTTTTGTACATTCTACGGAAAACCAAGCATACTCAAGTTAGCTCACCTGGACCATTCTGTTCTGGCACGTCTTCGGGTCGCATCCGCACTCCTTCGTGCACTCGATTCGCACTGAGCAAACGCGCTTCTTCAAGTTCTGAAAATGAATGAATTGTATCGTATTTACTTCATAACTGTGTGTCCGTAGAGTTCAAGCACAATACGGGTTTCTGAACTCATTTCTGAGGTTCTGAAATTAAGAAATCTCTAAAACACCTCACCTTCGTGCTGAATCGAGGCACGCCCTGCTTGTCGAGTTTGTGCCATGCGCCCTGCAACATGCATCTTTGAGTCAAATGGATCATATAGTTCAAAAGTTTTCAACGATCTGAGAACTCTGCTTTATCAGAGGAGTAAATGATAAGACCAGACGGAATGCCAATGGTTCGCAGTCCCGACTCACGTCAGCACAACAAGGCACGTTTCTCTGATAACCATCGCACACGACCTTGCACGCGGCTCCGCACCTCAAAGTTAAAATGTTTTAAGAACAAGTTTAGCTGCCACAGTTATAAAAAAACAATTCGCAACACTGGTATCTTGCACAGCTTTTTTTCACCGATTCTAAAACACTATACACGTTGTAGCTCACTTCATGTGTCGAAGCCCATTCTTGTTTGCTGCCAGAATCGCCTTCACTTCCGTCGTCAGCACCATCTTGATGATGTACTGAAATGGTTGGAATCTCTCATCTTCAAGCCAAGTACGATAACAATAAAGATGAGGGACTGAGCGAGAGCTGATACGAGTATAAGGAACTATTTCGCAAGCCATCTCCAAAAGTCAACTATGGACCATACCTTCAGCTCTCTCAGTGCTGCATCTCCGTTCATTACTTCTGTCCAGTCCTCCACATAGATGGGAGGAAGACCCCATCTCTTGAGGGACTGGTTGAAACTGAAAACAGTTCATTAGATCAGATCACGTTAAGATTCTGGCACTGTCGTTTGGAGTCCCACCAAATTTGGATGACCCACACTACCTTAGCGATTCAAAGCTTGTTTTGATGATTTCGCAACAAGACTTAGTAAAAAATTTGTACATAGTTTCAAGACTGTATGACTTACTCGTATTCGAGTGCTCGAAGACGATTCTTGTACCGACCCCTCTGCAAAGAATACAGTAAATTTACGTTAAAAAAAGATCCACAACTGACGAAATCACCTCGCTCCAGATGTAGCCTCCTTCTCCTTGTCCGTCCTCGTATTCGAGGTACCGGAATCCATAGTCCTTCTCGAACGTGGTCGGCTCCATCTTCCTCATGAGAAACTCGACCTGCAGAGAGAATTCGTGTTGATAATGTAAATGATGTCTAGCCCGGCCCTTCTAATTTGCCACAGCAGAAAATGCAATGAAAGAGCCAAGGGATGGACAGAGGTTAAAGGCTCCCTCCCCCCCCCCCATTGGATGAAAAGAAGAGACGATAATGCAACTCACGAAGTCGAGGTGGGCTTCTCGGAGTTCATATTCGCGGAGCTGCAATGAGGAATAATGAGTTTCGAAAATATGCAAAAACAGCTTCACATTAAAATGATATCAGACTAACCGGAGCTATTCCTCTCTGCCTCGACAAGTCAGTCCACGAAGACACTGGGTAGCCGTTGAACTTTGCGAGCAACTGCAAAGGGCTTGCATTAAGTTGCATCATGTCTAGAGCTCTGCCGCAACTAGTTGTAGTTGTATCTTATCGGCGTATTGTTGAAGCCAGGAACTGCCTTTAGTCGTCTTTTGGCTCACAATAACTCGCGCGCAAACATCTCTGTCTACCGAAAAGACCAAAAATCTTTAAAACTCACCTGCTTGCTCGTCGGCTCGCCGATGGCCCTCTTAGTTGTTGTGATAAAGTAATCGACCTGGAAATGCACTTTTCGAATGTTCATAAGGATAATGAAACTCGATAGAATGTGCATAGCATAAGACTAAGGAAAGAAAAGTTTTCGGGTATCATCAACAAACGCAACTTACGTCACAGAATTTATCGTGACCCATCGTCTTCGCATGTACGTCCCACTCTTTGCACTTCTCGATGAATTGCGCATCGTCGTCGGTTTGGCTCTCCTCGAAGACCTGTGGAAGTTGGATAATTGGCCTTTTGAAGGCAAACGAAAGAAAAAGAAAAGGCGCTAGTTGAGGTTAAAGGTCAGCAACGAAGAGCGTTCAATTTGATCTCACCGTGTAATTTTATTTTGTGCAATTCGGATAATTCATTAATCCCACTGTGAGATAAATAATTGTTGGAATTCGCTATTTTGTCTGTTTTTTCAGCCTATAGGTTGTGTTGTTTGACCTCGATGCCAACTTCGTTATGAGAGGTCACAAGCCGAGTGGCTGGAACAAACTAGAGATTGATCGAATGGATCGGCTCGCTTACTAAACGGAGATTCAAAGGTCGGAACTCAGAAGAAAGTTACCTGATCGGCCATATTGCCAACGGGTACAGACGAATCCTCCTTTTCCCTTTTCGTGTACTCGGAGGGTTCATCCTGAGAAAAATCGTTTCTTGTTGAAAGAAGGCATTGAATAACACAATATCAAGAAACTGTGCTTTTCCCGGACACGAGGCTTCAAATGTGTGACTCTCAAAAATTCCGCAATGTTTTCCTTAGAGTTGGGATTGGGGGGGTATAGTTAGGGTTTGGGGTGGGGAGTTGGGGTTCCTTAGAGTTTGGGTTGGGAGTGGTTGGGGAAGGACTTGGGAGTTATATGGGGTAGTGAAGGAGGGTGCCCAAAAGGCTCACCTTCTCCAGCTTCGCGACTCGCTCGGCATTGAATAACGCAATATCAAGAAACGGCGCTCCTTCATTTTCCCGGACACGAGACTTCAAATGTGTGGGATGGGGGAGTTTATTAGACTATTTCGAGTTATCCGGGAAACTGCAGGAATGTCCAAAACGCTCACCTTCTCCAGCTTCGAGACTCGCTCGGACAGCATGATGTAGGTGTCGTCCTGCTGAAAGAGCTCACTATTAATGTAACTGATTCGTAAATTTAAATATTGAATATTGCCAAAGTTTAGATGACTAATCTCTGTGGCTATCCGAGCCATTTAAGAAATCCGAAATCCGAGTATCTCTGAACGATGTAATGGAGAGTTTGTTCAGAGCCATGGCAGGGAACTGCGGGAATTTCAACGTGAACTTTTCAAAGCGTAAGAACTAGGGTTGGTGAAATCAGGTTTGTTCGGTATTCGAGACAAATCGAGACACACATCGCCAGTTCGACTCCCGCGCCCAGCAGTTCGATTTTTGCTGACTTTATTTCTTTTCGCACAATGTTTCTAAATTGAAATAGCCTCGTCAAAAAGGTGCAAAAAGGTAATCACAGCTCTCAGGAGTCGAAAATGAGTCGGCAAAAATCGTACTGCCGAGAGCAGGATTCGAACTGCCGACGAGTGTCTCGATTTGTCTCGAATGTCTCGAATTGTCTCGAGTCTCGAGCGCGTCTCGAGCGTTGAGTCTCGCAATCGGGTTGACCGACCGGGCTCTCTCAATTGTCGGACGTCTCGACTTTTTGTCTCGAGTCGAGACTGAGAGTCGGTGTCTCGACTGTCTCGGCTCGGTTTGCCTAACTCTAGTAAGAACAGAGGATAAGCCCAATGGAACAGGTGGTCTTGAGACGCACCTTGAGGCTCAGGATCCGGTTGATTATTTTATCTGCTTGTTTTCTAGCTTGCTCCTCTTGCCACTTCCTCTCTTTCCTTGCTTTCCTTATCATCCTCTCTCTTTGTAGTCGTTCTTCTTTCTTTCTTTTCTCGTATTCTTCATCATACTTGGACATTCCAGCCTGAAAACTAGTCCAAACTCGTTTAGAAGTAGTTCATTATTATTATTGTTTAAAATGGAAATTGATTTTTCAATATGCTCAAATGTTTCCTACTGCGATTTCTAGTATGAAATTAGATAAACAGACCCTGTTTCTTTACAGTATTTGCGAACATTGAGCGGAATGTCTATTCAAAATCGTTCAATTAACTTGCCCTTTCCTTTGCCTTGACTTCCTCCTTCTTCACTCTAGTCGATCTTCTCCGAATATCATGTTGAGTTTTCATTTCGGTATTCAGAGAGTGCGTCGAGGCTCAACATTGCAAAATCATTAGAGTGAACCAGTTTTATCGACACAGGAGATGGAAAATATGATCAAGCGCATTTATTCCGTTTGTTTCGGGGGTGTAAATACGGATCAAGATGCAGAGAAGAAAACTAGATTCGAGAATGCACGGAAAACGCGATAAGAATCAGAAACGGAGAAGATCGGAGAGACATACAAAGAGAATACGAGATGGAAAGGAGGAAAGTGAGGGGAGAATCTCACTTGCAGAGCTCAGTTAGATAAGAGAGAAGCGAGACGAGAAAGAGTAGAGAAAGAGACAAGAAAGAGGGGCGAGTGGGGCGGAATTTCGTCAGGGTTATGTACTTTCAGAAGAGGAGGATGGCACTGGGGGAATTGCAAGAAGAGAATAAATGGCCTTACTCCTCATTCCCAATGCTTTCTCGCTCTGTGTGACCGACCGGGAAGAGGGAGTGTGCAGAATGGAGAGTGTGAGGAGTGTAAGATGGGAGAGAAGCGATTGAGGGAGAAGGGAACTGGAGGAGAGACGAAGGGTTGATATATGATGGAGGAGAGAGTGGTTCCCTTCGAAACATTTGGCGCCGTGCCAGTCAACAACTCACTACGATTCCTTCCCTCTCTCCCTCTTCGATTAGGGTGTTTCCTCCGAGAGATGGCCCTTATCTCTTCTCCCCAGAGCAGCGGCGCCATTCTCGTTCTATCTCTCAGCTAATAGACAACATGCACTATTGAATGGCCGTTACATTTTACATTGAAAACGAAACCCCATCTCTCATTGATCTACCACCCTTATCTCACAAAAATGTCAAAAATCAATCAACTACTTGTGCCAAATTTTGATAAGAGTCTGACGCTGTAAAGTTACGATATACGGTCAACTTCGATGTGACCATAGTCTATTTAAAAGGAAACGTGAATTTTATACATTCATGTAAACAGAGAATTGAAAAATGAATTCATGTAAAAGGAAATCGTCAACAAACGACTCTTTGACAGTTTAGAATGTGGGAAGATATCATGAGAAAGGAAATCACACTCGATTGAAGAGGAAAATGAGAATTCGTCGCAATGTAGCAACCATCAGACAGAAAAAAGCGAAAAAAAAATCCCGGTTTCTCAAACATTTCAGAAAGCAGTGATCCGCCACTTTTTGTTTTGGTTGGTGGTAGAAGAGGGGTCAAGGCAGAGTGCCTCTCTCTCCTAATCGATATGCGAGAGAGAAGAGATCGGAGAGTTCTGCCAAAGAGCTGGTAAACACAGAAGAGTAGCCAGCACAGAAGAGTATCCACTACCGTCATCCTCTAGTAAGGCAATTCCATCGCACGATTTCACTCATTCTTTCTTCCAATGGACTAGACAAGGAAATAAGTTAGCAATTTTATCGACAATCGACTTTCAGTACAGATTCTGTCATGTAAGTCTTATCGGTACACAATATTCCTCGCACATTTCCACGATCAGATGAAGTAAAACCAAAGGTGAAAATTGTTTCTCCTTCTTCTGCCTTTTGTAAGCTTGTATCTCTCTCTCAATTTACTTCCTTTGTCCGCAGATCTTAATCTGTCATCCTTTGCCGCCCTTTGTCTCGACTCTCGTGTGTCTTTCCCCCGCGCTATTTTTCTCACTTTCTACAAAGGAAGATTGAGGACTGAGGGATATGGCATCATGTCTTTCTGCCGAAGAAGATTGATGACTGAGGGATATGGCATCATGTCTTTCTGCCAAAAAATTTTGATGACTGAGGGATATGCTATCATGTCTTTCTGCCAAAGAAGTTTGAGGACTGAGGGATATGGCATCATGTCTTTCTGCCGAAGAAGATTGATGACTGAGGGATATGGCATCATGTCTTTCTGCCAAAGAAGTTTGAGGACTGAGGGATATGGCATCACGTCTTTCTGCCAAAAAATTTTGATGACTGAGGGATATGCTATCATGTCTTTCTGCCAAAGAAGTTTGAGGACTGAGGGATATGGTATCATGTCTTTTTGCCAAAGAAGATTGAGGACTGAGGGATATGGCATCATGTCTTTCTGCCAAAGAAGATTGAGGACTTTGGGACGTGTCATCATGTCTTTCTACCAAAAAAAGATCAAGGAATGAGGGGTATCACGTGTTATCATTTTTTTACCCAAGGATGATCGGGGGCTGAGGAACGCGTTGCCATGTCTTTTTACCAAAGAAGATCTGGTGAGAGAGAGAGAGAGAGAGAAGAAAGCTCAGATGTTTCTTTCCGAGTTGATGGCTGAAGCTTTAATGAGCTCATCCCACCATGAATTATAGTGTTTATCGAGAAAATAAGAAACAGTACAAAGAATTCGAAGAGCCTACAAAGTATTGATATTCGGTGCGGCGAATCAAAGCACTTTCGTTTCCGGTTTACAGAAAGAGCAACTGGGCCGATGAATGAATTATAAAAGTAAAGTTTCAAATGTAGTAACACAAGACAGCAAGAGAAATAGTAATAAGACAACAAGAGAAATATCGTAATAACATAACAAGCGAAGATCATAGAATTACCGACAATTGAGCTCATTTTCAATTAGCAATATATTCTCAATTAGATGAGGACGCTCGTGCTAGAAAAGACGGCCTTGTTGCACAAACGCCACGAGTACAAACTAGCTGCAATATCGACACCTCTTCTGTATCACTCACTGTCCTCTTCCGTCTCATCCATTGAAGCCTCCTCCTCATCCTCATCTTCACTATCCTCTCCACTGAGCTCGCTCTCGTCTTCCCTGTTAATGAGAGGGTTACATGCCTGACCAATGCCATCTAGTACAACAACTAAACAGATGCTTTCGCCGATTGCGTACTCAATAATATTTGCTTGATGGCTCACCCTACCTCCTTCCTCCTTGCGAGTTCCTTCATCTTCTCCTCTGGGTAGCGGCATGCAGGAGTGCCGCAGCTGAGAGAACAATTGAAATTACAGCATTTTGCATCACAAAAGGAAATGATTACTCGTGTCATGAATTTTGCTTGAAAATTTCAAAATATTCATGATTTTCCAGAAGAATTCTAATGAAATCATGTAACTCACATGCAGAATGGGAAGAAGTCCGAGCAATCCCTCTCCTCCGACCCGAAGTAGTCGAAGCAGAGCTCCTCCCCTGAAAGAAAACATATAGTCTCAAAACAAGGAATTTGTTCAATAGCTCATTCTTCCTCTTCGTTCTTACTCATGCACTCATGTGGTCCGTATGTCTAAGCCCAAGTATTATGCACTACAAAGTCATAATGACCAAATGAACCTATGCAACTTGATTGAAAACGGCACTTTTTTGCTCACCTCTTATGATTTTTCGGCATGGGAAGAACGCCATGACGTTATTGAAGAGGCCATCCCTGAAATTCGATCAATCGGCTTGAATGCATGTGTCAAAAAGATCTCGGCCCAAATCATTTGACACTTCTGTTGTCGATAAACGAGGTGTAATCGAACCCTAATTGACAGATGCGTATAATTCTCCTCTTCCTGCCGAGATGGTCGAACAGCGTCGACCATCAACTATACATTCGCCTCCAATTATCATCAATCCAATTGTCCCTGCTGGCTCATAGCTTCCAGATAATTGTGTTTCGCTCATTTAAATATGCAACGATAAAGATATATTCGGCACCTCTCAATGACGGTGGGGTCGACCTAATATATTTTTTCTCACGACGATACCGCTCCAATATTCGGAGTTTCTATTTTTTCTGATTCTAATTAGTCTGATTTGAGTCTAATCAGGCACCTCTCAATGACGGTGGGGTCGACATGGACGTTCGGCCAGCAGCTGTGGCAGATCAGGCGAGTCTCGTTGCCCTGAAATGAACGATTACTTTCTTTTCCCACCCAGTGGTTGGCCACGATTACAAATCGTTATTCTAGTGATCTGTCATTTGAGATGCTAATACGCTAGTTCAACATATGCAGGTCTAACTCACCATCTTATGGCCTGCAACGAAGATGGACTGCTTCTTGCCCTTGTGCTCGACCTTGAAGGTGAGGTTGAAGTCGTACGAGCGCGCCTCCTCCCCGGCCGACTCGCCGAACTGCATCTGTGAAAGGTAAACAATCAAGTGATGTTTACAATAAGGACGATCATGGAAATGTTCTTATTTTTGCATCTGATTTCATCATCTTGTTCAATGATGTCTGTTGTTCTCACCCGCCCGCAGTACTCGCCGATCACGTCGCTCCTGTCCAGCTCCGTGAGACATCTCAGCGTCCAGCCTTTCTTCGGGTGGCGGAAGATCAGGAGGGGATACTGGCGGCCGCGCTGAAAGAGATGTATGTTATTTGCTGAGTTTTCGGTGGGTTTTTAGGTGCCAACACTACTCAAACTCTCACGTTGCAACACTTTCGCTAAGAGAAACGAGAGCAATGCATACAGTTCAGGTGATCAAGATAACGGCTCGGATCAATAAATGATAATGAGAAAAGCCGAGACTTGCCTGGACGACTCTGTTCTTGCATGTCCTCGGGTCGCAACCACAGGCCTTTGTGCACTCGAAGCGCGCGTTGCAACCTTGATTGCATCGTTTGCTCTTCCGTTTTCCTTTCCTTGCCTGAAATAGGAGTTGCAATTTAAATGACAAAAGTTAAAACGGATAAGAGATCAGAGGCTAAGACTGGCTGAATAGTTACAGCGTATGTAGGGACCACCATCCCTCTCCAGTCGGATAGGGTGCGCGCAATGCAAAATAACACAAAGAGGGTTGACAGGCCGTGGGCTCTGATTTCGCAGGCGTTTAGCACACCATGTTGGGCAACTTTCCTCGAAATTTCAAGCAAATCGTAGTACGTCCACGTTTTATATAATCCAAAATGTTTCAAAACGACTGTCTTATTTTGAAAATCAACTCTTCAAAGCGGTATAGATTGAGACCAAGTGGTAGGCCGCGAATTTTGTAAGTTTCCAGTGATAGGCAATGGTCATAGGCACAACATATCCGAAAATCAGCCAAATCGTAGTACGTCCACCGTTTTTACATGAGGTCAAAGATTGAGTACTGAAATGATCTTTGATCTTATGTAAAAGTGGTGGACGTACTAGGATTTGGCTGATTTTTGGATATGTTGTGCCCATGACCCTAGTCTATCACTGGAAACTTACAAAAGTCGCGGCCCTCCTCTCAAACAGATTTTATAGGGCTTTTGTACTTTCTAGACTCTCTGTTATCGACAACTGATTTTTTGAAAAATGCACATATCTCGAAAACCATTGGATTTTGGCTCTTCTTCCGCGAACAAAAAATGTTTCTATACAACAGATTAACAAACTCAGATAGTTCATGGGCTATGAATTCATCATTTGCATATCACGCGGTGGTCCCTACAGCGTATGGAAACGTTTGGCTTACCTTGACGTGCTTGACGAATCGCGGCTCTCCGTTCTCATCGAATTCGTGAGATTCACCCTGAAATACAGAATCTATTCGTTATTTCACAACTCAAAAGCATATTAAAATCTGGTTGTCCATCATAATTTCAGTATTTCCTCACTCACTGATGCGCAGCAGTTCCCATCCAAGTAGCCGTAACAGTCCTGCCCGCTGGCGCCGCACGCTTTTCCGCACCTGGAATATTTTGTGTATCTCCAAGCATTCACTGCACAACTATCTTCTCCAGCCAGCCTCTTCTGTAGAGTGAGACGGAGCAGTGTTCAAGAGACTCTTGCATGATAAGAATGTGTTTGCGTTGAGAGTTTAATGTTCCCAGAAAGGATTAATAGTCATCATTGCAACTGACCGCATGTGTTGGATCCGATCCTTGTTCGCTCGCAGCACTGCCTTCACGTCCTCAGACACGACGCACTTGAGGATGTACTGAAAAAATAGGGGAAATACAGAGAGAACCGAGTTAGCAAGACGAACGACTACCCAATAGAATACTCTGTGAGTGAAACACTGCAGCTGCAAAACAACTTCGCTATCAATGTGGTGAAGTCACTCTTTTCTTGAACATCTATCCGACCATAGTAGGGAAAGTTGCAGGATTACTCACTTTCAGCATCCTCAGCGGCTTATCACCCTCCATCTTATCCGTCCAATCCTCCACATAGATGGGAGGCTGACCCCACTTGTAGAGGATTCGATTGAAACTAGAATTGTATACTTGAAGAGGAAGTTCTGAATAAGAAGTCCTACCACAAGTTTGCTAACAGAATGATGCAAGATGGGTACAACAGAAATAACTCACTGCCGCTCGAGGGCCCTCAGTCTGTTGAGGTAACGGCTGTGCTGAAAAAAGCGAAGTCACTCAACCAATTTTTGTCCTAGATGCTCGTAAGCAACTCTCACTTTGTGGGTAACGTATCCTCCTTCGCCTCTTCCTTTCTCGTACTTGGGATATCGACAGCCGTAGTTGGCCTTGAAGTACTCCGCGCCGTCTCTCTTTTTGATGACGAACTCGTGCTGGAAGAGAGGAAGTTAGTTACTGGAAAGGTTTTGGAAAGCATGGGTTTTATGCAATCAATTGAGTTCACTCACGAAATCCAGACGGCTTTGTCTCGTTAGATGCTCTTCGCACTGTAAGAAAACTTATTGATGATAGGAAGATACATCAAGAAAAGGAGTTCGTCATTTTCGATCGATGCAAGTGGTTTCATTTCTATTGTGAGGATATTGCGATCATTGTTAGAGCTTTTATAACTCACAGCCTCTTCTGGTTGATCCGCAGCCTTTTCCCAACTCGCAATGGGATACCCTTCGTACTGGACAAGCACCTGGAATAGACAATAGGGTTCGTTCATTCTAAGCACTGAACAACCGTCTGATATTACAGCTCTCAGATAGCTCTCAGAAATTAGACAGCGGATAATTTTCGACCCTCCTTCCCCGCCACGTCCCCAGGATGTCACCCGTGCTCAACCTATTCCCAATCCGGAAAGACGTGAAGATCTTTGGGAGCTTACAGTATGTTATGTACATAATGCCACAGAAGGATCGACAAACGAGATGAAAGTTCATTAATTACTTGCCATCTTCGTGAGACCCTCGTCTCCGATTCTTCTCTCCTCTGTCGCGACGATGTGATTGACCTGAAGATCAAATTTGAGTAGAGGATACAAGGGCATAGTCGAATTCTCAATCGATGCTCATTACCATGCATCCTTCACGGTGACCCTTGAGTCTTGACCGCTGGTCCCAGGCATCGACATCCTCATCCGCGTCCTCGTCTCCGAGATCGAAGACCTGGATTGATTTTTGGCAAGGGATAGAGTATTATTCAGCTGGTCAACGTAGAAAGTTATGCGACTATGTCTCGGAAGGCAACTGTCGAAAAAGTAGTTCTTCCAAACAGAGCATACCTTATCCACACTCGTCTCGGGGTCATCGTCATCAATCTTTCCCTTGAACTCTCTCTTGAGGTACTCCTTGGGCTCGTTCTGAAAATATCATCATGTCAGAAAAGAGAAAAGAAACCTTGAAAAGAAGTCGCCTCATTTATATTTCGTATGAATGCCCTCATAAAAAAACATAACATGATTATTTGATTACCCTTTCCCGTTCCTCGACGATTTCTGTCAACCTCTTGTAGGTCTTCGATTTCTGAAATAATTAATGAATCGTTGTCGCTGATCGATCGTCTCGAGGGGTTTTCCATTGAAAGATCGTATTTTCTAACAATATTATCATTGATAATCCTCTCTATTGATTCTAATCGTTTTGACCATCTCGTCATTCAATCTGTTCAAGCATCTAACGCGAGACTCAAATGAGAGCACCCGCTGCGAGAAATGGGGAAAGAGAGGCGGAGGGGGGGGGGGCATTTTAGGGGTGGGGGGACCGAACAGTTGTTCTATTCTAGCAACCGAAAGAACGGACTCACTTTGAGTCTGAGAATCGCCTCTACCATCTTCTTTGCCTCTTCCTCCTCTTTCCTTCTCTTGTCTCTTCTAATCCTTTTTTCCCTTAGTCGAATCTCTTGCGCAGTGAGCAACTTCTTCTTCGGTGGTTCAATCTGAAATTAGTCGTCTATCTTACATGCTAAGAGCCAATGAGAGAAATGTGAAGAAAAGCTTACCTTCTTTTCTTTCTTCCCTCCCTTCTTCCTCTTTGACCTCCTCGGCTTGTTAGCTTGTGGATCCATCGCAAAGTTTGACTGAATACAGAATAACTTAGATCAATATTTCAATCAAAATGAGTGAAACAATGGAGGCGACCAGCAAATCTGTACGAATGAGAAGAGCAGGAAATTTGCAACACACTGAACCAACAACGTAGATAAGAATCGGAGAGAAGCGATAGAGAGAGGGGGCAATGACAAGAGAAAGGGAGGATTGGCTCGCACCAGACGTGTGCCCTTGCACTCTCAGGCGGGGGAGCGGGAGAGGGCAGAGCAATGGAGAGACAACCGAGGAGAGTCGGGTTCAGGGGCAGAACCGAGTGGAGAAGAGAGACGATTGATGGAGAGAGAGTTGAGAGAAGGAAAGAGAGAGATAGAGGGGTAAGAGGCGATTCCTCCAGAGCAAGACGAGGGATCAACAATGTCCACATGTTGTTTTCTGTCCCCGTCTTTTGGTAAAGAGGGGTAAGTCATGTTGGTTTCCAGAGATATCAGTTTATTCATAGAGAGTAAACCATCAGGTTAGGTGCTGAACGTGGTTTAAGTAGAGTAGTGTTGCGCTTTGCTTTCAAAGGCGATTCCAAACGAGCAGGTCAGATACCCGAAAATAGAGATTGCGCGGGAGATAGTTTGGGTTGAGCAATCACCCTTTGTGAGTTGAGATGGATAGAGCGAGGGGGGAGTAGGGAAGTAGTGCCATTTGTAACTCGTTGACTGCTCGAATGCACTTGATATTACTACTTTATTATCAATTGACAGCATGCACATAGGCGAAATTAAAGCTACGAAGTCACTTGAATCCACCCTCTGAATCTGGCCGCCGATGCAACGGCTTGTTGAAGGGGTACTGAAATCGTCTCATTCAAGAGTTGAAAAGTATGTTTCAAAGGCAGCTCAAAAGAAGCAAATGAAGTGCAAACTGATCCGTACTTCATTGCTAAAAAGCACATAATAATTGAAACATACCTGTTCTGATATCGAACTGATCTTCTTCCGAAACTCCAGGGGATCATCTTTATCGTCGTCTTCCAAACTCCGCAAGCTGTCATTCTTGCAGAGGGAAGTTTGCGAGCTGTCGAGGAGGTCTTGCTGAAAGAAACCTAATTAGAGACTTGAACTGTCTCATTCATTAATTGACCATTACAACTGTTGTTTATGACCAAAAAAGACGGATAGGTACGATTGCGATTCTCCATAGGGTTGCTCAAAGAACTTTTTTGACACTAGAGAATTATGTTTCCAACTATTATATTCATTCTGTGATGTGTGGGTTGGATAGTTACTATTATCTCTCTCCCTAGAGCTGTTCGTGGTTGCAAACCGAGACACACATCGATGACTCCCAGCTTCTTCATGAGCAGACAACGAACTGCCTCGGCGACGGACGGTTCTGGAATGAAGTCAGTCAGTGATAGATGGGATACCGTAAGCCTTCTCAAAGCATTAACTTACCCTCCTCGACGATCGGCAAAATTCTCGAATCCCTGGAAGCTGGCTCGCTACGAATTCCCGAATCACCGTGTACTGAATAAGAATATTCGGCACTTTTGCAGTATTAGCCTGCACCCGCTCTGGCATATAAGTCACGGAAAACTAATTTTTTTGGCAGGATGAGGAAGATGGTGGAAATCTTGCCTATTTTTGCCAAATTATTTTTTGGCAAATTATCAAGCTCTAAAACATGCCAAAAACCATTGAAAATATATTGGCAGAATTTCGATCTCGAAACCATGTCAAACCGCCGATGGCTTGGCAAAAACCCTAACGCACCCAGCGGGGTTCGAACCCGCGTTCCTTTGCACTGCAACTCAAAACTCTAACCACTCGGCTACGGCCGTTGATGTGTGGAATGATTGGGCGATGTATAACTCTGGAATGGAATGAACTGCTTCAACCGCTCATTAGAGCCTCCGAGGCAGAATAAGATGATCACCCAATCATTCCTCGCATCAACGGCCATAGACAAGTGGTTAGAGTTTTGAGTTGGAGTGCAGAGGAGCGCGGGTTCGAACCCCGCTAGGTGCGTTTTGGGTTTTGCCAAGCTATCGATGGTTTGGCATGATTTCGAGATCGGAAATCTGTCAAAAACCTAGTTTAGAAAATTGAGAGAAAAAAATTTAAAAAAAAAAAATTCAAAAAAAAAAAATTCAAGGTCGAATATTTGTCAAATGACACAAATGAGCAAAATGAAGGCCAAGTTCCTCATCCTGGCAAAAAAATTAGTTTACCGTGACTTATATTGCTCCAGTGATTATCTCCACTCTCTCCTTCTACTTTTTTTATCATTTCTCATCCTGTAAACCATTGAAGGAAAGTAATTCTCCAATCTTCAGGCAAAATCTTCAAAGGGTCTTCCGGAGAACTAGGACAAGTACCGAATATTCTATGATTGGTTTTGTAAACTAATTGACGATCAGACACCGTCGTGTTGCTTTTTGTCTCTTTGTTATGTGAAAAGTGAGGCATATCTAACTTCAAATACCTGATGGATCCCACTCCCTGTTCCTCCTCTTCAGAATAGACTTGGGCGCAGTCATATTCGGAGAGGATGCGGGTTGTGCGGGTATTGGAGGTGTCAGCAAAGAGGGCACGGAGTGGGAGAGAGTAGAGCAGGAGAAGGGCAGGGCGGTGCTGAAAATGTGCTTTCCAGGTTCACAAATCACTCTTTTCGTTCACACGAGCTTCAAGATACTATCACTACAGCAAAGAATAGCACTCCGCAATCATGCGTCGAATTCTGTTTTTAGAACAAAACTTTCGCAAAATACTCACTCCAATTGCTGCAGATTCCTCGCACTGCCCCACATCGAGAGGTCGTCTGCTGTAATTGTATCAATTGAACTTTGTTCGTTGTGCAGAATCGATACTTCAATCAGAGAGTTTTCAGCGGTTACTGTACTCACCAAACGGCTCGAGCACCTCCTCACAAACGCAAACTGTCTGGTGGGAGGAGGGTGAGGAGGAGGAACCTGAATGAGCCCCATGCCACAATTGAAGTGCTCTATCAGTGGAAGCCGCATTATAAGCGACTGGAGCTTACCAGAGTCTGGTCTCGATAGATTCGTTTCTTCTGACACCACATCCAGCATCGAGTTGCGGCGATTGGTCGAGGCTGAAATTGCTATCTCTATTGCAATTCTATGCTTGGATTCATTTTCAGCCATTGGCGCATTCTTCCTCACTACTCCTCCTATCCGTATTAGTCGTAGTTTGAGTCGAAACGTTGGAGTGTTTCCCATTAGCTAACCTGGTTGCTCGAATGGGGTGAAGTACGCACCGATGTACCGTCGGACATTCTCAGACGCTGTTGAATTCATGAATGGATTCGCGAAATCGGTCGTGTCGATGGAATCCGCGAATGAGCCAGAACGGTTCAGATCTGAAATTTGTCTTTCGAGAAAGCCGAACACGATGATATTATTCCAATTCAGATGGCGTTGATTTTCAGGTAGGTTTGAAACGCAAGTGGTTCACTCGCATTACTTGCAACTTTTGCTGGCTAGCTAAGTTTCAATCACTGTCCATAATGAAGAAAAGATTCCGCGTTTGCTGTCAACTACGTGAGGCGTCACACAAAAAAGTTACTACTAACCTCTCTTCCGCGTGATCGAGTCCACTCGTGCCCTGGTAAGAGGTGCCTGTCCCGATGTGTTAGTGACAACCACTTGCGGGACTTGCATTGAGGCGGTGCCACCGCCGCGTGAGGAGCCTCTGTAACAGACGATTGAGAGCTTACTGGCATTCTACTCGACCTCGACACCTTTATTATTCCTCATTCGCGCATAAGCAAACTAAACAAACCTGCTGAATCGTCTCCTCATGGTCATGCCGATCTTGCCGGGTAGTGAGGGAGCCACAGAAACGCGTGACTGCAATTAAAAGTTTTCTGGTTTGGGGTTTTTACGGCTAGCACTAACGTTAATTAATAGGGACAAGATTAGACAATTATTATATCTCCGATTTATCTCTGATGGAAGGGGGAGACAGAAAACAACGACTACGATTCACCTGGCTCAGCTCATCCGTACAAATGCGCTTCATTGGCACGCTTTCCGTCTCGTGAGCGATTCTGGAACGATAAATTCGAATGTCACGTGGTAAAAAATAATAAAGTGATGTCGAATGTTCACATAATATGCGCCACAGATCCATTGAATCCCGCGTAGGCATCGCTTCCTTTCGGTGCGGAGTCTTCCGTGTACATCGGCTTTGATTCATTCTGAAATGACTACTATTGATTTTAACTAGTGCCTCTAGTCAGTGCATAACACGCTCTTAGGAGAAGAAGAACGTTGCCCCGTACCTTGAATCGGTCCATCACCAGCGGAGGAATGACGCCGAAAGTGTCATCGACAATGAGAAGGCCAGTCTGCAAAAATGATGCGTTCTTGTTTCAAAGGCGGAGCGAATAAGTTTCTAATCTCTCCTAAGATTAGAATGTTTACAAAGCCTGCTCAAATTGTCAGTAAGGATGACCTCACCTCGATGTTCCTATCGATCAAATAATTCAACTCGAAGTGATCATCGTCTTCGCCCATCGGATTGAGGAGACTCTCTGCTACCTGAAATACCAAGTATGATTTGCATACCCTCTGAGTACTATCAGGTGGATATTGAGGAAAACAATCAAATCAGAAGTTCGCATTCTTCCAGACAAACTAACCTTCATCCACCCCACGTAGAACAGGAACTGTAGCACGGTCATTAGCGGGAAGCCCAGATCGATCTGAAACAGTCAATATTGTGTATCATGATCATCTTCACTAAAAATAAATGAGTTTCAGAGCGTTCACAACTGGAAATAGATAAGATTCGTTTCAGTGTTGGACAATCATATGGTACAAAAATGCATTCAGTAAAAGTCTCACCACACTCTTATTGATCGCCTCTTTCCCGACGATGAACTGCCGCGAGACGACGCAGAGGAGGAAGTAGACTCGAACGATGCAGATTACGAGCTGGAAAATTACTTTTACAATCACGAAACTAAAACACACAACGTGTCAGAGAGGGAGATCTCCTTTGTTCTCCGCGTCCGAGCGTTGTTCATGATCGCTCGGGGACAATGTGTAAATAAAACCTATGAAGCATATTCCATATCATACTGATAAGGATACAATTTTCAAATCTAAAATAGCACAGTGATTGGTCCATGCGTAATGGTGTTTTTCGAGAATTCTTGGCCCTGTCAGTCTAATTTTAATTTTCTAAGACTAATTATCCAACTTGTTATCTTCATGTAACTTTTTCCAGTAGCTCCTTCATGGAAACCCCCACACCCATATTATTTTCTGCTTCCTGATGAGATTATCTAAAACATTGTGCATTTAGTTTTTTGACCATAGCGTTGTTTTTTCGAGAAAGTAGCATTTATCGCTCAAATTCCTAATTTTCTCGAAAAAACAACGTTATCGTCAAAAATCGAAATGCACAATTTTTTAGATAATCTCCTTAGGGTTCAGAAAATAATATGGGTGAAGGGGGTTTCTATGAAAGAGCTTCTGGAAAAAGTTACATGGAATTCTGGCAAGTCTAACAATGTAGTTGAGGAATTCTTTGAACAAAATTGATGTGTTTCAGTGAATTCTATTTGAAGTTCTACTCGAGTTCTTCTTAAATTTGCCCTCGCGACCGCGCTAGCCTGTTGACAGAGGCGAGAATGATAGGGATGGGAAAGGGAGACACGCTTTGGCCTCGGACGCGATAATTGGTTTATCTTCCCTCTCTGACACGCTGTGAAACAGAAACGAAACGAAAAGGTGATTACAGCATCCTCCCGCAAGCACAGTCTCGAAAACAGAATAAACCTTTTACCAACAATTTGTAGGACTCTTTGGAGATGGTTTCGAATAGGAGAAAAGAATTCTGACCTGCGGATACGCCAGCGGCACTGGAATCCAATCGAAATTGCTGAGCAGTTGGAGCGAGTTGCGGTAGGTTTTCAGCTCCTGAATTTATTTTTGCTTTCTATCTTCTTCCTTTGAGAACTTACCTGGAAGAAGTTCGACAGATAGTTGTCGCCATTGAGCTTGCCTGTTGATCGAGCCTTCATCGCTAGTGAACAAGCCCAGTTGAATGGAATCTGCAACAAATTCACGTTGAAATTGAAGAAAGCTCATTGTTGGACAGGTTTTTTGAAGCGACGACCTTAAATTAAAATTGCATTATTTTTCAGAGTTATTGAAACAAACTTGCCCAATATTTGTTGAACTTCGTGTTCACCTTCTCGAACATCTCCCGTTCCGTATCTTCCATGAAACCTTCAAACATTTTTTCTCACATTACTCTCGTTCGGTGTTCGAGAACCGGTTAGGAATGCGTTTCACTTATTGCAAGAATGTCTTCGTCTTTCATCGATCGGGAGATTTTTTCTTGTTTCTACCAAACACGTAACAAACCTGCCTTGACGATGGAATCGAGGTTCGGGAAACGCTTGCGCACTTTGAGCGAGATGTCACGGAACACCATCACCTGGAAAATTGACTCAATTTCTCGTGTGATATCCTTTGAATACTTGTTGATTCTCAGACTTTACTGAGAAAATGATGTGATCCCAACAATTTCAGTGTTCCAAATAGTGCCAGTTATATGGCTTGACAAAATTTGTCTGCGCAATGGCGAGTATAAATGTCCTTAGTGTTTTGGGCATTTGCCCATTGACCGAACGATCTGTCATTCGAAAGATTAATTGAAGTTGTGATTCCTCGGTAATAAATATCAGGTGATTGATTGTGGGTGATTTTGCCTAGAGTTGCTTAGTCAACTTGTTAAGTTATGGGAACTATAAATTGAAAGCATTACTTGTGATAAGCAAAGATATCGAACGAGTGATCTTCGCAAGAGTAAATCCTCCTCATCAACGTGCTTGAAGAGCGTGGCGATAGCATGTGCTGGGCTGAAATTTCATTATTGGTGAACATCATCCCATCGAACCAACCGCACCCTTCCCATTTTCGAAAGTGATCATACAAGATTTCAGGAAGTATCGACCACTCTGGTATGCGGTAATCAATCATGTGACATCACACTCTGTTGAACACAACATGTGTGTGAACGGGGGGAGGAAGTGGGGGTTGCCGTTTGCAGGAATTGTTGTCTGCCAATAGTTTCTGGTCGCTAAGTGCGGCGTAATCGATCAAAAAGTGTTACTTCTCGATGAATCCGAGGTTGAGAAACATCTGTCGCCAGCGAGCGAGCACCATGGAGACAAAGAAACCTGTGAATTTATCGATCAGAACTGGGATCCAGTCAAAGCATCGCTGCGGCGCTCTGCCCCAGCGAGACTTCATAATCCTACAATGAATAAGTTTCAACTGTTGTATTTAATCTTTTTAGGTTCATTTTCTTCGATGTATTGATCATTGTGATTTGTCCATACTCACCTAGCAAAATATTTAGAGGAATCCACTCCGAGTGACTTCGTAGGTAGATGCAGAAAAGCTCGAATGTCCTGACATTGAATTTATGTCGATGAGAAATCTCCAAAATGAATACCTTTGGCCACTCGGTCCTAGGATGTAGGGACTTCGATAGAAAGCCATCACTGCATAGTAGAGCACCAGCCAGAACAGCAGTTCCCTCCAAACAGACTTCCATACTGAGCCTGTGAATGGAGCATGTGATCATCATGATCAGCACGTGAACAGCTAGTGTGTGATGTTGGATGTTCGTGGAAATGGATAGAGATCTCTCATCACTGGACAGTGATAGAGCGACAAACAGTGGTTACGCAAAATCGCTCTGCGATCACCCGTTTGCACACATCACGCTCACTTTTTCATACATAACTCGTCTTGCATTGTCTCGCGACGTATAAGAGCCAAGAAAAAGAAGCTAACAGAACAGTTCCCTTTCACACTAATAGGAAGATCTTTAAGAGCGTTGAGATCACTGATTGGTCCCTTTTCGATCTCGGCTCTACCAGGTTCAGCACCAATGATCATACTCGGTTCAACTCGAGACGAAAAAGTTTTTGAGAACCAGTCACATTGTCTCTCACGAGGTCGTGAGATCAATCAATCGCTGCTCTCACATTCTTCATTGGTCGCACCACGTGGCTACATACGTACATGGGCTGTTTGTAATGTAATAGACCCTCACTATCCCACGCTCTCATCAATGAGCTGAACCAACATCATATTCGCTGAATATCGACGGAAATCGAGGTGACGGAACAATAATTGCACCGGTTTAACGAAGATCTCGTCCAAAAGTGTGGAATTGTGACTCAGAGAGACACTTACGAAAGTAGAAAACATCACAAACCTCGCCATCGACACAGCACTTTCAGAGGCACAAACCATGAATTTCGAGAAACGTCAAAACTGTAGGAAACGGTCATCTGAAGGTGAAATCACGTTGAAAAGGGAAGTCGAGACAATGAATCAATTGGAAGAGGAAGGTGTCAGCAAAACGCGTCACGCAAGGTCACATACGTACGCTGGAACAGGCAGGGTGCGCAGTGAAACAAGCAATGGAAGAAAAAGTCTACTCATTATTCGTTCTCTTTTACTGCGCTGATAGTGATCGAGCTCATAATATTAAGAAAGTATTGTGCCAACTCGAGTGCATTGATAGTGCATGAAGTGAGAAGAACCGACAACATTATGACGACAGTGATTCATTGACCTAGGAGGGTTGATTTTATGATCCTATTGAAACGGAATTCTCTCGGATGAGCACGTAGGGCAATGTGGGCAATGACGCAAGGTTCAGAAGCTCATCGTCATCTAGTAGCTTCTATACTACCTCCACGGTATGCTCACAGGACTGTCAATAAGGTAATCATTGCCGTAAAACGAATCATGGTAGTCCTAGGCATCAGTTATCCATCTACTGATTAACGCTGCGTCAATTAAGAGGAAATTCGCGCGGCTGATTGACTGATTGGAAACTGATCGGAGTGTTAGTGAGCAGAGCGGGGGAGTGAGAAAGAGAGAGAGAAAGAAGGGAAAGAAGAAGAGAAGTGTGTCCTTTTGCTGCTGCGGCCGCGCGCTATACACAGGAATGAATTGACCTAACTGCGTCATCAGCTGGGTATCAAAGTACCGGCAAATCAGAGTAGCTCAGGATCATCGACCGTTCAAAGTCTGTGTTGCGTGATCTGCACTGTCGAGTTGTTCATGCACCCGAGACAAGTACATGCGAATCGAAGAAGGATAGAATGCGCTATTATGCTCCAGAGATGTCCCTCTGTTCAAGAAAACAATTGAGATCCCAATGCCCATTTTGATAAGGAACTTTCCTTGAACGCGAACTCTGCTCGTGAATATTTTCACGGAGAACACCCGGGCAGACAACTGCTTATTCAATTCACGCGACGGGTGGTTCATAATGGCATTCCTAGAACGTAAACCCAACGGTAATTCCGTAAAATTGAGTATAATCTGACTCCGCTAATAGGTGCTGGTCACCGCGGGTCTAGCGAGCGACTTGTTCCTTCTTTCAGTTTCCGCTAACTGCTCTTGCCAAAGGTTCAACATAGACATTAGCGCCGCTATCACCAACTCATTGTCCATTACGTTTCTTTCTCTCGTTTCACACCGCTCTTCCTCCATCTTCCCACTCTCGCAGTATCACTCTTTGAATGAGTGTCCATCAAGAGTGATACAATGTGACGAGCACACAATTGTCAAATTTTCTCCGTTTGTTGCGCTCTCTCACTCTGTCTAAATGGATATCGGTTCACCGCAGTGACCTCTCCCTTCATGGTAGCACAGATCACACAAAGATCACTTCCAATATCTCGAAAACACGAGATCCTCTGTTACCTTACACTGACGGGCGAATGAATCCCGTGCACTTTGAAAATAGCTGCATTTTTTCTGAAATGTGATCTGAAAGTATTCACCCTCTTGTAAGTCACAAACTGTCAGAAACCACGAAGGGATCATAGAGTATCCCAAGTTTCCACCGGAAATCGCGAATTGTCCTGAGATCGTGGGATTTCAACTTGTTTCTTTTGAGTGAACTTCTCACACTCGTGCGGGTGTAGTGTAACTCGGCTTGGGTCTCCTGCTATGGGTATGTTGTTACTGAAGTTTGGATGCTAGGATGCTTCTGGTTCCTATATTTATCAGTACTGAAATTTTATTAGTATTGAATAGGAATGAGGAGTTCTTACTGACGTTCGGAATCCATGAAGCTTTCCGTTTCTATATTTACCAGTATTGACTAGGATGGGAGGAGTTGTTACTGAAGTTTGAATTTCAAGATTCCCTTCCATTGTCATGGGAATAAGTCCAAGTTGTTACTCTAGTGCCTCGGCTATTTCAGTGATGTGCATGTTCACACGGCATAAGCTAGCTCCTCGTTACTCTTGCTTATTGTAGTTCGCTTTTAGTCTAATTACGTCCAAATTCCAGTGATGAACGCGCTCACACAGTACATTATCACGTCGATACTCGGAATCCCGTCCACCGTACTCTACCTGAGGGTACTGTACATTATCTGGAAGAATCGACGAGTGACTTTATTCTCGTCGTTCTTCTACCGAATACTGTTCTCACAGGTGAACCATACTTCCAAATTGCACATTCATTCTGCACTCCTGCACATTCCCGGGCAATAGAGTGAACATATAATGAGTGTGAGTTTCGCAGGGTTGATGATCGGGATAGTTGCTTGGCCATTAGGCGATGCCCCTGAATGAGCAGGAGTGCCGTCAATTTCAGGCCGTCCTAGATCTCTTCTTCGTCCCATACTTCATCCTCAACGCGAACTCGCTCACCTGGCCATTCGCCTACCCGTTTCTGCTGTCGACCAATGGTGATTTCATAATTTTACCAAGAAAGGAACCAATATTACTAGTATACACAAATGCATTTGTATCCCGCCTGAAACACATCTGCACAATGAGATCTGACATCGCGCGCGGAACATGACGAATATGTGATAGGTTTCACATATGATACGTATAGATTGAGAGACGCAAAAACCAATTGTCGTGGCTTGTCTCATATACAACAACACGATTCGTTACACGAATCATCAGGAACTTTCTACCCGCCCTTCTCCTACATCTACGCTTTCAGTATTTCTGACTTTTCAAAACTCTTCCACATGTTTACAATTGAAGTGAAAAACGTACATGATAGGTCAGAGAAAAGAATTATGGAGGCACGTCATCAAAATAAAACCAGCTTTTACTTTCATTGTCAGGCACGTTCTACCCGCCCTTCTCCTACATCTACGTCTTCTACATTCTCTACGGGCAGTGCTACGGCATCGTCCTGATCTCCCTGCACAGACTCCTCTCCGTGCTGACGCCGCAGTCGAGCGTCATCAAGGTATGGGCTTTCTTTCGACCCGCTTTTGAAATTTGTATTCACCCGCGGGCCCAGTTTCGAAGACGGAAAGTACCTTTTCCTGTAGACTTATGCTGTGGAAAAAGTAGGGGGAGAAAACAGAAAAGTCGGGTGGAAAAAGTCAAAGGAGAAAACCGAAATTTTGAATTCGCGCCATTTCGAGATCTCACTTTCCCGTACAGCTAGAGTCTTATAAATTGGAGACTATGGTTTTTCACCCCAAATAACCCTATAAACAAACTTGCAAGTCCCTAGCTCCACGGGGAAGCGAGATCTCTAAAAGGCGCCAATTCAAATTTTTGGTTTTCTCCTTTTTCTCCCCATGCGACTTTTTCCATCCCAGGAGAAAATCTCCCCCGACTTTTTCTGCAGCATCAGTAAAGTTGCCTTCTTCAGTTCATGGACAAGCTGCCACGACTGCTGATTTTCGTGGCGCATTTGGCGTCTCCACTGGTGAGATTCCGACGTCTTTGTCAAACAATCTAATCTACGATCCACCTGTATCTCATTAAGACTTCTCGATTTGAACATAACAAGCATTTTGTGAACAGAGAACAATTTGTAGGCCGGCACCTCAGTGCACTTCTTCTTCCAAACGCCTACTCGCTTCGTCTACCAAAACGCGACCAATGTTCTGCAGAAGGTTACTAACACTGCGGATATCAATGTGCGTTTTCGTCAGCATTCTTTCAATTTGCTGTCTTCCTGTCTCCGAAAATGATGTGACTTGAAGCTATTCTTAGTCTGCAAACTTCTAGTCTATGTTCGCTGTCGTTCACACATCCGTGATGTGAGAGAAACTTCGCAGATAGGAATACCCAGATCAGCATCAACCAAGGTGCATATTGTAAAGGCTACATACGTAGTATCTTCTCTTCATGAATGCACTCGACCTATACTCTGAGCCTCCAGCTACATCGCATATTTACACCCTTGCAAGAAATAGTCTCTAGTCTGAAACTCGAAATGCGTGATCACATCTCTATATTTCGCACGTTCTTTTTCTCTATCAAAAGCAAGTCCAGCGCAAATGAACTCAGTGATAGAGACGTTTACAACGGAATCGCAAACCACAACAGTAACAAAAAAGAGCTCCAATCCAGGTGAACTCAGTAATCGCAACGTCAACAACGGTCTCCGTCACGATATTCGGGTTCCTCTGCTACTCTGTGATGTTCTGGAAGTTGAGAAGGTGAGACATATTTCTATAAAGAGAAACTCGCGCATTTATTGAATTGATGTTTCTTATTGCCCTTTTAGAATTACGTGGAACTCAACATGACTCGGTGTCTCCTCCGTTACACGGTCTTGTTTGTGAAGTTTAGGAAAGGAGACCATGACAGGATACGGACTTTAGAAAACTAAAATGGGTTCATTCTTGCACAGAAGCACTACAATCGCAAGGAGGTGAAGATTTCTTTTGATTGAGGGAATTGGAACCCTATTGAGCTTGAAATTGCATCTGATTTATCAGAATCGCTTGAAACTCAATGATTATGGGCGAGTTTTGCTACTCGGTGATGGTCGTGAAGTTGCGGAGGCGAGAGATGTTCAAAAAGTTATCATGAGTTTGAAAAACCAAGGAAAAGCGAGACTGCCGCATCAGCCTGTTTGTGAGAATGAGAAGATGAATACTATTTGAGAAAGTACAAATGTCCAACTGAAGCCTGATTGATTTTGAATTAGTTTCTGCGTCATTCTGGAATCACTCGAAACTCAATGAGAAGATGGGAATGCTCTGCTAACCGGACATGCTTGACCAGATGAATGATCTTTGTGTGGTATTGTGCTTTTTGAATAAGGGTTTCCGCCGTCCATCCATTGCTCTCAGAAGGTTCCATCCACTATTAGCATCACCTGAAACCTACTTCAGCTCTTGTTTGTTATCTTTGTGAGATTGAGAAGACGGGCCTGAGAGATTACTCGCGCTTTGTAGTAGCCACTAGAAGAGCACGCTTAGCTCTCACGCGCTTCAAACTCGGGATCAGCCAGGTGAGGAAGTAAACACAACAACTAGGAAAGTTCAACGAAGAATCACGCTTACATCAATACACGGTCTTCACGTCAAGCTCAAACCGATGGGCATATGACAGCACCAAACTTAGCACAATTTCAATCCAGAATTCTCACAGGACGAAAACCGAAATTACTGTCCGAGATCAAGTTAATGACGATGGGCATAGCCTCGTTATGCCTTGTTGATAGCGAGAATAGCCATGCCTAGTAGCAAAACCTTAGTTTTGGTTCTAGCACAGTTTTGCACGATTCCAGGATGACCACCCGTGACACCTCCCGTATCCGTCGAAGGGAACTGCCTCTAATCGTCGCCTCCTTCTCGCTCTTCCTCTTCATGTGCCTGATGACGACCTACTTCGTGCTGCTGTACTTGATTAGTAGTGTCGGAACGGTGAGTGATTTCAACACCTAGTTGGCCAAGGCTTTTGCTTACCTTTCGTCGACTCCCATGAGGTAGCTGGAAATCATAAACTGATGACGACCTACTTTGTGCTGCTGTACTTCATTAGCAGTGTTGGCACGGTGAGCCTATTGATGGTTAAGACTCTTTCTTATCCTATTCTGTGACTCCAAAAGGTAAGGTTTTTTAAAACAATAGTGTTTGCACGCTTAGACAATGATTAGTATTTGGAGTTTTTCAACAAGAGCTAACAACGCATTGGAATGGAGAAAAACTTTATTGTTATGTAAATCCCTTAAATCAGATTTGAAACCGTATCAATCCCATCCCAGTGAGGACGTGACTTTCACTGGGGAACAAGAAGATTCATCGAAACCTAATGAGACCCTTGGATTTCGAAAACGAACTCAATGAATTGCGTAGTGCTTCCTTCCTCTTCCTCTCAGAATAGTCTTCTTCCGTGTTCGGATGCTTTCACAAACAGTGGGAACTTCTTGAATTACTGGCCTAAAACAACCGCTTGGATTGACAAGAGAAAAGAAAATGAGAATGGTAGGGATGTAACACTCTGTGAGTACAGCATCCAAGAAGTGCCAAACAGTGATACAAATCAAAAAGTGCTGATATATTCATTTCAGTCTCGATATTTCAGCTCTCCGACGTGCAGGAACTCCGCACCTTCTACCCCATCCTCTCCTCGCTCTTCTGCTACTCGACGCCCTGGCTTTTGCTAGTGACAAGTGTGGAGACGCGGAAGCGAGTTCTTGGAGGGTCAGTTATTTCAATCAAATGATCCATAGGTTGGCGGGTCTCCGAGGTCCGGTTAGAGTCACCAAAGGTAATGAAAGTAATGGTTGTTGCTCCACCCCGTGGCTATTGCTGGTGACGAGTGTCAAGACGAGGAAGAGGGTTCTTGGAGGGCACGTGACATTCATACATGAATGAGGTAGGAGAGGCTGGTACTCAATGACTTTTCTGCTCCTCGCTACAGGTGCATGAAAGAGTGAAAAGAGGTCGGGGCACCGATTAGTTTGGTAGGATAAGTCTACAAGCGTCATTTACTGCTAGATCTGAAATGGATTTCACTACGTCTTAGTTAAGTTTTGTTGTAGGGGTTCGAAAATTTATCACTGCTTTGTCCAAACTTCAACACACATTATGATTAGAGAAGCTGAAGGAAGGGGTGAGTGAAACAAACTATGCCTTCTTAAAAATAGGGGAAAAATGGGCGCGCGAGTTTATAGCATAGAATATGTTTGGGGCATACTGACCTTCGATTTAAGCTATTGTGCATGATAATATGTCAATCCATTAGCATATTAGAGCTATTAATGAGGAAATGTGCAAAAAAAACGCAGTTGGAAGGAAGGGTTTTCGAATAACAAGGAAGGATGTGAACATTTTTCCCCGTTCAAAAGTGAAAAATGATCCTGAATGGTTTTGGAATAGATTGGAATCAACTCTTCCCTACATTTCCCATTTCATTCGTAAGATACGACCGCTCAAAGATTTGAGAATATTGAAAAATAACCCTTCCTTCAGCTTCTCTAATTATGATATACTGAAGCATATTGGAAAGAGAGTACCGATACCCCTGAAATGGGCTAGAAATCGCAGCACTTGATCATCTGATGCAATTCCCACTCTTTCCAGCCGTCTCGACTCGATGCTCGCCTGCAGACTCGGGTTCGGCATTTCGCCGTCCTCCGTTGTCGTCCCTACGCATCCGACCTTCGCGACCAGCGACCATCGGATGATTTCCGCGCACAACTGAATTCCTTTTTTTGCATTTCTGAAAGCTTCACATTCAGATTTGATTTGCATTTCATATTATCTCAAATTGTGATCGAAAATGTATACGAAATAGGCTTCACTGATTCTTTATTGCGCATACCCTGAAGTTGGAATTGATGTTACGGATCGTTCGAATTTGGGTAAGGAAAAAAAATCTCAATTAATCTCAATTAATCTCATCTCGAACAACTGTACAACAGAATTGCGTTTTTTTTATCTCTATTTCTTCCATTGAAGGAGCATTTCACGGTTGTGTGGGCGTTCCTTCTTATTCTCGATTGGTCCTTCACTGATATTGCATCTTTCTGATTCTGAGAAAACCCCCCTTTGCTCCCCTTCCACTTCTCTCCTTTCACTCATTTGCTCCCATTCCGAGTCCTCTCGAGAAACTAATATCCACAAGTCAAATGGACTTTCGGCCCTCTTTCCTTCTTCCCCATTTCGCTGAGCCCCCTCATTGTGCGGATCTTTTCTTCTCTTCTCCATAGATGGGATGAGCAGTGGTCCGACTCTCCTCATTCTGCACGCACCCTCAGTGGTTCTGAAGCTTAAGAGTGTGGAGAGTCAGACCACAGATGGAGCTGGAAGGAAGAGATAAAAGCACGGAGTTCACATGAGGAAAAGCGATGAAGTGATGTCCGTCTCTCTTATCTCCATCAACTCTAGGGGTCAGAGTGACGAGAGAGAATGGGAAATGGAGAGAAGCAGACATCGAGATGAATGTGCTGAAAGCATGCATTGCTGAGCGAGAATGATGGGCGTGTTGTGAGGATCGGCACGCGGCAGGATGCGTTGGGAATACTACACTCTATGCTTGAGAATGATCTGACGTCTTTTTAAAGGAACCTGCTGGTAGTGGTGCAATATTTTCTTCTTCTAGAATTCCACACCATTCAGTCGAGGACAGACAGAGAACAAGTACGAACTCAACACCAGTTTGCAAAGTTTCAACTGCAAGTTTTCCACGAAAAGCTCATCTTTCCGGAAGCACTTTCGAAACTGGAATTTCAAGACCGAAACTAGAATGTCTGCACACATTCGGCGTTTCCTGTCAGTGCCGGATGAAATGAACGTCCAGAGAACAAGATAGGTAGAACTCTCCTCGCTCATTACTTTTGATTGCCTTATTCTTGCAGTGTTCCACCATCATTTTGGCCTGTTAGAGCTATGGCTAGAGAACAAAGCTCGAATAGATCCTAGAACATTGCCCCTCTCCTCATCCTCCTCCTCTCTCTCTCTCCCTTCACATTCATCACCTTGACTGATTCCGACACACTCAAGAGAGTCTTCGAGACGACTCTCGCACATTTAGAGTTGATGGATTAAAGCGAGAGGGAATGTGAAGGGACTGGCTCTCTCCATTCTACGTGCGCTCTCGCTCGAAAGATAGAATAAGAGTGCAGGTGATTTTGAGTGAGCGAGAACATCGAAATTCTCTCATTTACACGTGGTCTATCACCAATCAGGCAGAGCGGAAGAACAGAAGGAATTTAGAGATTGAGAGAAAGAGACAGAAGCCAACGAGTGCAGAGTTCATCTATTCGGCTATGACAGTTATACTTTTTTGTTCGCTAAGGCGTGCAAATTGGCGTTTCTTGTCCTATTAATTTATTGCCGGAGGCCTGATCTTTGATGTGCTAGCAACAACAGATCATCGCAAAAGTTGTGCGAGTTCAGTTGCTTTAGAGGTTGCTTGCATTGCCTCATTGCGCGAACAAATTCTCGATAGGCAAGATCAAAGAGATAGAGACAATCGCCGTTTTGAAATTGCGATTTCCGCATTTGATCTCAACGCTCCTCCAGCGCGTAATATTTCACTAACCTCATTACACGCGGCGTTTGAAGATCGGCGTTTCCATTCTGCATAATCGCTCGCTAATCGGAGATGCAATAGCGCATTCAGAATCGGAGAGTGTGATTTATTGGTCTCAGATTCGGTCGTACAATATTTCTTCCGTTTCTGATTGGATTTGGTGATTTCTCGATGTCTCTTTTCTTCCAAATGGCTCTTCGGCAATTGCTCTTTTCGATTTCTTCCTGCAATATTTCACCCGATGTCTGATTGGACGCTTCTTGACACATCCGGAATAGGAAGTAAAGAGCTTCGCTCCCTTCGAAATATCCGAAATTGGGGAGATACACCGATTTTGTGATCTACGATTCTATTCCTTTCAGAGATCCGAACGACGATGCGACTCGATCCGTTTCGCATAAAATCCCTCTATGACAACGTTCTGACTCTTTCAGCGAGATCTGTCGTTCAAACACGGAATTCAAGCGCTATTTGAGCAGCTTTTGCTTTATATTTTCGTTTGATTCCATGTCAGTTTCGTGCAACTTCAACATTCGCCAACTCAAGTCCCTTATCCTTCAGTTTCCTTTCGTCGTCGTTTCAGCCGGCTAAACGCTGCTTCGGGTCTGAGTCTCTCCTTTCGCGTACTATCTCACCTCACCGACCGGTTAGAGAGCATGCAAAAGTAAGAGAGCGGCGCAAAATTTGCGCTCCGTCTAAAGGACACATCTGCCCGTTTCATTAAAGGGTCGGCCGAAGAGTCGAGTAGGAGACAAATGAGTGAGAGGGAGGAGGAGAAGGAGAGGGGATGAATGACTGACTGCACCCTCTTTCCACCCTCAAGATGAGGCTTCTCGGGCCAGCGCGTCTTTCCCATTATCCGGCTCTTTTGCTCCTGGGGAAGATACGTCTGTCCCAAAGTAGACTAGCTCCTTCATTCACTCTTGCTGTTCCAACCGTAGTGTAGTCAGAGTTCTGCACAACTTGCAATTAGTTCAAATGAGTGAGAGGGAGGATGAGGAGAGGAATGACTGACTGCACCCTCCGTTCCACCCTCACGATGAGCAATGGCCTCAGAGAAAGACGAAGAGCCGGCCCTTCTCATCCTACTCAGTGTTGGATCTCGTAGAGAGTCACTTGAATTTACCAGTAGGATTCTGCAAGATGATTTGTTTTGAACGCTTTGCTTGATTCGGTTCCGCCCGAGTTTCACTGCCTCACCCGTGAATCACTTGAACGTCAAAGACTCGCTTCTCCACCTTCACGAGTTGGCTTCCCGATGAAGAGATTTCCACCTCTTTTATATGTGAGACGGCGCGATTTATATCCTGATAGAGCTCTCTCGCCATTCTACTGAACAGAATTCACGGTCTTTCATCAGCTACTGAATCACGAGAGCGTCAAAGACTACCCGATTCTTCCACCTTTACAAGTAGGCTTCCAAACGTAGTGATTTCGAATTTTTTTGCATGTGGGACGGTATGTTCTCTATTCTGATAGCGCTCTCTCGCCGATATTCTGAACGAAATCAAAGACTAGGTGAAAGCTCGCTTCTCCACCTTCACTATGATGATGATAGTTTGGCTTCCTAGTGGTTAGAGATCAATTAGAGAGTGTGCAGAAGTGAGAGAGCGCAGAGAAGTAAGTGAGAGATAAGCGGATAATTCGGTGAAGAAGCCGCAGATCACGCGTAGTATCTGGGCTTTCTAGCGGACAATGAATAGAGATGATATAGAAACCATCAATGGACTAACTTTTCGTTTTAGTTGTGAAGTTGTTTAAAAAGCAACCCTTTCCTACAGCAATTTTTCTTGAGGTGTTCGATTTAGAGGAATTCGTGAAACATAGGTGATTTGCAACCAAATAATGTTTCGCGTACGCTGAAGTAAGAAGTCAGAACGTCGTCATTGCGACGGGTCATCAGTGGATTGGCTGTCTGGAATTATCTTATAAATTTTCTACTGGCACATTTCTTCCGACCAACATCAGTATTATTCGATTTATATATTTGTAGAATGTTTGAAACACACAGCTACTAGCCACCCTCCTTATTGCCTCTTTTCTGTCCATTTCACGTTGCCATGTACCTTTTTGCGATCCATTCGAGAAGTTTTTTTCGAATCTTGCTAGGCCGATCTTTAAATTCTGCTCACCGTTAGATCATGCCACCAGAACTATCAGTTTCCCGGTGTTTTGTGAGTTTAATCTTGATGCTCCGAACTGGAGCACACGCTATTGATAGAACTCAGGAATTGAGAGCCATTGAACTCGCTCGTCGCTTCTAATTTGCAAGATCTCAACGCGCCTGCAAATCCCGCTACTCAGTTCTCACACACTCCTCCCTTTCACTCCTTCTCATTCATCCTGCAAGGACTTTATCTGCTACTTCAGACTCTTTCACGTCCACTAACCAGCAAGAGAGCCAGCTGAATCAGGAGAGAGCCTTCTTCTCTCACTCACTCAGAGAGAGAGAGAGATCTTTCACCATTCCCCTTCATTTCCACTCTCGTTATCGACCCTCAACTCTCTCCTTCTTCCTCTCCCACTTTTCCCGCATATCTCTATCTCGACTCATAATAAATCATCGAGCCTCACTCTCACTCCCGGACTCTATCCACTAGCCATCCGCTCTCGGAGTGTCTGGTAGGCGAGAGAGCACGGGAAACGAGGAGAGTGCTCTCAAATGTTTCCACACCACCACTGGAGATATCCATGCATAATCGGCGCGCGCTGAGAAAGAGTCGCAGAGAAGAGATGGGAAGTTCAGCAAGGCCCTCTCTTCCTTGAGTTGGTATTAGATGAGAAATCTCCATCAGTACAAGCGTGATTTCCAGCAGGTTAATCATAGAGACTCTGAAACTCAACCGTAAAGAGATCCTTGTGGAGTGAATTCAAAGCCCACATCAAACTACTCCTATTATGGTTATATAGTCTGCCACTGTTTCGAGAATATAACTTGCATAGATCAACGTTTTTCTATTTTTTTCGTGTATCGTGTTCGATTATACGTGAACGTTCTTCGATCCCCTATCAACAGTCTTGTTTATCTCTCCATCTCGCTAGGGATGATCTCCCACCCACAAGCGGCGGTCTCACTTTCTCTACTCTCATCGGTCGGAGAAGCGCAAAATTTGTCTCTCGATTTCCTATGATGTCTAGCGCAGTCGTCCAACTAGAGAGGACATGGAATGGGGAGTCAGATCATACCACCAATGATGGTATCACTCTATTCAATTTCCATTAATTTTCTCCAGTCTTCTTTCGGTTCCTCATGGTCTCAAGTTCTCTCTAACCATCTAGAAACAACGCAAAATGGATAGAGCCAGACCATATCTCAGCTTCTTTCCGGCTTTTTTCTTTCCGGAACAGAGATACGAGACAACGTTAATTTTTTTAACAAAAGGAGCAATCCCATGATGCCTCATGATCTCCAGCCCTTTCTATACACCAAGAAACCACGCAGAAAGTAGAGAGCCAGACAATATCCCGGCTCCTCTTGCCGGCTTTCTCCGAAGCGCAACCAATTTCCGTTCTCACTTACAGCGGTAGATCCCGAGCGCGCGCTTCCAATTTCCTGCCACGGAGCCATCGTTATCAATCACAAGGGAGGAAGTATTTTTTGCTCGTTGGGACTACGGTAGTATAGCACTCCTCCGCTTTCCATGAACTTCCCCATCATTTCTCTTCCCCACTCACGGAGGGCGTCGTACTGACGAGGTCCACCCTCCGTGAGGCGATTGGGCGTCTGCGATCCAAAGGAGCCAAACGTCCAGCCGCGTTATCCATAGGAATCTCCCTTTCCTGCCTTTTCTAGCAGCTGTACCGCTTCTGGTTTATTTGTAACCTCGTTTCGCTCTAATTCGGTAGTTTGAAGTGGTCGTAGAGGAACTAGTGTGCATTTTAGGTGGTTTACCATCGGGTTTTTTTTCGAATGTCCTCTTCTTGTTTGCCCGCTTCAGTCTCTTTGATTTTATGATGAGCACTTGTCTGCGTTTGTGCGCTGTCTGGCTGCTTCACTCTCGAGTGATCTTCTGACTCTCTTAGTTCTGCGTGCTCTCTCGTCGGTCAGAGAAATGAGAGAGTGTGGAGAAGTGAGAGAGTTAGACGGTTGCTTCAACACTCGTAATGTAAACTTCATAGACGAATAATAGGAATCAAGCTTCGCTTTCCCATTTGCGCGCTAGCTTCCGTGCAAGGGAGCGCGAGACAACCGAATGTTCGTACTAACTAGTTGAGATTGAATTCCGTTTTAGAAGGGAGAAGTCTGTCTCGAATCAGTTGTGAATGCGTTATGAGTTTGCATGCAACCTGCGAAACACAACGTGTCTTCACAATCGCCTGTAGAACTAACGTTCTTTCAAATTCTTTCGAATGACGTGTAAAGTGTCTATTAAGTGACTTAAATAGATCATTTTCTAGAAGAATCGCGGATACATTAATCACAGAGATACTCTCAGTGCTTTAGGCGACCGTTGAAACTCATTTCACTCCGCATTTCGGATTCTCTCTTAAACTGCTCGTTTCACCTCCAATCCCACCTCCATCTGTCTCTCCGAATCACTAAATCTCCCCATCATCGCACTATACTTCACCTCCATCTTCATTTTGCTCACCTCCATCTGTCACTGCGATTGCTTTTCGGCAAAATCGCGCTGCTCTCCTCATTTCACATGCTCTCTCACCTACCTAAGACCCCAGAGAGCGCACAGAATGAGTAGATTGCACACTTGAGTCCCGAATCAATAAATCCCCCATCATCTTCGCACTATACTTATCGCCCTTTTCTCTTCTCCTCAAATCGCTCCTTCGACGCGTTTTTACGACTTCATCGGCTCATTTTTTGCGCTCGCTCACTTCCCGATTCTCCGACTCTCTCAATTCTCCCTGTTCTCTCGCGCTTTCTAACTTGGGCTCTTCCTCCTTCCCTCCGATTCCATTCGTGGCTAACATCCATTCATCCTTCATCTTCTCTTCTCAGTCGACTGCTGTGAACCCGATTCGTACCCATATTAGAATTTTCTGGAGCTCAAATGCTGTTTGGCGCTTATCAGAACGTTTTTACGACCGCATTGAGCGTGTTGTCACCCATTATTTCGATCTAGCTGCGACTCGTGATCGACGGTTCTTGGTGCTGAATTCTTTCTCGTTCAGCTTTTTTAAGAGTTATTATTCATTTGCGCGTTTCCTGCGAGCCCATTGTCTGATGTCAGGATGAGCATCTGGTTCTTGCGAGTTTCCAAATATTTCTGGAAGTTGAATTATGCCTTCACGTATCTTTTTCAACCGAGTAAGTGAAGTCCGTTTGAGAATCGCTTCAGTCGAGCGTAGTGCAGGTGCCATTTCGCTCTATTTCCCAACTCCTCTCTGATTCATCCTCATTATCTCTCGCTTTCTACCTGGAATGTGCACACATTCCCTTGGGACAGTACGATCAGACAACTTCACTGATTCACTAATGAGTCTTTGATTCGCACGTCCTGTCTTCTCTCTGACCGATGAGAGAGCGCGTGAAATGAGGAGTCTTTGGACTAATGAGTGATCTTCGCGCACTGTTTAGTTCTTTATACTCATTAGCGATTCGGTGTTTTCCCGATTTTCTCTAGAAAGTTAAGCACTTCCTTGTCTCTTCTCGGTACGCTTCTAGTTGATTTGTACGAGGGTAGGTGGGATGTCCTAAAGATGACTTTCTTAATTTTTTTTGTAAAAAGGCGCTCTGGACGGATTTGTTGATTCCCCTCTCAGAGTTTGATACCGTAACTCTGAAACTTATTCGAGTAAGATCAAAAACTTTTGGCACATTTGTTGAAGCACTAAAGCGCATCATAATTTGAGGTTTTGATAATCCGTCTACATCTCCTATATTCTCTAATGAACATCATTTTTTTAATGCACTGGAAATACCGCCGTAATTAGATCTCCCGGTACCTATCATCATTTCAAAGCGCGCGCGAAGCACAATCGAGCGTGCTGTACTGACACTTCACTCCAACTTTTGCGATTCCCTTTTCTTACCAGCTGCGTATAAACCCTTCGCATCCATATTCTTCTTCTATCATCTCCCCGTCTGTTGTGACTTCTCTCCCCACTTGTGCCAACAACGAGGAGCGAACATGCCGATAAGGAATATGGCGAACGGGAGAATGATGATGGGCCCTCCTCCTTTTCCATGCCCTCTCGTCCCTCTGACTTGCTACAGAACAGACGTTTCTCGGTTACGATTTTTCCCTCGTCTCTCAGATATAACTAGAGAGTATTGGAATAGAGGAGATTGCCGATGTATGTTCGCAGCTTGTTGTGACTGTTGTGACATGGGGAGCGATAGTGAGGGAGGAGGAGAGGAATGATGGTGGAAGGCGCAAAACTTTCTTGCCGATAGGAGAGTTGCGAGAAATTGTTGTGAGGAATCGATCTGGTGGACATCAGAAATAATACCTGCAGATGGTATTGTTCGATACCTGAAGCATACTCCGCTCTTTCCTCATCCCCATGCTGCTCGAAATAGATAAATATTTTTCGAAAATTATACCGTCATAGTCTTTCATAGATCTCACAGGAGCAGTGTTCCTTCATTGGGCTGACGAGGTGACGGTTGGCTCGAAAGGGAAGGTACGCTCGCTTTTCCCTCCTCCCCTCATCCCGAATGCATTGCCTCTTTCGTTCGCTCGTCGTTGTCGTTGCTCACTTTTCTCTTTTGGTCGCACTCTCTTCGTTCTCCACGCTCCCTCGCTTACCAAACAGAGCAAGAGAGTTCATGGAATCGAGAGAGTCCTACTGACGGTCTCCCTTTCCGGAGCCTGGAGCAGCCCAGGGAAAGGCACAACCACCAACAATAACAGAACAGGTGGTGGTACAGTCGGCCAGGACTCGACGCTTTTTTTGTCACTTGAGGTAGGAAATAGCCTTTTCGCATCACAATCAGCGCTGAAGTGGTGATAGCAGGTGATATCGGAGCTTTGAATTCAATAATCGGTGACTCCACTTAGAATCCTGTCCTTTTCAGTTACGATCCAGCAATATTTCGCACTGTACTGTGAGTTTGCACCCATGATTCGCTCCCCGACTAGAGCAGTCCCCTCCATGTGGATTCAATAGACGGGGCATCTCATCGATGCTCTTGCTGGTTGTCAAGCGCAGCCTCAATGAGATGCATTGAACGATGAGGCGATTGTCTGCCTCTCCTCATTCCTCTAATCTCTCACTCTGTCTGTCTTGTGGGATCGCGTAAAAGAAGAGCAGCAACAGCGGGAAAGAATGATTGGCAAACTATGTGAGACTTGGTTGTAAGATGCAGGTTTCTGTGCGGATACAACACTTTCATTTTGAGCTATTTGATTTTTACAAGGAGTTACGGAACATCACCGTTCAAATCAGGTTGCATCGGTTTTCGTAGAATGTTTGAAACTCATCCAAAAGAGAAAAGAAACGAAGAGCATCATAGTGGTTGTCAAGCGCAGACTCAATGAGATGCATTGAACGATGAGGCAATAGTCTGGCTCTCCTCATTCCTATTATCCCTCACTCTGTCTGCCTTGCGAGACCGCGTGAAAGAAGGACTTCATAGCGGGAAAAATGGTTGGCAAACTCTGTGAGACGTGGTTGTCAGATGCAGGCTCCTGTGTTGATACATCACTTTCATTCAGTGTTTTATTATTTTTTTGGATTGGCTGAACATGCATTGTTGAACAAGGTTCCATCGCATTACGAAGTATACCTGCAACTCATCGAAACATTCATCATTTTTACAGCTTATTTTGATTTTTTAACGAAATGACAAACCGAAGAGAATTGTTTAAACATTATTTCCTTGCTTTTAAAAGAATGTCTGAAACTCATCATAACATTCATAATTTTTCATTCCGCATTTGTATGTTATCGAGAAATTTGTGTAATCGGCACTGTTCTACTCGGCTTCTCTCGCATTTAGAAAAAAAAATCATCGGAACTTTCATCACTTCGTTCAGTATTTGTTTTTTTTTCACTCAATGACCAGGCGCTACTGTTCAAACCAGGTATCATAGCTTTTCAAAGAATGCCTGAAACTCATCGGAATTTCACAAGTCACTTCTCCTTCCACGAATATCACGCCTGTCACGAGAGAATCGAGCTGAATTTCGAATTCTTGGGAATGGAGCGAAAATGGAAAAATGAGTTAGTACTGGATTTGGACACCCCTAACCATGCCCTAGCAGCCCCCAAAGTCCCATTGTACTGGGATCATTCTGGGGCTCCATGGACCGGGTCGTTTCCATGGATTCTCAACTTTGAACGCGATTATCTCGCTTCTGGTGCGTTTTTAGGGAAAATTGCTCTAAGTATGACCCTCGCTCATTTTCGTAGCTCTATCGATCTACACAAACTAGAAGTCAAAATATTGTCTCTGAACAGTGTTACACTTCGGGACGCATAACTCA
>LS492879.1:121275-135874 GCA_900490845.1 Pristionchus japonicus | reverse complement strand
TGGATTCTCAACTTTGAACGCGATTATCTCGCTTCTGGTGCGTTTTTAGGGAAAATTGCTCTAAGTATGACCCTCGCTCATTTTCGTAGCTCTATCGATCTACACAAACTAGAAGTCAAAATATTGTCTCTGAACAGTGTTACACTTCGGGACGCATAACTCAAAAATTTAGGAATCGGCGCGGCTAATATTTTAACATGATGTGCATCTCGTCGAGATCTATCGAATGAGTGGCTGACGAAATTTTTGGAATAATGCGTTGATGTACTTCATCCCGTCGAAAAAATCTCGATCGTTTGAACTTATTTTAACGCATTCATTTCACACAGCGCACCTCGAATTGCGCGGGGTGAAATGAAACATAAGAAGAAATCTAGATAAAAGAGGGAGAGAGCGCAATATGTTTCATTCCACCTCGCGCAATTCGAGGTGCGCGGTGTGAAATGAATTCGTTAAAATAAGTTCAAACGATCGAGATTTTTTCGACGGGATGAAGTACATCAACGCATTATTCCAAAAATTTCGTCAGCCACTCATTCGATAGATCTCGACGTGATGCACATCATGTTAAAATATTAGCCGCGTCGATTCCTAAATTTTTGAGTTATGCGT
This sequence comes from Pristionchus japonicus, assembly GCA_900490845.1. Taxonomy (NCBI): domain Eukaryota; kingdom Metazoa; phylum Nematoda; class Chromadorea; order Rhabditida; family Neodiplogasteridae; genus Pristionchus; species Pristionchus japonicus. The sequence goes on along the minus strand of LS492879.1, from coordinate 135,262 downwards.
CCATAAGTGTAACACTGCTCAGAGACAATATTTTGACTTCTAGTTTGTGTAGATCGATAGAGCTACGAAAATGAGCGAGGGTCATACTTAGAGCACTTTTCCCTAAAAACGCACCAGAAGCGAGATAATCGCGTTCAAAGTTGAGAATCCATGGAAACGACCCGGTCCATGGAGCCCCAGAATGATCCCAGTACAATGGGACTTTGGGGGCTGCTAGGGCATGGTTAGGGGTGCCCAAATCCATACCTAACTCATTTTTCCATTTTCGCTCCATTCCCATGTTCAGCTCGATTCTCTCGTGACAGGCGTGATATGTGACGTTCCAGTCCAGTGAATTTGGCGTGAGGCGACGGTTCTCAAAATAGGATCTCCCTTCTCTTCTCCGTCTTCCTTTCCTTCTCCTACTGCTCTGATCTCTATCCTTCTCTCCTCCGCTTCTTTCTTATTTTCTCTCCGACTCCTTCTCTTCCTTTTCCATCTCTCCTCCCTCTTTCTACTCTCCTCTTCCCTCTTTTTCTCCATCTCACTCTCCCCTCTCCTCCTTCTCCCCCATTCGTGACGCGTCGGCATCATCATCATCGCATGCCTCCATTTCTCACTGCAACAAGTGAGAAGGAGGTCCTGCTCTCTCCATTTCTCACGCTATCTCGCTTTCTCTAGCCTCCGATAGAATACGAGAGTGCTGATGACGCTGAATCTTCTTAAGAATGTAGTTCCTAGAACATTTCGACTTCATGATTTTTCATCGCTAAGCGTAGACGAAATTGGTTTTCCTTATTTCGCTAGGCTTTGATGAATGTCTGAAACACATCCGATTTCTCCCATAACAGAACGATTGCGCATACATCAAGCTGTTCATTTTCGCCGGCAAAGAGCCAATCTCGGCATTGTCTTTGTCTGTATACTTCATTTGCGTTTTTTTGCTCGACTCCTTTGTCGGATTGGGTGCCGCCAGTGGCCAATTGCATGTGCAGCAGCGATTTCCGCCTGTTTTTGCGCGCCAGTAGGACCAGCTTCTCCCTCCATCCCGACAACCTAATTGTCCCTCAACAAAACCTCTCCATTCGACATTCACTATCACCGAAACAGGCACCCACCCTCACACTTCTCTTCTCATACTGCCGCCGATGCTGTGAAATTAGACATCTCTCGTTTCTGGCTCTCTCACATTCGAATGCTCTCTCGCCTCAAAGAGTCAGTAAGAGAGGCCCGAAGCGAGACCAAACTGCCTTCCTCCTCTCCATCCATTTCACACTTTTTCTCGCTCCTTCTCCTTTTTCCCAGTACTCCACCCTCTCATTCATGACTGACTCTCATCATTGGCCGTGCTCCCTCATCTCTCTGTCTGAAGAGAGAGCGGTTGAGATGAAGATACGGCCATAATTTCTCTTCCTCTTCCAACTTCATCCTCTCTCGACACTCTAGTCGTTGAAAGACAGTGTGAAAGGGAGATACGGCGACAATTCCGCCGTTTCCGTCTCTTCCATCCCCACCCTCTCATCCGCTCCTCCGCTCAGCGGGGAAAGGAAAAGAGGGAGGAGGAAATCCGAACCCGACTCGGCCCCAGTCGCTACCCTGGCCTGTCTCTACTGGGAAGGATTGGGCTAAAAAGGCACATCCTCTTCCCACAACCTCCTACTTGTACGATCAATGATGACGTTGATTGGCGGTATTCTTCCTTGATAATTTCGATCTCATGATTTTCAGTTTAACCACTGAAAGCAATCGAGCAAAACCTTGGAAGTCTCGCCGGTTGGAAACAACAGTGATCCCTCCTCTCTCCCTCCGCTTCTCTTCTCTCCGTCAATTAGTATAGTTTGCCCACTAAGAAGTAACATTGAAGAGTAGAACCTTGGAAGTCTCGCCAACAACAGTTATACCCCTCTCCTCCCTCTTCCGCTTCTCTCTTCTCCCCCTCCAGTGGTGTAGATATCTACTATTACAACTGATTCGGATGCGGAGAGAGAGAGATGCATCCTTTCCTCCCTCTCTTCCTCCCCTTCTTCCCCTCCTCTTTCTTTCTCTTTCTCACACTCATTTGCCTCTCTCCTTCTCACCGATGATTAGATCTTTGCTTTCGATTTCGCCACAATTGACGGACCTCGAAATTCGAAGATCACGTTCCAAGTAGGTTTCACATTCCAGCTAAGACTCATTAGTTTGACTTTCTCTGATATGCTATTCATTCGCATTACAAACTTTTCTGAGAGGTTCTTAGATGCGCCTTCCCGTGATGTTTGACCACGCACGTTTCCCTAGCTCGCCCTCAAACTCATCAATTCTGTGCCCGTCTCTCCCTCTCCCTCTATTCCACCTTTCCCGGATCTCTCGTTCCCGTCGTTTCGTTTCACTCCAACTCATCCTACAATCTATTCGTATCCTCCAGAGTTTGAATCGCTCACAGCTCACCTCTTCACATCTAGGATCCACCCTCGCACCTCCCCCCATATCCCTCCATCCATCCCAGCTCAGGCTAAGCCCCCCGCCGTCGAATACGGTAGTCCCCTGATATCCCCCCTCTCCACTCCAAGTTTGGGGCTGAGTAGAGAGGAGAGGCCCCGGGCTTCCTCCCCTCTCTCACTGGCTCTTGAATATGATAACAACTCTCCCCTTGCCTCGGGGAAGAGAGGGGCAGAGGGGAGGAGAAGGGGAGAGGGAGGGGAGAGCCTCGGCAATCGATAGGCACACACACACATCGCTCGCCTCGGCTTCACATCTCCTCTCCCTCCCTCTCCTCCTCCCTCTCCCTCTCCCTCTCTCTCTCTGAGACCTGGAGCCAGAGAGCCCAGTTGTCCCCTTGCCTGCCTCTTTCTCCCCTCTATCTATTCCATTCTCTCCCTTCTCCTTCTTCTTCCCTTACTGTCTGTGTGCTGGGTTATTTACAAGATTTGGCCCCCGAGAATTGTAGCGAGCGAGTCGATTCTTTTCGTTGGTGGTTCTAGTTGGCGTAACTATTTTTTTCTCGTTTTCGCCTGTATAATCCTTGAGAAGTTCTGATTTCAGCATCCATCATTATCTGTTCTTTAGTGATACCAGTAGGAATGGAGTGGGTGCAGAGTAGGATCTCTTTGCTTACCGCGGTACGCAACGGAGTTGTGTGATATGACGTGAAATGGAGAAGCGATCCTAGGCCACCACACTCAGACTCACGGTTCATACCTCTCTGTTCGGCATCTTGAGTTTGTTCTAGAAGGAGTTGAGAAGTAAGAAAGGGTATTTCATTCAGTGCGTGCGCCGTTGATGGATCATGGGATGAGAAAAACAATCGCAACCCTTCTCTAGGTCACCACCACACCCCGACCCACTCGGTTCTTATCTATGTTTGGCAAGGTTCTTTGCGTCGCGCGCAATGCGCGTTCCACTCTTACTTTCGATCCCTATCGCTCTTTTAGGGTTGCAATTCTTTATGGGGTCGCGAAAGGATCACTCCTAGTGTAGTACAAAAAAGCTACTGGTGTGTTTCATGGTCGCGCTAGTTTCTTTTTCGGTTCGCGAAAGGTCCATTTGCAACATTTCTTGTGAAAAATGTAAGCGCCGAGATCAAATTTTGCGCAAAGGTTGCGTTCTGTTCTTATTAGGATCAAAAAAGATCCATAAATTCTAGTGTAAAAAGGATCAATTTCGGCTCAAAAACCTCCGCTCGACCACTGTTTTCGGCCGATTAGACACGGTTGATTGGCCACCTTCGCGAGAGAGAGATGAGAAATGTCAACAGCATTCCTTCCTGTAAACTAACCACACAAGTTCCATTCCTTCGCTGCATGAAAAACTCGTCTCGCATTTCAGAATGTGTCCCTTCTTTCTTCTACAAATGCCATCTTCCTTCATAGAATTAGAGTCGGAATGCGTGTCGGAGTCTCCTAATTTCGCCCTGTCTCTCGCTTACTCTACCCCACGAGAACGCCGCTCTTAGAATGTTCCGTGGAGCAGATTAAATGTGTCGAGAGACGAGAGAGGGAGGGGAGAGAGGGAAGAGAAAGAAAGGGACGCCACAGACGATACAAAGTTTGATTTGTACACAACCCCTCGCTGACTCTTCCCCCCTCTCCTCTCTTCCGTCCCTTCAACCCCTACGTCGTGCAACAGGAAATCGATCGAAACGCCTTTATTTTCGGCTAATTTCAACTTCTGACTTCAACAACTTCATTGTTTTTTAGCCGATACGACCCGCACTTATTGACTTCCACCTTCTCGAAGTATCTTTGAGAGTGGAGTGAAACATAGCAGCGATTGCGGGCATTTGGTATCAATTGTGGCTATGTGACACATCTGGCTCTGATTTACTGTTCTCTGGTCGCTGAGATTCAGTCCGGGTTTCGTCTCCCTTGCAATCAATCGACTATAGCACCCCTTCCCTCCAACATCATGAACATCACATTTCGATCAATCACAATGTCTCCAATATCCCCATCCATTCTTCTCTCCTCTTCTCTTTTCAATGCTTTTCCCTTCCTCCTTCCTTCTTCTCTCCTTCTCGTTGTCGTTTCGTTTCCATTTCATATTCTCATTTCGCTAAAGTGCTCTCCCCGCTCTCGCTCCTCTCCCTCTCCCTCTCCCTCCCCCCCCCTCACGATGACGATTTTGGCGTGCCTTATTGATTGCTGGAAGTCGGTTTTCGCGCTCCTCTCATCCATTGACTTCCCTGGTTTCTGGGCATTTGCCCATCTAGGGGTTCTCATCCCGTCATTCGAAATGTGGTCCAAAAGTCGAGGACGCTTCCTCATCTTTCGATTATGTTTTGACTACATTCGAAACCTCTCGTTCGCGTATTGAAATCCAACCGAATATGTCATTCTCTACGCAGTTTTTCGCGGTTTCCGTCTGTTTTCAAGAAATTATTCGAGTGAATTTGCAGGATCTCAGTTGGGTGTTCGAGCGCGATGGAGTCTTGAAACAAGTCAGATCGGGTTCGAGCAGTGGCCAGAAGAAGCAGAGCGAGTGAATAAATAGCCCCTCCTCTCTCTCTCTCTCTCTCTCTCCCTCTCTCTGCCGACGACCAACAACTCTTTTCTCCGAGACCAACTCTCCCTTCTCCCTTCCTCTCCTCCTCCTTCTCTAGTCTACTCGAGACCCGAGTTTTCGCCCCGCGACTCCCCAACTTGCCAAGGTAAGCGAGCAGTTCCTGTGTTGAAAGATGCTGGGCTTTTGATTTTTCTCAGTTGCGTTTCACCGTTTCTTGAAAGTCCAGAGCGTGAAATCGGGGTCAGTAGGAACGTTCCATGCAGTAAAAAAGCTCAATTTGATATCATGTTGATACCACGCTAGTGATGGCAATCGATTCACCCTCCATGTCGTGAAAGTAGGGGGCGTCAGGCTATTCTCGATGCGCTTGACGAGAGACTCTCACTGATGATAAGGGGAAGGGGCTGGTAATTGAGGAAGTCTCCCTATTTTTCCTGGTCTTTTGCCTCTCTGACCAGCTAGAAAGATGCGAAATTGAGAGAGTTTCACTCAAATTAGCTGATAAGCGTTGGTAGGAATAATGAAGCTGTGGCGGAGGGGCGGAGGGCTGAGAAATGACACGGCTGATAGTTTGATTCCTCTCATGCTTCGATCATTCCTTCGTTTATTAGCGTAAAGGGCGTAAACACGCCTGTCATCTCCCGGAAATGTACGTATAGTCGCTTAGTTTGTAGCCGTGAATAGGTGCATATCCGGGTATAATATTCCGAGCTCAAATTGGCCCTTTCATTCCCTGTTTATCACATTGTGCGCGCTGTTTCTCATCAGCTTTACAACGATGCACGAGAAAGGTAAACACTCTAGGAATCGCGCGTGCTTGTTATTGCTAGGGCAACGGCGCGTCACAGCTTTCCTCATCAGAATTCTTTTGAATGCTCGCTTTTCAACGGCCTTTCGACACAGCCAGAGCAAAAAGTGTTTTGATATTGATACGAGTTATCTCGCTTCTCTGACCAGAAGAGTGTGAAACGGGGAGAGAGAAAGACATTCCTTCCCGAAGAGAACTCTACTCTTATTGATCTCCCTCCTTTTCTCTCACCTTCTCATTCGCTTTTCATCTTCTCTCTCTCTCTTAGTCAGCTTCACAATGCTAAAGGTCGCGGTTTCCAGCCGGCATTCACCCCAGCGTTCGATTCGCTGACCTCATTAACTTGGCTTTGGCTTGTTTTGTGCATAAAATAGGCAAAGATGGCATCATGACTAGGCAATCGAGAATCCAATAACGGCTTATCACTCTTCCTTCTCTCGTTTGCATGTAGTCCCACTCAACCCAGCAGATCATGTGAAAGAGTGTGTGTGATAGGCAACAAGTCGGAGAGGGGTTTAGAGGAGGATGATAGGGGGAGAGAGAAGGTGTAACCCGCGAATAGAGCAACCCACGGAAGAATTCGGGTTGAGAGTGGGTCGAACTATTTCCGTGCAATTGACGATGGTTGAATCGATTACCGTGGCATAATCATCACGAATTTGTTCATTTCCGATCAGTTTAAATCAATAATTCCTTTCAGATCACTCCCAGCCCCTCTCCCCACCCGCACACAGAACCAGCAATGGCCTCTACCAGCGCTGGAACCGCCGGTAAGACTATTTTTGTTTTTGTTTTTTGTTTTGTTTTTTTTTTGTTTGCTCTTGCCTGAACAGTGGGAACGGCACTTATTTACTCCGTAAACGCCCAGTCACGTTGCTCGCCTTAGACAGTCTCGAGTGTCTCCGGCTCAAAATAGCCCCATAGTCTGGAGTGTTCACGTCATTTTTCTCAGCGAGACTAAATTGGTCTGTTGATTGAGTTAGGCCGGCCGTATGAATAGGTGCCTTCAATTAGCCCATTGTGCCAATTGCTTGGGCTCGTAAAGTCTCCGAGAACCCTATGAACCTAAAAGGGTAACTGATGAATGTTAGACGGAAAGACAAGGCGAGAGAGCACGGGAAATTGAGAGAGTACAGTCAGAATTGAACCATTTTCTACAGCAGAAGCGTCATCATCTGACGCCAACTCAATCGTCGTTCGGAGACCGGTGATCCCGAGGCCAGTAGCCGAACGAGTTGTCAAAAGTGAGTTGTTTTCTGTACCTTTTTTGTTCAAAAAGGCTCGAAAAACCTGGTCTATACAGTGATTGTTTACTCCAACCATTAGAGCTTCTTGAAACTCAAGGACTTCCTTGTTATCCCGAATCAACGCTGCCTTTCCGCGCAATTAGGGGCCGACATCCCGCACTTTTCGAAAGCACAAAGTACGTGCTAAAAGCAGTGCAGCAATCATGCTAATCCTGTGGTCACCGGGCTTATCTCGTTGGTCTCTCTCTGTCTTTCTGTGCGCTATGCATTGTATGCAACGTGTGATAGCCCCTTGCCTCTCTTGCTTGCTATTCTCTTATCTGATAGGATTTGCCTTTAGTCACCTCTATTTTTGATCATTCTGGTAGATCAAAATCTCTTTGGGACCGAGAAACATGGGCAAATATCGATCCCGCTGACCACAGCTCGTCCCTCGGCTGTGCCCCAAAGTCGTTATCATTAGTAGTTGGCCGGGGTCCCATCGAAAAGAAGTCTTCCTCCCTCTCTCTCTCTCCCTATTTCTTTTCCCCTTGGCTGCTTTTCTTCGGGAAGAGAGAAGGAGGGAGATCAACGGGCCGCGACGCGCGATATCACACGCGTCGCGGTCGCCTCCGGGGCTTCTCCTCTGCCTCTCCTCCTCGTCTCCCTCCCTCGCACCACACGTTTCAGTATGTGTATCCCCCTCGCTTGGCTGAAACAGACAGACACATCTAGGAGAGGGGAAAGAACGAATTTTATCCCTCTGAGCGAGCAAATGAGAGAGGGATGAGGGGATGGCTACTTGTAAGCCGCGAAACATGACTTGCTAAGCCCCTGTGATGAGCCAATTTGCCCTATCCGTCAGGCGTTGGATCCAGAGATGATGGAGAGAAACCTATAGTCCAGAGATGATGACACTTCCTAGGAGGAGCTCGTTGCAATAGGATCTGTGAGGGAACTTTCAGCCCATCGAATTTCACGCTCGTCCGAGTCTGAATGGGAAGAAAGTCAAAGAATCTCTCTTTTCTCCTTCCCGGGAATCTTTTCCTTCCCCTCAAGAAGACCTTCTCACTGCATTTCACACTGCTCGAATAAATTAGCAGCTGCCCGATATCTTCTTCCATCTCCTTCCTCCTCTCTCTCTCTCTCCCTCTCTCTCTCCTCCCCTCTCCACTTCGGCTTCTTCATTTATTCTTTATCTGCCTCAACGGGTGAAAGAAGAAGAAGTGGAGAAGGGGAAGGGGAAGGCAGTAGTGGGAGGAAGAGAATAAGTTAGTAGGCTGAAAGAGCCGAGGAGAAGTTCCCGGAAGAGATGGGAAAGAGGGGAGGGTGCTAATGAAAAGGGCTGTCGAGAAGGTGGCGGGAGCACGATAAAGTAGGGCGTTTTCCAAGAAAAATAATCAGAATCAGACAATTTGATTTTACTATGAAACAGAACTAGAACAGATTCAGTGAATAAGCACTGTTGAAGCTTTCAGTGAAACGCGCTTGATACTGAAAACAGTTGTATAAAAACGTCGCACAAATCGCCCACGAATAGATCGAAACAATGATTGCAGGCGTGCAATTCCCGATCTCGGAGAGGCTCAACGCAGAGGCAGTGTACGACAGGCGAACGGGCAAGCCGAAGACCGATGTGCTCAAGGACCACTTCATCAAGGTGGGTCAAGACGAGTGATTCGAAAACGTTACTGGATTACACGCGTTGTAGCACTTCGATAATTTGTGAACTAAATTCGTGAACCAAAGAATGCTTTCAAAATTGTATTATTTGTTATTATAGAAGAGGCCGATTCACTGCAATCTAATAGCTCTTGAGTGTTTGAGTGATTGATGAAACGTATCCGAATTACTTATATTTTCGCAAATTGTGCAGTGTTCACTGATCGATGGGGTATTTGAACTAGACAAAAAAAATCAGCCTTGCCAATAAACGTTAACTTCAAATAAACTAAAATTGCCTCCAGGAGGGCCGTCTGGACGAGGAGTGCGCCGTGCGGATCATCCAGGAGTGCACGGCACTGTTCCGGCAGGAGAAGACCATGCTCGATATCGAGGTGAGAAACGAGGAATCTTTAACTTTTCTGAGGTGGAAGGGCAATGTATAGTGTGGGGATACTCTGGGAGCCTGGGTCAAACAAAATTGATTATTTCCTTATCAAGTGTACCTTTCACAGAGAGAATGACTAGAGATCGATCCTCTTGGGGCGAATTTGAAATATATCCTTACCACATTTGTGCCAACCCTATCAGGGAGGTCAAGTGAGTTTCAAGCCAAGTACGTGTGCATTGTTGCAACCCAAATCGTATTAGTTTGCCCTATCCGAATGAACAAATAATAATTGCAGGCGCCCGTCACGGTGTGCGGCGACATCCACGGCCAGTTCTACGACCTGATGAAGCTGTTCGAGGTGAGGGAAATCTGAATATTAGAAAAAGGAGAAATATGGAATCACCAGTTTCAATTCGTTCAGCGTGAACGTTCCACAGATTTCCCGAAAGATAAGAGTGATTGAGGATAGGTTTCATTCGCATCATGAATACAATCCCAAACGGATTTGGTTGATAACTCTATGGCTTGTACTTTTCCCAAATCTTGATTTTTATTGCTGTTGCTGTTGTTGAGGGTCAGAAGACTTACGGATTCGGTGATTTTATTCGTGCCAATCATTGAAAACATCCAACGCAGGTCGGTGGTCACCCGTCCACCACCAAGTATCTGTTCCTCGGAGACTACGTCGACAGGGGCTACTTCTCCATTGAGTGCGTGCTGTATCTGTGGTCGCTCAAGGTGAGCCCTTTTTTAATTACTTCTCTGACACTGAGAACAGAGTAGATTTTATCTTAGAAGACGGTCTTATTGCTGGGTCTTATTGCTCAGAAATGTTAACAGTAGTGGTTTGTAGCGGTTGTTCGATTTTTCGTACACAAGCTCTGAGGTAGGACTGCTAGGTAGAGTGAGGTTTCCTGGAAATCGACGCAAGACTCTAGACGTACATAGACCGAAACGCCGTCTGCCCTGCACGCTCGAGCGAGCTTTGATCGAGAAGTGCTTGCAGCCTGAGGGCAAAAATAGACTAGACTGAGACTCTGGGGCTTACTCCGTATTTGCTCATTTTTAAAACGGCGAATCAAGTTGGTATTGAAGTCATTGCGAACCAAAAGGATATGTGAATCGCATGAAACTTATCCATCCATACGATGACGCTTGAATCAATCTGTGTTTGTATCTGAGAGAAATAATAAATAACCAATCGCAGATCTGCTACCCGAACACTCTCTTCCTGTTGAGAGGCAACCACGAGTGCAGGCATCTCACGGAGTACTTCACCTTCAAGCAAGAATGTGGGTTAATTACTTGCTAAAAGCCACAATTTCTTCAAGGTAGTGAGTACAACGATTGCCTCACGATTAGAGTCGACTGTTCATTTCATTTGCATAATCAGCAACTAATGCTCTGGCAAAGTAGCCTACAGATCTTTGATCCGATTTTCGAAACTCTCCGTCAGTTCTTTCCTCCTCTATCCGAGCACAATTTAATTACATCCTCGCGTTCTGTTATTTCACTCTTCTTCTCCCTCCCGTCTTTTTTCGTTTCCTCTGCTCGGTCTGTCTCTCATTATTTCCTGCTCTCCCTTCTCCCTTCTCTTCTCGGTGGGGTCCAAGGGACGGGAGGGCGAATGACTTTCGTCCCTTCTTCTCTGACTCTCTCCATTCCGCCCGCTCTCTCGCTCTTTCTGACCAGCAAGAGCTCTTTTCGGTCTTTCTCCGTGCTCCTTACGTAGCCCATTCTCGCTAGAGGCGAGAAAAGGGGAGAAGGAGACTCATTCGGGCACTAGGGATCAGGCAGGATTGAGAGAGGCAGAGAGGGGAGGGAAAGACCGCTTTCGTCGATAGTTTCTATGGTGATAGAGAGTGAGAGAGAGGGAGAGCCAATTCGATATATTGAGATGAGGGGATTCGGAGAGGAAATAAGGAAGTCTACGTGGAGAAAAGGAGAAGAAGAGGAGAGTTCGGGGGCTGACGAGAAATGTATACGTGGATAGATGGACCTGTTGAGCACGTAGGCTTGTTGCATTCTTGAGCATGCTTTAGCAAGCTTTGTCTGCATGATTAGGCAAAAATCATTAGCATCTTTGATGACAGCTTCATATACGCATCATCGAATTATCAAGTCTATCTCCCCCCTTCATCTCTCCTCTCTAATACACTCTTTAGCTCCTTTAGAAGAAGTCTTGCTTCCTATCTCCCTCCATCCTCTCCCCAGCACTTCTAATATCATTCCGAGAAGGGGGATAGCGAGGGGAAGGGAGAGGGAGATGGAGAAAGATGGAGGGAGGAAAGAGAGAGAAGAGAGGGGAGAGGAGGACTTTCATTACTGGTTACACTGCGTTTGTGTGACGATTACAGAGTGGGTGCAAGTGAAGGGAAGATGATAAATTAGAGAGTCCGAGATGATTAGAAACTGGAAATGCACCCAAGCAGCACCAAATGTTGTTGCAAAAGTGTGACTCAGATGACTTTTCTTCTGCTAATTTGTTTTGGGGCGGAAAGTTGCACCCGCATTACACAGTAGGTTGTGTTGCGAATTGCACTGGCGATGAAAGAAACCAGGAAGTATGGCGACTTCAGAGAATTGTAGTCAAAACATTGATTCAAACAGGCTACAACTACAAGATACCAAACAAAACTTGCCCAAGATGTAGTGTGATCCTTGAACAACCATCTTACAATCTCAATTTGTAGGCAAGATCAAGTTTTCCGAGAGGGTCTACGACGTGTGTATTTTGCTTGAATATATTTAGAGATGCGCGTTAGAGAAGCGCACTTTCCAGCGAAACATTCCCCAAATTCACACAAATTCATGAGCAAAACGCCCTAATTACATGCTGACTGGACTGATTTTAGGCAAGATCAAGTATTCCGAATGGTCCAATTCCTTAGGTTTTTATAAACTTGGAATTAGGCAGGGAGCGATTTCTTTAAAGCTATCAGACGTGGAGTTGTTCAAAAACTCGAATGTCTACATTTCCAGGCAAGATCAAGTATTCCAAGAGGGTCTACGACGTGTGCATTTCGTTAACTTTAGATGCTTTAGACTAGGAAGAACGCGATTTTCTCTGATATTGATAGTCTAAGGAAGTGAAAACAGCGTAAACTCAGTCATTTCCAGGCAAGATCAAGTACTCGGAGAGGGTCTACGATGTGTGCATGGAATCGTTCGACGCCCTTCCCCTGGCCGCACTGATGAACCAGCAGTTCCTGTGCGTCCACGGAGGACTGTCTCCGGAGATCCACACGCTGGATGACATCAAGAAGGTACGTTAGCCACCATTTTACTGCTTCAAATCTCACTTTTGGGTATTGGGAGGAGCGAATTGGGATAGTTATTGGGTCATGTAGAGTAGGGAAGAGTGCTGAACCAGCAGTTCCTGTGCGTCCACGGAGAACTCTCTCCGGAGATCCACACACATGATGACATCAAGAAGGTCGGTGCATCTCCATTTTTAGCTTATGAGGGGGCATATAGAGATAGGGACGACATAGAATAGGGGTGCGCTGAACCAGCAGTTCCTGCTTGAGGACTGTTCCCGGAGATCCATACGCTGGATGACATCAAGAAGGTACCGAAGGGTTATGCGTGAATATGAGACAAGGATGACGTATGGGAACTGTAGAGCACCAGTATTATTTTGGCATTGAATTCCGTTGAATTCGTGGATGCTCGAAATTGAATAACATCACTATGACTGTTCTTTGAAATGGCTCGGTTTCCACATCTGGAAGCTGTTATGAAACCGTCACACAGCTGATAATAGGAGCAGCGCCTTGTTTTGCTTCGCTGCAACGGAAATTTGCAACAGATGACATCACCCCAGATGGTTCCTTTGGGAGGATATGACAGCCTTTGAAAACACGCTAGGCGCGCATTATTCATGCTCGTATTGCGAGAACAAGGATGCTCAGGGACCAATGCGCGATAATAATGAATTAGTAATGAGGGGGTGATGAATTCGTATTAGGGGTGCACTTTTCTAATTAGCTAATTAATTAATTACAGCTCGATCGCTTCAAAGAGCCGCCCGCATTCGGCCCCATGTGCGATCTGCTCTGGTCGGATCCTCTGGAGGTGAGATTATCGATTTATTGAGTTTAGGAGTTCAAAAAACTGTCAAAAACGGTCCAATGACGACAAAGAAGACTCACTCCACGCTTAGGTCGGATGCGAACATTCAATCACCTTTTTTTCCTATTCTCATCCAATCTATTGGTCCCATCAAAGCGGTTTGCCAAAGAATTCACGTCTTCATTTCTTATCTTCATCTCACATGCTCTTCTCTGAGGACCTGAGCAATCGAAAACTGATTTTATTCCTGATTTTCGAAAATCGATAAATTCACAATTCCAGGACTTCGGCAACGAGCGGAACTCGGAGCAGTTCTCGCACAACAGGTTTGTGATTGATATTATTTACTCAACAGCCAATGTCGATGCGACTAATCACATTAGGATCGAGACAAGTCATTGAATACGTGAAACCTACGCAATTTGAAGCCGTTTTGTCATGATTCGTACCGAATAGTACGCACGACTTCGGATCAAGTATTCATCTGGTTCTTTCCAGTGTCCGAGGCTGTTCGTACTTCTACAGCTACGCGGCGTGCTGCGACTTCCTGCAGCACAACAACCTGCTGTCGATTATCAGGGCGCACGAGGCGCAGGATGCCGGGTACGGTAGTTATCGATTGATTATTGATTAGTTATCTATTGAATTTGAGTACGGTAGGTCATTGGGATAAGGATGGCCTTTGGTAAAACAACCTGAGTCGATTATCAGGGCGCACGAGGCGCAGGATGCCGGGTACGGTAGTTGTTGATTGATTATCGACTAGTTATCTATTGAATTTGAGTACGGTAGGTCACTGGGATAAGGATGGCCTTTGGTAAAACAACCTGAGTCGATTATCAGGGCGCACGAGGCGCAGGATGC
>LS492879.1:61708-120648 GCA_900490845.1 Pristionchus japonicus | reverse complement strand
GGCCTTTGGTAAAACAACCTGAGTCGATTATCAGGGCGCACGAGGCGCAGGATGCCGGGTACGGTAGTTGTTGATTGATTATCGACTAGTTATCTATTGAATTTGAGTACGGTAGGTCACTGGGATAAGGATGGCCTTTGGTAAAACAACCTGAGTCGATTATCAGGGCGCACGAGGCGCAGGATGCCGGGTACGGTAGATTCTTTGTTACGATAGTGCTCTAGGGGTACTTTAGTTATCGATCCGGTTGGCCATTGGGTTAGTAGATAGAGTTTGGCAGAAAGCCGCAGGTAGTACATACGACTTTAAAAAAAACCTTGGGACTACGGTAGCTTTCAATAAATTTTCGTTTCGAATTACCAGGGAAATTCGATACGTTTGCGAATACAATACTCGCACAGTGTTACTTACCACTGCTGAATGATCTTTGATCTCAGAAACAAAATGTCAGGTACCGAATGTACCGGAAATCGCAAGCGACCGGCTTCCCCTCTCTGATCACCATCTTCTCCGCTCCCAACTACCTGGACGTGTACAACAACAAGGGTAAGTCGAGCGATTTGTGCGCGCCTTCGAGGCACGACGCCGCGCACTTGTCATCTGATTTCCGTGCGCCTTAACGTCACTCTGCCGCGCACTAATCCTCCGATTTGCAGCCGCCATCCTCAAGTACGAGAACAACGTGATGAACATCCGGCAGTTCAACTGCTCCCCGCACCCGTATTGGCTGCCCAACTTCATGGACGTGTTCACGTGGTCACTGCCGTTCGTGGGAGAGAAAGGTACTATTCGGGTTACTGTGCATCATTAGCTGAATAGATCAAAAGCTGCAGTATGTTTTGGGCTATTGTAGGACTGAGTTAAGACACTGACTTGTACGTGGTCACTCCCGTTTGTGGGAGAGAAGGGAGAGTGATACGATATTGTTGGGTACCGTATGGGGGAAATGGTTTATTTTTGTGTAGGTAAAAGATGAGAAACTTGTTTCGGTATCAGAAGGTTTCAGTCGTGCGCATTGTCCAGCAGAGAAACAATCGACTATGATCGATCGCTGAAACATATTCTGTTCGAATAGTTTCAGCAATGTGTGCATCTTCAATTTTGCATGCGAATATGTTTCAAACAATCCTTATGTTTCTGTATCGACGCCAACAGTAATGGCGTACCGTCATAGTCTTCATAAAATACCAATAGTCATAAATTCGAATCGGGGACTGACTTTATTTCCACTTACAGTAACCGAGATGCTCGTGCACATTCTGAACATCTGCTCGGACGACGAACTGATGACCGACGGAGATGACACCTTCGAGGGTGAGTTACCGTACTCGGAGAGGTTACGGTACCTCGAGTATCGAGGACTGACAACAATATCCTGGATTACGGTAGCCTCTGACCCTAGCCTGGTTACGGTAACTGCATCCCATCCCGTGCGCCTAATCCCTTTACCTCCGCATCGGCTAATCGAGAACTGATCATGATGAGTTTGCAACTACTACCGTATACTGACCGAATCCTTCTCTTTTCCGTTACTGTCCCTTCGAAACGATACTCCATTTGTGATCTCGAACTCTCGAAAACTGCATGCATTCAGTCTCACAATGATAGTAACTGTGTGCGTCGAATAGGCACTATGAAATCGGGATGATTCCGATAAAATCTCCCACCTAAATCTGCTCCTTTCATGTGAATTTGTTCAGGAGGTCTGGACGGTGAGTACATTCGCCCATTGTTCGAGTCCCTTTTCCCCTCCATTCGTTTAGCTTATTATCATATCACCGAGATAGTCCAGTCGTTTCCTTCCCCCTTTTCGTTTGTTCGATCGATCACAACCTTGCAAAGATTTTCTTCATTCATCTGACATTTTCCGTTTTCTTCCTTTCTGTGACTAACCTAACATGCGTGAGACGGCGTTGAATTGATCGTTCCGGTAGTGTTAAATCAGGACACCCTGCATCAACAAACTCAACGCCGGCTCTGCATAATCTGTCTTTGGGAGGGTAGCACCGCACCACACACACTCGAGAGCTTCAGTTGGCTGCGCGGTGCGCGAGTGCAGCTATTTGGTGCAAGATGCGAAACGTCACTCGCGCACCGCGCACCACCAGCACCACACACCACACCACACCACTATCTTATCCAGCTTCGTGTGCTCCGGGTTCTCTTGATCACTTACTGTAGCGAGGGAGGTGCGAGGAGGCAAAGATCAAAGAGCATGCCGCCTCGTGCCTCCCTCCACACAGATTTACCCCCAACCGCTTTCCATTCTCCATTTCCAATTCGCTTCTGTTCGTTTACATCTTGATTTCGTCCGTAGTAGAGACGCTGGCTTGGGTTAGTGCTTACCTATAGTAGAAACAGATGATCACACTGAGCAAGATCGCTCACTCAACCCGCGCCGCGAGCCCAAGCGAGATATCTGACCTATTTCTTTCGCTGAATAATCGATATTTCGAAAATCGATAATCAATGTTCGTTCCCCCACCGTAGACCGGAGCACACGGAGTCCATTTCTCTCAATCGATCGATCGTTAATTTCCGTAAATTCATACATTTCCAGTCTCTTTCTCAATGTCCTATTCGAAGCATGTCCTCGATATTCCACACCCATCCACATTCCACCACAGTATTTCCTCGTCTCTTGTCCTATCCCGATCGACAATCTTTCCACTCCCAGACCCCCGAGTAGTTGTAGGACCGTGAAAATACTGTAGAAGTGATGACCATAACAACAACAATAATAACAATAACACAGCTGGAATAATATCTCGCTTAGTGCCGCCGCGCGTGTTGTGGAGTGTCCACCACACTTCCTCAGAGTATCGATCGATATTATATTAATCGATATTATATTATTAATTAGATTAATTACTGACGGCTTTCGATATTTTGATGGTGCTGGTGCCTTCTTTGGAGCGGGCGTGCGTCCGAGTCACAGCGTGACGCTCCACTCCTCGCCTACCGTACCCCGCACACCGCACCAATGCTTCCTACCGTATAGCCAGTTCCTGAAACGCAGAATAGTGTCACTGCACGCTTTAGCGTATAGATACGGTAGGCTACGGTACGGTGTGCGTGGACAGTGTGTGAGTGAGGGGACGGGCGCTGTGTGCTTGGCGCGCCCCGCACAATCGGCGTCAAGTAATTCATGATGACGCATTGCAGGTGGCGTTCCATCCGCGCGAAAGGAGGTCATACGGACAAAGATCCGTGCCATCGGCAAGATGGCAAGGGCATTCTCCGTGCTCAGGTGGGATAGTTTATATTTCTACAGTAATCTTACAGCAAAAGGAAATATCCAACAATACGTACTGACAAACATTTTCTAACATTTTTTGTTGAGCACGGTTAGCGGAAGAGTTATTATTGTTAATTTCCAGACTGATCTATCAGGTAACTCTGAAAAATATTCGTTCACAATGATTTGCGTGAGAACAACTTCTGTTGGTTGTATAACTGATAATTGAATTTCTGAAACATTTATGTTGAATTTGAATCAGTGTTACTGTAACAGAAGAAACTATATTGACTTACCTTACCGTAACCCGAGTGCCTAATCCATTCAGGGAGGAATCCGAGTCCGTACTCCAGCTCAAGGGTCTCACCCCGACTGGTGCTCTGCCGATGGGCGCTCTCCAGGAGGGCAAGAAGTCGCTCCAAGAGGGTACTGTAGCTCAGTTCGCGATTGATCGTTTCAGAATGGGCGGTCCCGGATGCTACCATCGTCTCGCTCTCACTCCTGTCCCTTCCCGTCCCGATCCTGTTTTGCATCCCCATCTTTCGTTCTGACAACTTTGGTTCCGGAGTTATGCATGGAGTTCTCGAGTTGCGAGAGATACTACCACAACGATCCTAGGGTCTGAGCCCAAAAAACAGAAAGGTCAAAGATCAAAGATCACCCTTACCCGCCCCTCCCCACTCACAGGCACGAGAGCGAGACGGTTGTGCAGCTGAAGGGACTCACTCCTGGCGGAAAGTTGCCCCAGGGCGCTCTGTCGGGTGGAAAGGCCACCCTGGTCGAGACGAAGGAAGCCGGTAATTAAAAATAAATGAAAAATGAAAAAAGAGCGTTCATCCATAACTTCGATTCAAGCAATTACAGTTAATCGATCTTTTTAGGCTGTGTAATCTTTGTTTTTTCTCTCTCGCGGTTGACCTAGCACGTTAATCAAATTTAGTATGTGCAGTTGAGAATAGATGCATCCTCTGAAAATACTATTTCGAATCACTTTAGCGCAGGTTTCAGTAAAGTTGGATCCATGAATTTAATTTATAAGAATCATTAATTTGCAGCGCTGTCCGGTTTCTCGCCTGGCCACAAGATTCAGTCGTTCGAGGAGGCTAAGAGGCTCGATAAAATGAACGAAAGGTTCGTTTCTAATTCTAACTTACTTTTTTTCGCGTGCTTTCGTTGCTAATGTGCAGTACAGACACGGGAACCAACAACATCAATAGATCAGAAGAGTTACCGTAACCTCGCCTGATTCAGGATGCCGCCAACGATGGCCACGCCCCCCGGACACTCCCCAGCAGTGAGCCCGTCCAGACACACCGCGTCCTCACCCACGAACAACGCGGGGAACGCGTCAACCAGCAACAACAGCAACTCAAATAGCTGAGAATAGCCGACACACGGGTGAGCCCTGTTAGCTTCTGTACTTTTTGGCCCAGGGTCTCCCTCTTTACGACCGCTCTGCTTGAGAAGGGAGGCGGGGAGTGAGAAGAGTAGGGATAGAATACTCGATTGAGAATGGCTGGGCCAAAAAGTACAGAAGTGCCGAGCCCTTTTAGCTTTTCCGAATACTTTTTTAGACTATTCGCACTCTCCAAATCATTCTGAATCGGGAAAATCTGTTAGATCGATGACGTGAAACATAACAATGACAAAAAAGTGGCTAATGGTTTTATATTACTCTCTTCATTTGCATCTTATCAACTGATTCGCTAAATATTTTGATTGGTACGACTACGTATGGGAGGCAGGTGCAATAGCGAAGTACTGCATGTCGAAACGGGTATAATCCAGGTGCAAGTTGTGAGACGTTACGGCTTTCGATGGAAGGGACCGTTACCTGCGAAAAACTGATATTAGTTTGGTTATCACTTAGCAATATTCCCTCTTGCAGGTCCCCATCAAGGTGTTCTAGCCCCTCTCAACCGTAGTGCAACTCTTCAACTTTATCTTTCGGTCGACATCGCTTGTCATCCCCATCTCTCGCCTTCTTTCAACCGTATTCCCCCTATCCATCCATCACCCCCGTATTCCACAACCACTCAACACATCTTCGATGACCCCCTCCTTGCTACCCATTACGCCACTCTCCGAATCTTTCTCGCGCCTATGATATCTCCCTAGCTCGCCCCCCCCCCTTTTTGTATAGTACAGTCCGCCCCTAGAAGGTTTACCGTAGCCCCCCCTAGTCCTATTATGCATTGCTGAGTGGCCATACCCGCCCCGATTTCTCGATCGATGACAGGAAACCCGACCATGAGTGAGTGTGCAGGCCGACTATTCAGTGCCGTATCCCGCCCATGTGAGCTATCTAGTCCTTCTTTCTCCCCTTCTTCGTCCCCGATTCAGCCCCCAGTGTACCGTAGCTCTGCGCGTGTGTTATCACAACTACCGTATTCTAGTCGACACCACCACCATCTATCGTAATCCAGCTATATTCCCTGAGCAATTACTAGTGAGAGTCAAAGCTCTAAAAACAGAGAGATGATGTATGACAGAGAAAGTGTACTGATATAAACGCCTAATATATTTTCCGTATATATAAATACGCACATTGTTTCCCCCGACCCCGCTGTCTTGAGTTTATCTCAAACCTGGAAGGTATATACTCTACGCCTATTCAATGCCCTTCTTTTTGTACGCAAGGACCTCTACCGTGATCTGTGCGCTTCGGTAAGCAACCCTCAATTATTGTAAATCGCCTTTTTTGTAAATCGCTCTAGATTCTATTTTTGAAACTGTCTTCTAGAATCCAGTTTATCGAGTTGTAGTCTATCGATTATCCCGCCCTACCATCTCATTCTAACGCATTCTTCATCCTTCCCCTCTCTTCCTTTAGTATTGTTGACCCTTTTTGCCCAATTCACTCCTGCTCTAAACCTTCCTCCCCTTTTCCGATATGTACTCTTATCCCCGTGGTATCAACCCGCACATTTTTCTACAGTTTTCCTTGTTTTGAACACACTATTATTTCTTCCAAAATCATCGTAAGGTTTCTTTGTGAACAGGCCCTCGGTCCCGTTGCGATACAATACCGTGAGAGAATAATTACCTAGTTCCTAATATTGTGTGTGAGGCGACGTTTCATACTTAGCCCACCCCGTGTGCACCCTTGTCGTGTGCACACTACACCACCTTCTCCTTCTTCTCCCCCCTTTCTTTTCCTGATATTCACCGAACTATTGTGGTTGTCTCTCTTCCATATTGCAGATATATTTATATAAAGATTGTTCAATTGAGCTGAGTGCAGAAACACACAGTTCCAGTCTGAGCAGCAGGCATTGCTCAACAACTGGAAGAAAATGTTTTACAAAAGTTACAAGGGACTCACTCTCATTTTTGAAAGATGTTCAACTGAAGAAAATATGAAATGAGTTACGTTTCGAAGGACCTTGAACAGTTATGATCTCTTGAAACGACGATGGCATTGTGATACCCGTTACACATAAATCAAATTCATCTTTATTCGCAAAGAGCTGCGGCGCGAGAAATCTGTCAATAACCATGGAAAATGAGATGGACACTGATAATCAAACCTTGTGTGCGATTAATTACAGAACAGGGCGTGAAAGATTTTGAGACGGGGAGAAGAAACAGTTTGTTCGATTGATTGCTCGAGTAAAGCGGCGAAAAGCTCACGAAGAGATACAATTATTTTGAATATTACAAATCAAGTCCGAGAAGAATTCACATCACCCGTTGGAATGTATCAGGAAGAAATATTACGGATCGGGAACGGTGGTTAATATGGCTGAATTTATAATATCGCTCTTCAAGCTGGGGGGAAAATTCTCTTCTAAATTCGTGACTAGGCAAGAGCTACTACCTGGAATGGGCGCGGATAGGGAAAAGGAGAGAGCGGGATCAACAGGGGGAATGGGAGACCAAGAGAATGATTGCATAATGGGGACAATAAGTTAGCAGTCTTGGTGAGTGATCAGCAAGAGTAAGTGGAAATCGGAGCGCTAGGCCACTTCCCGACCGCTCTACAGGCGGATAGAGCAAGGAATGACGCGTTTAGCACAGCCCCATGCTCTTCAGATTCTTCGCGATGATCATATCGAGGCAGGCATCAAGCACGAACTGGACGTTGTTCGTATCGGTAGCGCACGTGTGGTGGCAGTAGATCTCGCGCTGGGAGGAACTGGAAAGGGAGAATGTAAGTGAATCGAAGGATCAAAAGGGGTTGAAGAAGATGTGCGAAAAAGATGTTTTTTGTTTTTAATTTTTTTTGCGAAAAAGTATCAAAACTTTTTTAATGCTAGTGAAACACATTCGTTCACTTAGGACTTCAAGATCGTCTTTGGTTACGAAACAAAGGATGGTCTCGCCGATTCAACTGCTCGAATTTCCACTGGATGTAGTTGATGCATTCGGTTTGGTTCTGCTGACCCTGCAATGAATCCATTATTATTTTTAGTTTTGAACCATTCGCACAACGGCAATATCAGAACAGACAACGTGCTACCACCATTAGGATGTTTCTGAAACGGAAACTGTTCTGACTCGCATTTCAAGAGTTTGAAATTAACTTGAGAATGATCTCACCTTGTACTCCGGGAAGCAGATGGTGAGGGGCGAGCGGGAGATCTTCTCCGAGAAGAGATCCTGCAAATCATTTATTATTGCTTGGCCGAAATCCGATTTCAAGAAATTGAAAATCATTTGTGTTTCAGCGTTACTTCATACGAGAAGATTGATTCGCTTTTCGATTTGTTGAATTCTACTGAATAATAAAAGTACCTTTTTGTTCAAGAACAAGATGAAGTGGATGTCGGCGAACCAGGGCGAATTGCAGATCGAGTCGAATAGCTTCAGGGACTCTTGCATTCGGTTCTGGAATAGACGAGATCCTTGGCAAGCATTTTGTATCACGTTCGAGAAATTTGTATGTTTCAGGGCAGGTGAGTTTCATGTGGATTGTACAAGATGTAGCGCTGAGGTTTCTCAATAACGATAAGGTAACTAGTCCAAAAAATTATACTTGCGATCGTTCTGTGACAGCAATGCAAAAAGTGCTCAGACGCCAAAATCCGAAGCAAGCCCTGAGCCGCCCGTACCGTGCAATTGTCCTCCCTCAGGGTCTGATCGTACTCGGACAGGGACGAGATGAAGATGATCGCATTCACATTGTCGAAGCAGTGGATCCACTTCTTCCTCTCCGATCGCTGGCCTCCGACATCGATTACTCTGGAGAAATTCACTTCGTTTCCTTCTATTCATGATACTCAAAACTGATTTACCAAACGACTTTCGTGCAAAAATAGCTTCGATTACTCTGGAGAAAGGGAAGTTGTTTACGTACGTTTTTCACTATCCGATTTGCAATCAAACTCTATGGTCAAATGTGTTTCATAATATCTGCTGAAAGCAAATGGAATTTTCCAAACGATGAAATCTCGTTTGGTATGAGAAAATTGAACAACAATATGACACTTTTTTGACTGTGTTGCACTGCCACCCAAAAGCGCTAACCACAACAAGTTGGCAAAAATTTGGATGCCACTCGCTTGCATCGTACACTGCGCAGTCTCTCCGATTCCTCAGAGGACACACTCATTTTATCATCGTCCGTCGCTTCCGACTAACAATGTGGGCCTAATCGACATCGCTCACTGTTTCCAGCGGACAACGAATGGGACGGGCTATAGGGGCACGAAACCCGTCATAGGGACCAGCCCAACGGACGTCCATTTTCACACTCTTAATCAGCCACGACGGCTAGCTCGAGGGACCAGCCCTGCCTCGACCAAGACGGCCAACAACGACCGACTAGCAGTCGTGCCCGGGCGGGGAGTCGAACCCGCGAGGGTCGGAGGGAGAGACCGACCACTTACCGCCTGCGCCACCCGGACAGAGACGGGCAGAGCGAGAGAGGGCTCATCTACTCTCCTATTCCCCCTCTAGTGGCGAGTGCCTTTCCTCTCCTCCTCCCCTTCCGCTGATGCTAGGACACAACAACAGTGCCCCTAGCATGAAATTATCCCTTCATAGAGCTAAATATCCCCAACAATGAAAATTTGGGAGTTGGATTTTGATTTCAGGACAGTTAGTTCTCCTACGTAAAGTGGATTCATTCATAAACACGGGGTGGAAACCCCTCATCCCATTTCCCTTATTTTCGCTATTTCTATCTAGAGAAGACGAGTCATACTCAACACAATAACTCCTCTCTTTCCGTAGTCTCTAATTTATTCTCGACTCGTCTCGTCGCCTCATTCATACAATCTAGCAATGACGAATTAGAAGCATCTATTCTCATTTCGAGTAGTGCCTCCAGAGCAGAGCAACAAGAGTTCATGCACAATGGCCATATTCTAATCTAGTAACGAAGTTGCAGACTATAATGCAGTGAATCTATGAGTATTAGGGCTGTTCGCTCGAGCATTGCTCGTCGAGCGCTCGCGCTCGAGCGGTGGATCGAAATGATTCGCGAGCAGGAATGACTCGCGAGTAATTTCGAGAATCGCTCGCGAGCACTGTAGCTCGCGAGCGCCCCCATCACGAACTGATTTTATTGAGAATGAGGGAGTGAACCGTCCAGAGTAGAGGGAGAGGATAAGATGAGTGGAGGGAAATTGAATTAGGGAGGTGAAATGAGAGTATGCAAAAGCGCTCGCGAGTCAACAACGCTCGCGAGCGCATTTGCATCCGTCTCGTTGCGCAAATCGCTCGCGAATCATTTTGCAAAATGGCTCGCGAGCGGAGAGCGCTCCAAATAACAGCCCTAATGAGTATGCA
This sequence comes from Pristionchus japonicus, assembly GCA_900490845.1. NCBI lineage: Eukaryota > Metazoa > Nematoda > Chromadorea > Rhabditida > Neodiplogasteridae > Pristionchus > Pristionchus japonicus. The sequence goes on along the minus strand of LS492879.1, from coordinate 110,675 downwards.
CTCTAGATGATGCTGTAGTGCAAGAGTCCCCAGTATTTCATCCCTCAAATCCCAGTGCACCTAAAATTAATGAAAAAGATGTGCGATTGCGAAGTCTGACTATGGTTGCGCACACATTTGTAGCAGTGACGTTGGCTAATCGCATCACAGATAAAGATAGACGTGATTTGAGGGAGCAAAGAGCACCCACCCACAGAAACGTAGATTGAGCATCTAATTCCATGCTACGAACTTAGATTACTCAACCCACAAAGCCTCAATATGACTAAAATAATGAGAGGTCGCAATTATACCGAGAACTACACCATCCTCAAAGTATTCCTCAATTATCAAACAGCTGATACGGTATTCTAGTCGTAAAATGAGACCGATAGTCTCTCAAGATAGAGAAACACTCACCTGAACGTGAGTCCCTTCAGCTCGAACAGTACTTCCGTGATGCCGGTGGTTTTGATTCGCGTTCGGAGAAGGTCCTGAGATGAGATTATTTCGCTCAGGTGGAAAGCTGAAATTGATCTAGATTTGTTGATTGTGATTTGAGCGAGGATTGAAGCACATGTGGCGAAATTCTGTTACAAAATGGAAAATACTATAGAAAAATGCGTCATCCATAGACAAACCTGTTCGGTAGGCACGTAGGAGGTCTGCGACAGGCGCGGCAAGTTGTCGAGGAAACTGCAATGAAACTGTTGTTCGAGTTCCCTCATTATTCAGCCGCTTGCATTTCTTCAGTGCTTCGAGATGAATAAGTCATCCTTGTTATTTCGACACATGTGATTTTGTCTCCATTAAGTCTCGAAGTTGTTATTCGCGCACCCGTCTCAACATTTGATCTCGTTTTACATTGAGATGATTTTTTAGCTTTGATGAGTAACTTCGAAAATCATAGAACACTTCTTTCCGTAGCAGTTTCTTCATCATCTGCATTCTGGCATCCCTAAAATGTGAGGTTCCTAAGACATCACAGCTCATCACGCCAGTCAGTCAGAATTTGATATTGAATCTTTTCCTAAATATTACTGCCTTTCACCACAATATTTCTCACTACTTTGCCCGATCTTTTAGTGTCTCTCACAATCAGGATTCACGATTTTCACCCATCAGCGTTCTGCCTTCCCTAAAATCCGAGATTCCTCAAGACATCACAGCTCATGTGACCACACACACGCGCATCACGGCAGTCGTCAGTCAGAATTCGACTGCTGTTTGTTGCCTCGCACACTCTACTTTTGCATCTGCTCCTGTCAGGCTTTTCTCTCTTCTCTTTCCTTCTCTGAATCTTCCTCTCTAACAAACTGCGGGGGAGGCAGTGACTAGAGAACTGTCCCTCGCTTACCAGAGCTCATTTCAGAGCCCGGCTACGTGGTTTTGAGCCCATATCCAAAGGACGTTGAAGCACCCTCATAAACTAGCTAGTTCTCCCTTCCCCTAACGAAGAAGAAGCCTATTGCGGGGGAGGAGATGGGAGAATTAGATGGACGGGGGATTCTCCCTTTTTCATTCCCTTCTCGCTAGGTGTGTCTGGCGGGCGAGAGACTGTGTGAAAGTGAGAGAGTGTGGAGAGATGCAGGGACAGAGACAAGAAAGAAGACAGAACGAATCTTTCCGAGGAGGGAAGAAGTAGAGGACTTAGAAGGGAGAACGGTTCTCTCCGGTCAGAGCGGTGAGAGAGCACGTGAAATGAGGAGAGTCTCAGGCAATCCCTAGGAGAACCCAAATGAGATCAGCCGCGGCATTAGGATGGGCGAGAGTGAGGAGAAGAGAAGGAGGAAGAGAGGACACAAAGAGATGATGTTGTTGCAAATTGAATAGCACGAGTTAGCATCATCACATTTGCTCATGGGTGGTTTGGTGACGGACAGGGGTGAGATTTTTGATGTTTCAGCATTTGAATAATAAAATTTTTATTATACGATCCCTTAACACGCCTCTCACCTAAGAATCGACTCAGAATGGCTGAATCAGTCAGCGGGTCATTTTTTGACATCGGGTTTTCGACGATTTCGGACCCTCCAAGGCGTCCCTGGGGCCCCTGTGAAAGGAATAGTACCAGTGATTATTCCCGGTCGAGCTGCAGCTCATGTTATATGCAGCCTTCATATTTTGAGGTTATGTTTCTACCCTTCGAAGTGAATATTATATCGACTTCGGGACCTGTTTCAGACTCTCCGTTCGATGCTCTATCGACCTACACCGGTTACATATCGATAACTATCTTCTTATCACTGATATGATCATCAAGCTGTATCTCAAAAACCGCTTCAAAAGCCACGATTTTTCTTTCATATTCTGATAGCCCTCGTCACGGGGAATCCATTGGTACCCCTGAAGTCCCAAATCGAGGGGGACTAAATGGTGATCCATGCCGGAAAACCGAAAATCTATCGAAATTCAATAAAATGTACTCATTGACGAGTGAAACGCAATCATTTGTCGCTTCATTCCACTCTCTCGCGCTCAATGACGCGGTCTCATCCTCTTCACTTTCATTTGCGTTTCACTCGCCATTGATTGGATTTTTTGTGGTTTCGATGGATTTTCGGTTTTTCGACATGGAACACCATTTAGTCCCCCTCGATTTGGGACTTCAGGGGTACCAATGGATTCCCCGTGACGAGGGCTATCCGAATATGAAAGAAAAATCGTGGCTTTTGAAGCGGTTTTTGAGATACAGTTTGATGATCATATCAGTGATAAGAAGATTGTTATCGATATGCAATCGGTGTAGGTCGATAGAGCATCGAACGGAGAGTCTGGAACAAGTCCCGAAGTCGATATAATATTCACTTTGAAGGGTAGAAACATTACCTCAAAATATGAAGGCTGCATCTAACACTAGCTGCAGCTCGACCGGGAATAATCACTGGTACTATTCCTTTCACGCGGGCCTCAGGGACGCCTTGGAGGGTCCGAAATCGTCGAAAATCCGGTGTCAAAAAATGACCCGCTGACAGATTCAGATCGAGTCTTAGGTGAGACGCGTGTTAAGTTTCCGTTGTCAGGTGATTACGCTAGTCTGGAGATGAGTGTGAAAAAAGAAGAGTCAAGTGCCCAATTGATGAGTGACTTGTTCATCTCACGCACTATTCACGAGTGAGCGTGGGAAATATCGAGGACCCTCTCATGTGATTAAATATTTATTATACAGATTCAAGAGATCTACTATATTTTCTCATATCAAGCCTAGTCCCCTGACAGCTGTATTTTGATGAGCCTTGGCTCTCCTCAGCTTCGTATCATGGCAACCGACCGGGAATGCGGGGCAAGGACTGGAAATTCAATTTCGCCCACAAAAACATTGCGCGTCATAAGGATGAACTACGGTAGCTGACCTATAGCAGTGATTACCGAGTGGGGAAGTGATAATCAGTGCGATAGTTTGTTTTGCTTGAAGCAGTGAAAGAAAGCAGTGAAAGAACAACAAAGATGCGCACAAGTTAGGCGCATGTGAGGCTTCAAGTATCATTTCTTATTTCTTAGATCGATCCGCAGAACATACTATAAATACCAACAAATATTGACACCGTACCGAGGCCGGATGAAGTGAAGACATGAAAGCGTCAATAGCTGTGTTTGATGCATCATTTCAAGAATAATTGGAAGAGACTCACTATTTAGCGGAATCGTCAATCTGATACTCGTTGCTTCTCTTGTAGCACTCCAGCACTCCCTCGTCCTTCCACAGTCGTTGCATCGCCTGACGAGAGAGATCAAAGATCAGTTTGATGCCTATCCATGCCACGCGCTTGTTTGGCAGAATTGCCTTCGTAGAGATCATAGATCAAATAATGGTTTCGTTATCTTCATTCAAAATACGCTCCCCTCATCTCCATCCATCCCAACCTACCCCTAAAGTTATGGATCCCTTCATTATTATGCAGCTTCTAGCATTCACATGAAGCTCACATGGTGCACTTTCTCTCCCCAAGAAGTCCTTCTTTGTGAGTTGGCAAGAAGCCCACACAAAGGGTGCTAACAATGTCTGGGAATTCGATTTTGCCCTTACATGTCTGGGCTTATGAGCGTCTGAACTCTATACTTTTCGTATGAGGAATGTTTGAAGCATGTTTTTGATATGCGACCTTCTGCATGTTTTGATATGCGATGTTTTTGATATGCCTTTCTATGATCAACAAAAGTTCACGTTGTCGAAAACCATTGCTAGAAGCAGAATACGGCATCTTTTTTTCGATTTGTTTTGTAAATGAATAACTAAACACCTGCGCCAACTCATCGGTCAACTTCTCCTTGGGTCCCTCATTCATCGTGTGCCTAACACATGAAACAAACTTCGGAATTCCCGATTCCCCAATCAAAAAGAAGTTCAAAGTTCTCACCTGAGCCAGCTCGTCCGTCAGCTCCTCCTTGTTCGCGTGGACGGTGGCGAAGACAAGTTGCGAGTCGCGCTGGAATGTGGATAATGATTCAAATGGACTATCAATGGGAAAGTCAGACATACGCTAAGTATTTTATTCCAATGGAATTGATATCGGAATCGACGATGCTATCATGTTGCACAGGTCTATGGCTCCCATGAAGCATACACCAGCATGCAATTGCGCACTCAATTCTAAGAACAATTGTAACTCAAACATTTCGTAGTTTCAAATCGAAAAATTCCTCACAACTCGCTCCGGATCGGCGTATTCGATCTGGAGGTGGAACATGGCCCTCAGGATGGAGAGCATGGAGTGGATGCAGTTGGAGTAGACGACGGGACGGATCATCTCGAGGTCCTGCGAACGGATTGATTGATTATAGTTTCGTTTTGGGATGGGTCTGTTGATTTGTGGCAGTCAATCAGCAATCGAAATTCACGTGTTTTACTGTGTTTATTCGATTCGTGAAACATGGTTGTTTCGTTATGGTTGATCGTATCCCTCTTGTGAAACACAACTCTTCCCTTTCCTCGCATCGCTCTCTCAATTCGAGGAAGTTCAACGCATGCAAATTGCCCCTCGTGTGCAGGGTTTCTTCTCCCTCTTCTCCTCTATGTTTCATGCTAGCCAGAATAGTTCATAATTCGAAGATACTTCTCAGTATCTGTATAGCGTTCGCCCCAAAAAAAGGAAGTTCCATCTCGTAATTTTCAAAAATATATTCCATTTCGGTATTTTCGAAAATAAATTCCATTTCGGCTTTTTCGAAAATAAGTTCCATTTCGGCATTTTCGAAAATAAATGGCCAAACCTGCAGTGAGAATCCATCCTTGTGCAGGATCCTCATCTGTTTGAGGATCGTGGATTTGCCGGATTCGCCAGCGCCTGCAGAAATCGTCTCAAATTCCTCTTTTTTTTCGTCTAACTCTCTCCATTTTGCCTGATCTCTCGCCTTTCTCTGACCGAACCAAGTTTCGCTTTGTTTGCCTCTCCGATTTATAATTCCTTAATTTCCCCGTTTCTCGTCTTCCTACTGGTTTGGCACGCAGTCTTGCCCATTCTGGCGCACTTTCAGACAGGCTGGGCGAGAGAATGTGCGAAATCGAGAGACGCAGAATGGGCACAGAGAGCTATTAGAGGCCGAGAGCGGCCCAATTTCCAATTTTCCGACACCCCTTCCTTCCCCCTCCTCTTTCCATTCCCCCCTCTAGTCGCCTCTCATAGCAACATTTGATGCTTTTCCGCTCTTCTCTCGCTCTTTTCTATTCATAGGAGGAGAGGAGACTCAATATATTGGGCAGGCAGTAGGGGACACTCCAGAATCTCTGTGCTCTTTCAGGGGAAGACAGCGCGAGGGAGCAGAAGAAGAGCATGGGAAAGGGGTTCTCAATACGTGCCGGCCCATCTCGCTACTTGGAGTGTGGGGGAAGGATGGGCCCATCACCCTCATCCTCTAAACATCCCAAACTCTCTGAATTTCGTTCATCGTCCCGGACAATCTGACGAGCTAGAGACGATATGAGATAGAGAGACAGAAGCCCCACACTGCAGAAGGAGGATTCGAAACAGCCCCTTCTCTTCTCTTCTTCTGCCTAATGGGATGCTACTCCGGGGGCGTCTAATTCGAGTAGGAGAGAGAGACAGAAATCCGTCGGTCAGAGTTCTCTGACTCTCTCGAATCTGCACGCTCTCTCGCTCTGTCTGCCCTACAACTGCTGAATTTAGGCAACAGCAGGAAAGTTCTTGGCAACTGTGCCCTAGAATCCTCGCTTTCCCACGCCTCTTGGCCCCGTACTTTCAAGAAAGTAGTATAGACGGGCAGGGAATGTAATGAATTCTGAATCGCGAGAGAGGGGAGAAGAGGCAGAGAAGAAGGCACACGAACAACATCAGAGGACGATGGTCAGTCCTCATGATCCCTGATTGGTCAGAGAAAGCGACAGACTGTGTCAAATCGAGGGACCGAGAACATTACTCGAAAGGAGGAAATGAGAAGATTCCCCGGCACGCCTACGATAAGCTGTATGGGACAGGAAATTGGGAATGTTAGGTAGAGCCGATTCTCAGTTGTGAGTGATCTATCGCCGTTATCTGATCGCCGAATCATGTGGTTGCCCATGTGAGCAACGTTCAATGTGTGGAAGAGATCTTTGCGATATCGTGTAACCCGAGGAGTATCTCATTCCCGGAATCATCCAATAAGATCATCTCTCGAGACGTATTCTGAAGGTCTGCTGGCCAAAGGGAATCAGAAGACCGAGAAGTCTTCCTCAAATATTCCAGACACCCTCTTCTCTCCCTCACAGGTCCTACTACTGAGCAGAAGAAGGAGTAATCCGAGATGATCGGTGGGAAGAAAGGAGAGGTGAGAAAGTTACGCAGGAAGGAGGAAAGTGATGCGGATTGGTCGGAAGTGTGTTTCAACAGACTTTGAACAATCCGAATGTCTGCGCTGGACAATATCTCCTTTTACTTCTCATCTTTAGCATGGGAATGAATCCAGCTGTTAGCTCTAGCTCAGCGATCTTCGCCATTAGCCTGTGCCCTTTTCCGAACACATCAGCCTCAATGCTCGTTTTCCGGCTTATTTTTCGTAGGTGGATCTGTCCATTTATGTGGGAGGAGAAGACTCTCCCTCTCAAAGTGAAAGAGCGTACAGAAAAGAGGAGAAGAAGAGGAGAAGAGTTGGCGTCACGAGTCAATAACGAAATATGAAATACGTATTTACTCGCCAATTTCTTCCCAGAAGCGTCTAATAAGCAGCACTTTTCTTCATGTAAATGCAAATTTCTGAATCCCCAGACGCTTTTACGCTGTATTGTTAGGCGTGAAAATGCTCTGCGAAATTAGACAGTTCAATGGTCATTGAGATAGTGTGTGAAATGAAGAGAGTTCAACTCTCGACGGTCAGATACAGACGAGAGAGCAGGCAGAAACGAGAGAGCACACGTCTCGCATAACGAATTCAGTGGCAAGTTCTAGCGCAAGCGCAATCGCTAATCCCACGCGCGAAGGAATTCTAGAAATAGACGCGCTCGGCCACTTTTAGCCCGCACTTTGTCCATTTTAGGAATGAGAAACTGAGTCATCTAGTCGGAGTGGTCTTGGTCCCCTGTGGTTCAGAACTAGATAACACCAATCCAATATGTTTTAGGCACTTCTAACTGACTCATGGAGCTCAGCATAGGGCAAAATATGGGAAAAAGACTCACCGAGCAGCAGCAACTTGATTATCCTCAAGCTCATCGATTGATCCTTGCGAATCTGATCCTCGATCTTGCTGGAATTGACGCATTTTCTTCCTTTTTTCTCTCCATTCCCTCTCATTTGTAGCCCCAGTGGGCGTAGAAATGTTGCAAAAATGATCGAATGACGCTGTTATCGTTTCGGGATGTACAAAAACAGGTTAAAAAAAGTCAAAACAAGCCAAAACAAGGCCGTACCGATTGAGTTTCCTCGCATCCTTGGACTCCTTCGATGTGCAGCCCATCCGCAGCTTGAGACACATCTCGAACATGATTTGTGAGAGGTGCGTCTACAGGATTGCTTTGTGCTATTTACATGCATAACATGCTCAAATATCGGTGAATATTCGCGGAAAATGGTGAAATATCGCGATAAATACCAGCTAAATATCATAGAAAAAGGAGGTATTATGGGAGAGTTCGGAGAAACGACTGGTGGAAGGGCGGGGAAAATGAGAAGGACTTTCAGTGCCGTTTAAGCAGTTCCTTATGGTTCCCTCTTCCTAGTCGTAAACCATAGTCCTAAATAGGGCTTTGAGAACGCTCCATTATGGCCCTCGGACTCAACTAAAAGGCGAAAGGATCAAGAGCAGAGTTGACACCAGGAACCTCAGTTTGAAGGCAGCAATGAAGCCCTTCACCATCCTCCGGTTTTGTGCTGGTTCATAGGCGTATCATTGAAGGAACACTGATAAAGTGAGTGAAACTGCTAGTGAATGCATTAATGCCTGCTGCAGTCCTGTCAGCTGCAGTCCTCGATAAAGGAAAACCGTCAAATAACTACCGGCTCGGAAAGATCAAAGATCACGAAACTAGAGTGTAATCGAGTGTCAATTCTCGACCTCTCCTTCTCCTCCTAGGCCATCCCACCAGAAGGAACGCATTAGCGTCAGGGCCGGCGCGCGCCGCCGCAACAACAAATGCTAGCCAGCTTCTTCCCGGTTCGCCTATTCTCCGGCTCCGCCCGACCGGCGAGAGATCACGGAACAGGGAGAGACAGACGACAAAGCCCCGACTACCTCTGCACCCGCCACAGGAAACGGAAACATGCGTTGAGGAGATACGACCTGGCAGGTCAGCGAAGGAGGAAGGGGAAGGAAAGTCCTTGTTTTCTTTTGTTTAGTACAAAATTAAGAAAAAAAACACTACTTTGATAGACTTTGATGCAAAATTGAGCTAAACCTTAAGAATCGAAAGGTAAGTTGTGAAATCGTGCTAAACGAGTGGGAGTGGGGCTATAATAGCCGAGAGGAGCGAGAAGAGACGATGAGGCACGTTGCCTAGCGACTCCTCCCATTCAACAATGAGTTGAGGCTTCCTCTCTCGCTATTGACACGCGCACGCCTACTGATGGGGCAGGGATACAGCGAATCTGTTCAACTATGAAATACTAAAGTGGTTAGTCGCGACGTCTATAATGCTCTCCATCTAATGAAGAGATATTATTGACACGCACTCGCCACAGACTACGATTTATGAGTGGTTCAAGTCAAACTCAGATCTCTCCTAATTAGGAAACTCTAAAGTGGATAACGCATGAAGTTCACGGTGACAGAGAAACACTTGAAATACTGATATCCTTAGTCAACAAGGGAGTAGGATAACGGGGGTGTAAACAAGTGATGGAGAGGAGTGATAGAGAATCTGCCCCTGCATTCCTCAAGATCACACGCTTCGCTGTGGCCACTGAGAGAGAAAGGAAGTGATAGAAAGCCATCCGTCAAACGGATTGTGTGATAGCAGGAGAAGAGCTTGCGTGGACTGAGAAGGGTCTAGTGGTGAAACCATCAAACGGTAGGAACAACAGAACTGTGCAGGCTTTTGTCACACTAGAGCAGGAAGTAGAAAGCAGTGAGTAAGCGATCCGTCAACTGAGAGGGAAGCAAGAGATCTTTGCTGATCAGAGAAGAGAAATGAGCAGAAAGCCAAGTGTTGAAACCCCGGGTTGACAGCCACAAAGAACCGTCAAAAGGAAGGAAAACCAGGTACCGTTACTGTCAGGAAGGAGTCAAACAAATGGTATGAGCAACAAGAACCGGGAAATAGGCGAAACTGGAAGTTGCGAGAGCCAACCAATAATATAGCATCAGGGGAACCGTGAAATGAAACTCTCTCTTCTCTCTCTCTCACTCGGGGGCGACGCGGGTTTCCTGTACACACTTCTTCTCCCCTCTGTCTCTTCCTCTCCCTCCCTCTCCTCCCTCTCACAACATCGATAGAATGGGGGAGGACTCAGAGGGAGAGAGAGAGGGGGAGAGACTAACTTGGCTCTTGCACATGCCCACATAGACGTCGTCTCCTCCTTTAAGCCTTTCTCACTTTCTTTCTTTCGCCAACTCTCCTCCCCGCCTCTTCTCCTTCCTTCTCCTCTCCTCCCTCCCATCCCTGTGGATAGAGGGAGGCGAGAGCCGAGAGAGGAGCAGAGGAGGGGAGGAGGAAGGATGAGGGAGGAGAGGGTGATCAATACGGCAGAGGGAGCGTGCTGAGGGGAGGTGGGGAAGAGACAGGGGAAGGGGAGGGGGGAGGCTAGGCCCGTAGGGGGGTAACTTAATGCCTGCGGGCGCTCAGGGGAAGGCAAGATAAACGAGGGGAGGAGTAGAACTTGATGGTTTGAGAAGCGAGAGGAGGAGGAAATGTGTGCTGCTGTTGTTTTTGCGAGTAGACATTGTTAGAAGAAGCCATTCCACGTGGGTGGTTCTAGATGATCACGTTAGCGTAAGTTCGAAAAAAACGTTAGAGGGGGATTAGTGTTTGTTTCCAAAATGTCAGAAGTGGTCAGAAGTGTGGCGCGTTTGTGATTGACATGTGCGGACATTCAACAAGTCACGTAAATTGTTCTGGATAAATGCTCTTACGCTAGGAGATTCGTGAGGAAGAGAGCTATTCCACGTGGGTGGTTCGGGAATCATCTCGTTTTCAAGAATGAGTGCGAAAGTGCAGGGAGCATCGTTAGCTGTTCTCATGCATGCTATGACGTGAAATGTGCCGAAAAAACCCAGCAAAAATCATGTTGTCATCCATCAATAATTTGAGCAAAAAGATGGACAAAAACACAATTCTCATCTGGTTTTGAGCAAGTATGTTGCAAAAAGCGAAAGATTGATGGCCTGGGAGCGAGAACGAAAATGCTAAAGTCGATGTTGTTGTCAAAATGTGCGAGGGTGGATCGCGTGAGATGCACACGCATGCTTAGATGCAACAAGTCACGGGGGAAATGAGCTCAGGATTGTAGCAATAACACATTTCAGAAGGAGTCAAACACCCCATGATCGAGGTTGATAGTGATCTCTTCAGGATCAAGTGATCGGCAAAAGCCTCGTATGATTTATGCCACAACACAAATAGCTAGTCCCGTACTTCATGTGGGTGGCTAAATATTTCAGCACGCCACAAGCTATCAAATGACCAGAAAGTGCGAAGACTGAGAGACGCTACGTGAACTAGCGCACGTATACAAGTTGATGGTTTGTAGCTAAAATCAAGACTTCCTTGAATTGTAGACTTCTAACCGGCTTGTCAAATGCGAACTTGCAATCAAATAATCAGAACAAGAGAAGTATTGCTACAATACGCACAAAAATTCACACGAAAATGCAATAATAATCCATTACTCTGCACTGTAGACACTCATCCTCCCCCTTGCGAACTGTGAACTAGGTAAACAGAAGAGTTTACGTCGTTCGTCTACTTGTGGCTCAACCCACGTCACAAGTCGATCTCGAAAGCTGCTCTCCTATTCGACACACTCTATCCACGGTCAAAGAACTGTTGTAGAATGAGGAAGGAAGTGCAGGAAAACATACTCGAACATTTGCAGAGCAGAAAAAAGAGAGGAGGCAAGACACATGATTTTTTGGAGTGGGTGGTTCCCAGTTCGTTCTCTTATTTTTCATCACTCGCTCTCGGGAGACCAGAGAGTACGAGCGCGCGAAAAGGCTCACGAACTCTGAACACTCTCTCCTTTTTTACATGCATTCTCGCATTTGACGGATCGAGCGAATACGAGGCACAGAGATAGTTCATACCCCTGCGTACGATGAATGTCATCTCCACTCCACACGTTCTCTCACATCAGAGAGCCTGAGAGATGATTGGAAAGTCATACCACTGCGGACTCAGAAGGGAAAGCGCGACGACGTCACACTACACGCCCGATAGAAATAGAACATCTGCATTAATCATCGCCGACATTATTGCTGATAATCTCTATTTTTAGAGTGATGGCATCTGAATCTAATCCTTATCATCAGAGATCATCATTTGCTCAAGATCCGCAGTAACATTTTGGCAAGATGAAAGGAAGAGCGCATTTCGAACCCCAACTATACTGACTGATTCAACTCAAGCGGTCCCTCTCGTCACTCGCAAAAACACTGGCTCCTCAACCAAATGACCGCTCGAATCGGCCAATAAACGGCGGGCAGTGGGTAATGAGATGACTTGCTCATCTGAGTGATCACCTCTCGATTTCGAACAATCTCTCAATGATCAGAGAAAAAAACGAGCATAATGAAGAGCCGATGAGCAGAATTGAGAACTCGAATAATGAGATGACTCAGTCATCTGATCTAAAATGAGTTGTGGTGAACACATTTGTGTGGTAAACAGCGGAATCAACTCCCTTTTATGCTAAGATGGAGAGTGGGCGACCCCGCATCATGCTACAATTTACGGCGAAAAAATCCGCAAAAATGGCTCAATGTGCGCACGAGCGCGTTGCATTTTTCGATTTTTTGGTTGCTTTGGAGTTTGTGTTTGTTAGTGTTTGCGGAGGCGAAGCGTGGTTCGGCTCCACTGACTCTTCTACTGCCAGAAGTTAGGGGATGAATAGGCTTTTGACTAGTGGCCCTATCCTGTCGGCGACTCTCCTTTTGCCGGCTCTCTAAACGGTTCCGACCGACGAGAGAGCACGGGAAAAGAGGAGAGCACGACTTCGGATGCGCTTGCTTGGTCTTCCGGACCGCTATTCACACACAGAGAGAAAGTGGAGATGATGAGGGACTGGGAAATTTCGGAAATTGAGCGGGTAGTAAAGTTGCATCGACATGGTTAGTAAACAAAGCAACAAGGAGGAGAAACGAAGTCAAAAAAGTGAGTTAAACCGATAGATTTCGCACCTGTCGAAAAGCGTTGCAAAATAAGACAGCTGAGCTCACAAATGGCGAGCACTTTTGATAAAAGGTCGCAGTCAAAGCGCAGAAATCATTTAACTTGACAGGTAAAGTGGTTCAAAAGTATAGGTTGAAGCCGATCTGGGAAAGAATGCCGAAGTGAGCCCAAAATTGAAGGACAGAGGACGCATTCGGAAGATAAATCGACGGGAATAAAATGTTCGCTCGTTGTTTTTCGGAGAGAAACGAGTGAAGATTCTAGAGGTGATACGGTTGATGAACGATGGAGCATTCAACTACATACAAAGAAAGGGAAGAGTGAGGGAAATTACGTAAAAGGGAACAGTTGCCACCTTGCTTGCACAAACATTGATGAACTTCTCTTTTTCCATCAAGATTCACTGACCTTTCGCTCGGGGGAATGAGAATAGCAAGGAGATCGATCACTCTATGTCAAGCAAACATCGGGAAGCATGAGCTTGCAATATGAAAATTCTTAAGTAAGGGGGTGAGACTTCACAGAGTGAATTCATGAAAATACTGTAACGAGCCTCGAGGTGTGTCACATTACACAGAAAAAGGAGAAGAAGAGAACTACCCCGTTCTGCCTAATTGCCGCCCTGAGTCGGCGAAGGGAGAAGAAGTGGCAGTTATCTTCGAGAATAAACGTCAAATTATCATTCTGATCCTAAAAAATGCGAGATCTGCCAGAGAACAGAGAAACATCAATTGAAGGATGAGTTGTTCAGTTGGTCGGCTCAACGAATAGCCTTACAGGCGAGATGAAATGAAAATCCATCTCATCATTCTGACAATGAGTGCGTTTGAAGGAATCCGATCGGCCACGTAACACTGATCAAAGCCCAAATTGTCAGCAATACACCTCTTTTCTTCAAATTTACTTCTAACAGAACATCAATCTTTGTTTTAAGATGTGTTTGTAATGCTTATCTCTCACTAACTAATCAAAATGAGAAAATGCAAAGTGAGCCTATGAAACATACCAATTTTGAATGGACTATCTCACAGTACATGTATATTCAGGACGACTCAGTTCAAGTGCGACTTGATTAGCTACAATTCTCAAGTCTCGACTCGAGTACTCTCGAGTACTTCTCTGCTCTCGACGACCTTTACATCTTTCTCAGTCGTTTTTATTGTGAATCGTATCTTCGTATAGTTCCTAAGATTCCAAATCACCCAATATTCCTCCTCCGGGTACTGAAATCATTGAGCAAACTTCCTCTCTCCTCAGAAAAGATGATCCCCGATGACTCCGACAATTTCCCATGAGTCAGGCATCAAATTTGCGCACAAACGTAGGATCATCCGAAATAGGCTACCCTCCATCCTTTTCTTTCTTTCCTTTTCTCTCCCCGCACCCTACAAAGTGGATGGGAACTAATTAAATTTCGCCCCATTTCGATTCAGAGGACATAGAACGGGCGCAGTCTCATTCTCTTCCTTATGTCACCAATCTGCTCAAATCTACATTCATACCCGGAAATGGGAGTCGCTTGGCTATAATTCAGCATCTATTCCTGGTTCAGGCGCCGAAAAGGTTGGCCCGTATACACTCTTGGATGCCTAGTACCCAATTTTTTATAATTTTCATTTTTGGTACTCCACAAGCGATGTTATTAGTCATATTAGAGAACAAGTTGTTTTGGGGAGTTCATGAAACACAACTGATAGCCATAGTAGGACTCGGAACTAGGATTTGTCTATGGTTTTGCTGAATCTGGAAGACGATCTTCGTCTAGAAATTTTTTTTTTTTCGTGCCTTCCTCCATCACTACTCGCTTCCAGACAACCTCTCAATAAAACATGCCCAAATCGCTCTCGATCGCTCATATTTCCTCACATTTCACGAACATTTCTCGGCACGCAATGGTTCGTGCCTGCACTCGTTGACCTGCTTTCTCCATCCAGCACTCTCTATCATTCTGTCTACCCAGTGAATGAGTTTGAGGATGAGAGAGGGTCCTATTTCATTCAGTGTAAATACCAGGAAGACGTCCGTTTCTTGCTTCCAAATTCTGCTACTGAACGTGTCACTCTGCAGGTGGAAATGAGTCTAGTCTCGCGATGTTACAGTGCTCCATGACGTTCAATATCTTCCTTTCTTATCGATCTTTCTTTTTCTTGTATCCTTTCAGGAACTTTTCGACTTTGGACTTTCACCCTCCTGCTCTTTCCATATTCTTCTAGTCTATGACTCCTCTCATATTCAGCGCATCTCATCACTCGGAAACATCAGTCTAGTTGCTTCCTATAGAATGTGCGAGCAGAACTCTCTTTGATGAGTGTCAAAATCGGCTTTTCCGTCTTCACTACGGTAATGCCCGGAAGCTTTTCTGGGCGGCGATACTTTTAACTTGATCAGTGCGAGGCTGTCGGTGGATCATCCCTGATCATCTACAAATCCCATGCTTCTCATACTGATTGGTGGTTGGACAGAGCGAGAGAGTACGTGAAATGGAGAGAGTCAGACGATTTCTGGCGGGCCGCAAATCCTCTAACTGAGCCATTCTTCCTACGGGGATTCGGTTACACTTTCCTCCATCCATTCGCGGTATCCATTTCCGAAAAGAGACGTGTGCGCCCATTCGATTAGCACGATTTTTCGAGGTTCGAACTCCAGACTGGCAAACTGTTGTTGACAGTTTGGTAGAGCATTTGTACTTAGGTGGGCCACTGGAAACAGGCTAGGCCCCGCCGCATCAGTACGTATAAAAAAGGGCAGCCGACCCCAATCATGGGAATAAGGCTAGGAAGTTTGTTTTTTGTACTCAGGTGACTCAGACGGTCAACAATTTGCTAGAGTTCCCTCACCTTTCCACTGCGTTGAACTTCCATTAGGTTGATTGAGGGTTCCACAACTTTTCATGTCTCCGACCTCTCAGCGCTTACTGGCAGCACTCAGGAAACTGAGAAGTTTGAGATGTATTTTTCTTACCGCAATTCTTCTCTTATCATTTCTTACTTGGTCTTCTCAGTTTCAAGGAGAAGTAAAACACAACCAGTAATTCACCGAATTTTCACGTGTTCCATCTGAAAACTGATCTTTGATGCGCAAATATCCTTCCTTTTGATTGCCTGGCGATGACGCAACCCCCACCTCTCCTCCAAATCCCCTCACCTCTCGCCCGAGGCGTGAACACACATAGAGCAGATCTTCTCGCCTTGCGCGATCGGCTCTCTCGCGCGCACTCTCCTCGATCCACACACTCTCTCGCCTGCTCTGACCGTCTTTGCACTCCTTGAATCCCTCCATCTCTCGCCATTGTACGCCACCACTTCCGGTATCTACTCCCAACACATCTCACGCCGTTCTTTCTTTGATCCCGACAAGCTTCTCACGAGTTTTTTCTTTGCACGGATTTGCCAAATCCCCTCTAGTTCGCAAGATACATGATCCCCCTGTCTCCCTTTCACACTTCCTTTTCTTCCTTGTGCAATACAGTCGTTGACTGTGATCGTAGATTGTCCTCTTTGGTGAGCTCCTTCTCTAAGATACTCCTACTCGATAGTGTTTCATGGTCCCTCGACTTCCTTTCAATGCTAGGTGTCCTTTTTCTTTTTTCGTTCGGCAGTGGGCGATTTCTCACGTTAAGCTCCATTTCACTGTATCACACTTCTCCTCCTTTCATCCTATAGCTGATTTCTCACATCGAGCTCATTCACGGGTGCATCTTTCCTCCTCGTTCAGAAGGACTCGTTGCTCATCACTGTATGTACCGAACGTACTTCCATCTAGTCTTCTCCTTCAGGAGGAACTTTCGCCCGATCCTTGATTTCTTCCTTTGAACGATCTCCGTCACACTGTAAGCTTCGAAGCCCTCAGCCTATCTAATGGCTGAGCTTCTCTTTGAGCTAAAATCCGTTATCTCGCTCCCATAGATCGACGAATTGCCTGTATTCCAGCAGCACTCAGCTATTTTCAAGCACTCTAGCTCAAAATTCAGATTTCTGAAATACACCGAATCTAAAAGACACTGTATTTTCGCATTCCGCATACCGTAGATCCACTTCGCGTATTTCAATTGGCTTTACTCATTGAGGGAATAGGGAAAATAAGCAAGTACGAGGGTGTAAAAAGTTCGGCCTTGTTGTTGTGCACTTGTCCAATTGGGAAGAAGCTAGAGACGCAACTTGTTTTGGCGTCGCCGTTTTTCTCACTGTCGGATTACCGAAGGGAGAAGATGGGAAAGGAGGAGAGCTGAGTCGCCCAATTTCTCGAGTCGAGCCAAGTCCTAACACACAGACAGGGCGGCTTATGGGGGCGGAGGAGGAGCGGTAGACCTTTCTTAGAGGCACGTCTTGTTTTTTTCGTTATGATTTGAGTTATTTTTCCCTGGACTACTTGTACGCATTGACAATTCCATTCACTTCCTATCTTACACATTCCCTGAAACCTATCCTCGGCTTCGCTCATCTCATTCCTCCCAGAAACTCATTCCATTCTTCAGAGGCGAAATGGGATTGTCTGGGGCAACGCCCAGTGTTGTTCCTTGCAGTGCTTGCAAGCTCTCTGCTCTCCGCAGAGGTTCCTGCCGGTTGTATTCCGGAAATAGGTAGTTCCGGAGAATTTTGGAGGCTGCCTAGGAGGTCAAACTACGCGCGCGCGCTTTGAAAACTGAGATATTCTTTGCTTCCAATTTCTACGGGTTCTCGGGTTACGCAGAGCTTTCTTCCTTGTTCAATAGAGCGTTTAGTATTTTCAAAAGCCATTTGCCAAACATTGACAATGCGGGTCCATTCGCGACCTGCTGCTGAAACATATCCAGAGAGATTCTCGCAAAGCCATCACCAGGCATCACTTCGTGTCCAGGAATTTTCACATCACCCAATCCGAGATCGGATCGCGTGCCACAACTCTCAGTTTTCCCGAGAATTTGCTGCAGATTGCCTAGTTCCTGATTCCATGTGCGTCAAGGCAATTTCTCACTCCAAATGTCTTTCGTGACTTGAAATCTCGAATGTTCCTCTCCGATGCGATTTCCGCATTGAATTTCGCTGATTGGCCATCTCCTTCGTTCCCGTCTCAAGCTCTCAAACTTCACTCTAGTGCTCGGAAATTCGAAAAATACTTGAGAATTCCGAACGCGATTCGAGTTTTGGTGCTTAAACTTGGAGCACGCGACACATCCTTGTGGGCGAGAAACGAATTTCGCGAAAATAGGGAATCTTCCGAGAATCCGGAGAAATGGGCGCTCATTGTTCGGTCTTTGTCGGTCGCGACGACGCCAATTTGTTCCGGGGGCGTTTCCTTGTTCTGGAATTGCCGTCATTCATCAAGGGCAGTGCATGATTTGGCTGTTCCATCTCCTAAGAAAATATGGGAATCGTCGCAATCTCTGATCAAAACGACCGAAAATCGGAGGAAATCGCCCGCGGGCTATACTAACTCTGTTGTCGCAGAGATCCGTAGGCTACTCTCAGGGAGTTTCCCTTCTCGCCTAGATGTGTGCGCCACAACAAATTGTGTGTGTTGGTCATCGTAGCCCGGCCGTCATCATAATACAGTTGGAGTGGTGGGCAAACTTCTTTGTTGACTGCGATGCCGCTTCCCGATATCCGCCCTCGCATAAATATGTCGCGTTAGGGAAGTCAAGATTTATGATACGAAATGTGCTGGTTAGCCATTTCCCACAGTTCACGATACGCCATCTTGTCTTGTAAGCGAGTCATCTGCGCGGGCCCTTCTATCTCAATGAGATTTTGAACGCAAGGATCACTTATCATGCCTCAGATTCGAGACCTGCCTAAATATAGCCGGTAAAATCCGTCCCCTGAGTGTTGTCCCTCGTTGTGGGCTATTTCGAGCAAACGAGTAAACTATCGTGCGAAAGTTATCATCCTAAATCTGGGACGCGTCTGTTGTTTTCCCAAATGTGCAGCAGTTCTGCAGTTACAGCGCGCGCTTCAATTCAGCTGCGCCCCCTCATTTCCTTTCGTTCAATGCAAAATCTGATAGCAACTCAATTTCACTTCGCATTCCGATAGTTACCCAACTCAGAGGTGATTCGGTGATTTTGTTTTCAGAACGGCTCTGCAGGCTACTTCTCCTGCGTGTGTTCATTCTATTCAGAATACTGCGCGGCACTCATTTATTTTCATTTTAAACTTAAACGTAGGAACAATTTGGTAAGAATCTGGTAATGTGAACGCACTCACGGAGCCGCGTCTGTGCTTTTATTTGTCATAATTTCGTTTAGTTCTTCAATACTCCTATGCGTGAGCTGCCTCTATTCAGAATACTGCTAACACTTTTGGTGATTTTGTTTATCGGAATTTGAGTTCTGCAGGCCACTTCTCCTGCGTGTGTTCATTCTATTCAGAACGCTGCGCGGCCCCTCATTTCCTCCCGTTGAATGCATGCGACTATTCCATTCCGTCCCACCCGAATTCCCCGGTCAACAACGCACACACACACACACTAGAAACGACTTTGCAGAGCTTTTTGAGGTACGGTATGCAGGACCGCCTAGGTTAGCATAAACAGTTTGGTCTCGAGGACCATGAGAATGGCTTGCGAAATAGTTAAAACTGGTGACCAGCGGTCGTAAGCAAGCTGGTTCGCGCACCATCTTTTGTTCAATTTTTCTCGTTTTGCGTTGACAGCCGGTGAGGTAGTTCCTCGGACTCGGCGCTTTCACACCATTCTGACTGCATTCATGTAACCGCTAGTGAGTAGGAGATGCCGATTACAGATTCCCCCTGTATCCTGACCATCTCTCCCGTAACCTTTTCGCATATTCATGAGAATAGTCTTGGAGCGGCGCGCGCAAGAGAGGGAACCCCACCCACTCGGCGTTTCTTTTCTTCCCTTCTTCTCCAAGAATATTCGACAACAAGGCAGTTCCATAGCGCTTCCTAGTGTCTTACACGCGAAATATCTGTTTTCTCGAGCGAATATTGTTCGATGTTTACTCTGCAACTTCGATACCACTAACAAGATTGAGCTCGTTTGCTTTAGTGATAGTGCTGAAACACATCCCGTAGTTTCAATTCTAGGAAAATGAGTATTTCCTGATCTTCCAGAGATGTTCCGACAACAAGGTATTCGCGGGCCGATAGCGGTCCCTTGTATCTTACACACGAATTCTTTGGTTTCTAGAGTGATGATTTTTGGAAATCAGAAGGGGCCGTCTACTGCACGTTTCAATCTCATTCGCTTTACCGATACCGCTGAAACAGATCCTGTAGTTTCAGAGATGTTCCAACAACAAGACACATCCACGGTTTCATTGCATGTCGTGCTTCAATGGTTCTTTGGTTCTAATTTTTGTTTTGGCGAACCATGGTTGTACCTAGTTTGTGGGGCAAAAGAACGAAAGTTTCACAAGCAACTTGAAGCTCATTGGTTTCAAATGTTGGAATATCGCGTCTTCTTTTCTCTTTCTTTGTTCGTTCGACAACAAGATCGAGCATCCATTCCGTACCACTTCCTTGTTTCGCTTCCACGTAGAGTCAGGGGAGTGTTTCGAATGTGAATTATAGCTTCTGAAAGCCGTATATTAATCCCGAATTGATCACTTCCTTTTCGTATCTTATCTGA
Organism: Pristionchus japonicus; assembly: GCA_900490845.1. Classification (NCBI taxonomy): domain Eukaryota; kingdom Metazoa; phylum Nematoda; class Chromadorea; order Rhabditida; family Neodiplogasteridae; genus Pristionchus; species Pristionchus japonicus. The sequence goes on along the minus strand of LS492879.1, from coordinate 90,376 downwards.
AACTCATCTCATTCCCATCTTCCCCACATCTCCGCTTTTTTCCGTCATTCATCTGCTTCCTTGTGTTTCCCCTTCCTTCGAATGGCGTCTTTTCTTCCGGGCGCATCCCGGAATCTGAGCACAATTGAGAACAAGTGAGAGAAATGTATCACATGACACTGCTCCACGCAGCTTCCAGAAAATTGGAGTCACCCAACAATTGTTTAGCCTCTCCATTCCACGCACGCACTGCCTCCAGAAGAATCTCTTCATTCCGCATGCTCTTAAGAGAGTCAGACAGAGCGCATGAGTACGAGGCTTGTAGAGACCCCAACCACGCAGCATGCAGCCAGGAATATCCCGCGCATTCATGCTCGATTGGCTCTTTTGTTCGACTCCGGATCTGCGGGGGTTCGAAGGCCAGAGACAAATGATGAATGCCTCTCTGAATTCTACATGATCTATCCTTTCTCTGATTTTCTAGAGATCATTAAGCGTCTAGAGAAACGTCGCTACACAAAGCAACGCACGACCCACGAATGAGTCGAATTTTTCGGTTGGTTAGACAGAGCAAGAGAGCAGGGAAAGTGGAGAGACGCAGACAATAGCTCGAACGTAGTAATGAGTGGGGCGGAGTTCGGTGCTGAAGTAGAAAGGCGCACTTAGGTCGGGCTTACGTACGGGATGTGGTCGGGCCCAACGTACCTTTATGGTTCACCTATTTTCCTTGGTGATCTTTGCTTCGTAGGTAAGGAAGGCCATATTTAGAAGCTCAGATGGTTCTATTCCAAGTTGACCCGCGATGTCTAGTCTAGTCGCCCCTCGTGTTATTGAAGAGTGCAGCACTGTGAATTCACGCTCATCCATCACTTTCTCTTCGGCGGATGAGGAATGACCGTCTCTTGATTCCGCCTTGTCTCTTGTCAGGCAGAGATCCTCCTCGCCATTCCTCAACTTCGAGATTCGCCCGACTTGACCTTTGTCACGCCTAGGGCTCGACCTTCTAATCGTGAGCCCCACTGATCTTTAGTATCCCTGTGAGACAGCATGTGAAGTGGGGTCACGCCCTCGAATCCCCGCGAATTCTACTTTTAGCCCATCAAATGACTACTTGCACTATCTGACGCGTCATATTCGCACGGATTTATTATTTGTTCAGAAAGTCGCGCTAAATTTAGTCCTGAAGGCTGGCGAGACTTATTGCCCCCGACCTTCGCTCTATTGTCTATTCATCCCACGCAAAATGCTCTAATTCCCCATCTTGCACATTCCCGTAAACACCCTGAAACGTTGCTATTCCATCTGCCGCCTGTGCTAAGAGGCAACAACTTCATCATTTCGTGCTTCCTCTCCTGATGTTATCGCGTCTTGCTTAATTAAAATTAACAAATTATACTGATTAATAAATTTTCAGACGATGGGCTCCTCTCACTCATCCACGAGCAAGGCCGGCAAGTTCGCGGGTGCGTCGACTCAAGTTTAGTTCCATTTACCAATATTATTTCAGGAACCCCCAAACGGCAGAGGGCCTGCTCTTGCTATGAAGGTGGTGAGTTACATGTACTGAGTTTCGAAATCTGCGTGAACCCCTGCATGGCATTATGATAGAACACGCATGGTTGAAGGAGAACGAGTTTGATGTGTTGCATTTCAGCAGCCACAGCTCCTTCGATACGTCGCAATGCCTCCAACATCAATAGGAACGCGAAGGAATTCTCCAAGTTCTGGCAGAATGGCGGCAATTTTCAGGTTGGTTGCTCGTACTCAATCCACGAAGTCGGGTTTTCATCATCATTAAAAGTGGCAAATGATGAGATCGTCTTTTCTGGGACCTTTTCGGGAGGAAATTACTTTAGTAGCTCATTCCAGGCCCATAAGACCCAGCCTTAGCTCTCATCCAGCTCATTCCCGGGTCTTTCCGAGTACCTCCAGACTCTCTCCTACTCTCCTAATTAGTTGCCTTCCCGGAACCATCAAGTTTTTACTCTCTTATCCCTCTGGGGACTTCCGGTCTGCACGCGCGTTGAGACCGAAAGAAGAAACGAGTAGGAGCAATCCCCTGACCACTTAGAGACCATGGGAAACTGAGAGAGTCCGATTGTTGCTCGACAAGGAGCGCGCTGGCATTTGAGCGACACATACCCGAACACGGCCGAAAACCATTCAAGACTAATGTGACGGCCCTCCGGTATTACGAAGGCAACAATACCGCTCGTTTCTGAGCGTTTTTCATAGGAAATTGCATGTAGGCATGGGATCTGTCTGGCCATTGTGTCATTTGTAAGGGTCTATCGAGACACTTCACATAAATGTGACTGGCCTGAATGGATTCGCATTTTGCAGGGGAACGAATAATAGCAATAACAATAGAGGTGCTTGGGAGAAGCTATTTGACGTGGATTCAATGGTTGTTTGATGCTTTTACAGTGTCGTTGAGACTCATGCCAATAATAATGCGAATGGATTGCGTTTCAGTAGTTAACTAAAAGGGGTTGGGAAGAATGGTGTGATAGATCGGCGAGTTTGGGTTGAACCAAAAAAATTTCAAAAATCATTCCTTGCAGCCGCACCAGTCGGTGCGCCGGCGCGGCTCTACCGTGCAACGCAGTGCGAGTGCTCGACGACCCCGGTCAATGTGTGAGTGATTTTGTATTTTTATCTGGAACAGACATAGGTCGACCATCAACCTATCGTATTATCATTTACTGTTGAATGCATTCTGAAACTCATCTCACTTTTACCTATCCGTCACGTCAAGAAAGGTTCTGCGAACAATTCCTTATGTATTTGTCTTTTGACGTCAAGAAATGCATGTAAGAATAGTACTGTTGATGGTTCTACGAATCTTGCATGAGGAAGGAGGCCCATCCGTCAAGTACCATACGGTACAATACACTCTTGAATACGGCTTCTAGAAATCCATTGAGTAGTGAACGGACGAGAACAAATCATGTTTCTCGAAATCTATTCTCGAGAATCTCCTAGAGTCAGAGATGTGCAGAAGTGGCGACGTCTGTTTTTTAAACTATGACCGGGGGCATGATAAAAAAGGTTCTCCGGCGTCCTGGACATCTATGCCCAGAATCTAGAGATCCACTTCTCGAATCTCGCATACATCGAACAGCCCGTGTTTTCACCACAAGCGCCATAAGGAAGCGATCGCTCCGAATTTCGAGCTCTTGTTGGCCGAGCAAAAAACAAGAACATGCTGTTCCCATCTCGTTATCAGGCGCTCATCTGTTTGGGATAGCGCCTCAGGCTGTTTCTGTTGTCCACCGGAAACTCCCCTGAGACAATGGAGTAGTGTCTGTTGTTTTTCTTTTGTTCTTTACTCTTCTGTCTCTCCAGGAGTCTCTAGCTCTCTAAGCCCGCATGTTCTGGGTACGAAGTGGCCCTAAAACTCGTTGAAACAGATTGGCTAATGGAAACTCTCAACTACTCCCAAATCCAATTTCGACAAGTCTGAATGCCAGACTAATTCACTCCTACGCATTTCGGAAAACGAAGATCTGTTTCTACAAAGTAGGAAAAAAGGATGATCAAGCTGGACAAAAAGATACTGGTAGAATCGGTTATGTAAACAGTATCAAAAGGTGCTAGATCCTGACATCATGATGGATACTGAAAAAATGTCGTGTCAAACTAGAGAATGTGTGAGAATCCTAGTCCAACTTGCCGCTGTCAACACAGCGGATGGTTCATGAATAATGATATCGGATCACGAGATAGCTCGAGGACATCTGTACCGACCAGAACTTCAGAATCCCAAATATCTCTACCGTACTGTATTATCCATACAGTAATTAAAATCCTTTTCAGCAATCGACCCGACGATCCGGTCGCCGCCTCGCGTCGTGCCGTCGGGAAACTCTGCAGCTGCAGCTGCGGCCGCAGCAGCCCTCAACCAGACGCCGCCGCCGTCGGCTTACTCGACTCCGAGGGTGAGATCTAGATGATGTCAATCAGAAGAGGGTACTCGGCAATTCTCGCCATGAGGAAGATACTGGGGGATTGTTCTTAGTGTAGCAAAGGAGAGAGCGAGAGAAGAGACGGAGTGATGAAAGATCGTTTTATCATCATTGTTGAGACGATGATGTCAATCACACTGAGTCCACCGGTTGTCACTAGAGTTGTGTATTTAGTCCCACTGTGCAGGACAAGGGACGCATATTCGCCTGTTTTGAATCGAAGCCTTCAGTTCCAGGAGAGCTACCGCAACGAGTCACTCGAGCGACGAGGCCCTGGCTTGAACAGAGTGCACAGCGTCAAGTACAACACGTATTCGCCGCCGGCGAGGTGCAATGGAGTGAATGGGGTGAGCGTTCATTATCTCAACCTTGTGGCGATAATATCATTGCAAAAAATAATCTCAATAAATCTTGTTTTTGTTTGTCTGTTGAGTTCAACTAAATCAAATTGGTCTGCAATATCGTGAGAACGCTTTCACAACAATTTGAAACGTATTCAGCTCTTGAAATATTTTTAAACATTCACAGATGCAAGCTGCACCCACAACACCAACGACGCTCTATCACAGACACCCCAGCTACAGCTACCATAATCATAGGTGAGTGTCTAGTCTCTATGTTGCTACGATAGCGCTGGAGCACATTTCACCCATCGAAAGTCCATGAAAGGCACTTTCAGATCCAGTCTCACTCCCTCGCACGAGTCAGAGATGAACGCGTTCAGAACGCCTGTCAATCTGCCGAGAATACCGGTGAATAATATTATTTTATCGATAAGAAATCCAAGAACAAATCGACACTCATTGTTTACACGGAATGATAAGGATTGAATGAAACTGACCTCAATAGCAATACCACTCATTGAATCAATAATTGCAGGTACAAGTCTCTCCTCTCTATGACACGGACTATCTGAGAAACGATCTTCGTCAGACTTCCATTTATTGATCGTTTGACACACTGACTACCGTAATCCCCGCGTCTCTCAAATTCACACTTACACTATCGCTAACTGAGTCTGTCCTATGTCGTATTTTTTAATTACCCATAACGTACCTTTTCTTGAATATCTCTAATCCACAATCCCGATTGTTCAAGTATGCAACCCTTCAAAGATTCGTCGTTCACCTTACGTGTTCTCCTCTGTCTTCTCCCTTCCGATGCTTACTCTCGCTCCATTCTCTAACATATTTCATGCGATAGATCACGTTTGCGGAAGATTGAACTGTATGATAAAGTTATTTCAAATGATATCGACTGTTACTGGATTGGATAGCGTTGTTGCTGCACATTGAGGCGATTCACTATTTCGTGATCATCCTTTCGAAACTTGTGGATAATCGAATCGTACGTGGGCTTGTCATGCTGAGTAGCACATCGCTAAGTGTGATGAATATCAGGGTGTCCCACAATTTTTTAGAATATTTTTCGAACAAATATTTCGGATTGACGGTACCACTTGAATACTAAATATGTTTAGTGACTATTGAAGCAAGTCTTAAGGAATTTTTTCAGGGCTTCTAATTTGGGATGGGTTTCATAAGAATGATGAAATACTTTAAAAACCAGGTTTTCGAGCGATGTTTTCTAATTTTTGTATCAAACCAGGGGGAAATGATTAAGAGCTGTGGTTGCTAGCACAATAGGGCGTGAGTGAACACTCAATTGTAAAGCACTAAGATTGAAATTATCTCAAGAGGTTGAGTAGGGAGGTCCAAGTATATTAGAAAAACTCATTTTCTATAGAGTATTTTTAGAGATGTTTAATAATTTCAAGCTTCCTATCTATCCCTTGGTCTTCAAACTTTTCTGGCAATATGACTTCTCGGTGCGTCAACGAATGGTAGTGTCTAAATCGCAAGCTGAAGATCTCGCGTTTCGGGAAAAAATAAAAAAGTGCTAATTTATTAACAATTTTAGTAATGATGATGCAATTGAAATTGCGAAGTCGGAATTGCTTTCAATAAGGTTCTTGCTAGCTACATAGTCGGATGTGCTGCTTTGACTAATTTTGCCTCAACGCGTTCGCGAGATTTGGCAAAATTCAACAAAAACTTTTTTTCAAACCACCTCACATAAATTTGAGTAGGTTACCCGAAGTTAGACTATTTCATCAGTTCAATATAGAAAATCATTGAGCAGCGATTCATCTGTCCAGTATACGTTTACGTCCTTGATTTAGTTCAAACGCAGTGGAGAAATTAAAAAATTCTAAAAAATTGTGGGACACCCTAATATTGTAAAGCAGCAGAGAGTCACAATATGATTGCGTTGCTTCCAGATTTTGTAATTCATCTAATAGTGAATCCACGCCGCAAGGCAGGTCCTTTTCGACGCTTCTGTTTCGAAAACATGAGCTCGACGCGGCGTTCTTGACACAGTATCTAACTAATCTTCGCGGCGAGACACCAACAGTGTTCTCCAAGTTTCGCCTACTATTTCGCTTTCTCTGCATCTTTTGTCTATCTTATAACAAGCCTCGGGCTTAGCGTCCTCAAGCGTCTCCAAGCACTCAGGCGTCACGATTAGAAGTAGATAAATAGGATATTAATGAGCTCCGATTTCACATTTTATCACTTTTCGTTCATTACTGTTGAAATCCTCTATTTATAATTCAATATTTGTTCCACTAAGCTTTGCGAAATTGAACTATTTACAGGCCTCTACACGGTCTCTCCTGTCTCCCTCTAAGAAGACAGCGCAACTAAACAACGTGAACAACACCTAAGTTAAGACTTGAAGTTGAAGTACACCAAAGTCAAGGCTACAGATGTACGCGATGTTTTTCGTCTTCATTTTTTTAAGGGATCGGACCTAGTAGCTTCTTTCTCGATCAATCCTGCTGTTTCAGCCCAGTCGTAGCTACCTTCGGAACCTGTGAGGCCATTCTGTCTCTAGTAGCTGGCAATACCCTGTTCGAAGGAATCTTCGACTCGGAGTCCCGCGCCCCCGATCACTTCTTCTATATCGGAATCGATCCCATGAATTCAGTTATGAGTGTGGAAGTGAACGGTGTTCACTGAACTCCCGATCAATCGGGTGGAAATTGAAATCAGCAGAGAACGAATTCATGGTGAAGGAAAACAAGCCAACGGAAGAGAAAACGTGATTAGCTTTGCTACAATCTTCCTCTGATCATAGTCATTTTATGTATTTGATAAATTGAATTTGCTCATTTATTCGCTCAATTTGCTCACTTTTCCCCAATAGTAACCGCATCTGATCATTCTCCGTTCCGAATGTGATTTCCTCTAGAACTCTACTCGCTGCTTTGTGGAGATTTTCTCGGATTTTCATTTGCGCATGTTCTCATGTTTGCATGGTGTTTGAAAATATGCTATCTTTAGTATGTGGTGCATACGGCCTAGGTGGGGAGTGCGAGAATGATGGATGACTGAGTGAGAATGAAGACAAAGGAACTGTAGTTAGTAGGGTAGCTGTTCACTGTGTCAGGCACATTTTTCACATTTTTTTTTCAAAAGGGGCTGTTCATTATTGTTTTCCTCCAATAAGTTATCATCGGAAATCAGATAATTCGTAGCCGTTCTTTGACGCCTCGAATTCGCCCTGATTCGCTCGCATCGTGCTCTCCCCCATCGATCAATATGCTCTTCGCCCTCTCAGTTTCCCCACACTTTTCGGCCCCTCTCTCATTCTTCCTCTCCCCCTTCCTATTTCCTTCCACAATAAATCGCGACGTTGCTGATCGAGAGAGGAGGGAAGAATGAGAAGGGGGGAAGTTAGTTTCTTTCCTCTCCTTGGACCGCGCAACATGGTGACAGCCTCTCATCTCATCAGCTCTTCCTCCCATAATATGTCGTCCCCCTCCACTCGAGAATTTATACACTGTCGTGTCTATTAGGGCTGGCAAGTGAAGAGAAAAGAGGAGAATGAAGAGGTGATTTTTCCTCCCCTCTCATTCTCTCTTCATGAAGAGTGACCCGGTCGGTCTCGCTCTTCATGAAGAGCAGTTTTCTCAGTAATATCTCTAAGTCGAGAATGGAGCAATATTTTTCCTTGAAACTTTGGTTATTGCTAGAGAGCGTCCCTATGCGTAGGATATCAATGGGTTACTGTTTGGCGTTGTTAAGGCGTTCTATCACATCTATCAGTAGTAAATTTGATTCAATGCGATAACATCGCGTTCATGATTTGCGTTGAGTGCTTTCGTTTGGTCATTAGCAAATGGAAAACTGAGAGTTGTTTGTCATGATGATACTAGACAGGCTTATTTGACTTCTGGCAACCGCTCGTAGTGCATGTGGTCAGTTAACACTGATAGTGGTCTACCCCCAAGGCTAAGCTGTGAAATCGGCCAGAATTGTACAACTAAATCATCAGTTTTCGAAAAAAAAAGCACCACGTATTCAAGAAAGTAAACAGATGAGAAATGCATCATGAGAGAAACGGTAATCCAGTCAGTAGGCCGCTAGATCTAATATACCGTCAAATCAAATGATCACACTAAATTCTGAGAATAAACCAACGGATATTGTGCCCTAATCTTCCGAATATTGATTATTTGTACAAGAAAGCCGCGACAAAACAAGTATCAACACCAATAAGATAGATCTTGAAAGGAAAGAGATCATTGCATCGTGAGGGGAACATTTCTTAGACTATTAAAAAGGAGTATGTAATGTGTATGTTGGAATTAGCACGCTCAAACATACACGTGGTGAAAAAAATGGATCAAAAACAGTCGATTTTGAGCCTATTCTTCATGAAGAGTAACTCACTCTTCATGAAGAGTTACCGTATCATTCTCATTCTTCACGAAGAATGACGCCGGGTCGCGCGCCTTTGTGAGATGGAATGAAGAGACAAATCTATCTCTTCATTTGCCAGCCCTAGTGTCTATCCTTTTTTTTCTCGAAATTTTCCGGTCCCTGCCCCACTCTTCAATAGCTCCGTGTAAGTGGAAAAAAGGAGATGATCAGGGACCACTATTATCTTCCGTGCGTCGCCTCAATTGGTACCATTTTCTGACAGACACGACTCGTGGTCTTATCTGTCTTCCCCTCATAATCCGTAGATAACGAGGGAGCAATGAACTATCGTCTCTCTATTAGACGCACACTCTGATACTCTCTGATCATCGGGAGAATAAGATTGCATGGGCAGAATAGCCAGTCACTCGCCATTTCATGTCAAGCTGGGGTGATCAGAGTACCGTATGCAAGGAGTTAGCTAGTGTAGGTTACGGTAGGTAGGAAGTTACGGTAGGTCCTCTGAAGGATGTTGTTTGACCTACTCTGTCATATCGATTTGCTATTATTCCATTCGCTAGTTAGCATCAACATCATTTACAGCCCCCTCCTCTCTCCCACTCTTCTCTTCTCTTCTCTCTTCTCCTTTCAATGAGATCACGCGGCCTGGCACAGTTGAGCAAAGGAGTCGGAAAATGATGACAAACTGCGGTCATTTTCGCGCGCAAATCGTCACGACTGAGCATTGCTCGTTTTGAGCACTTGTTAGTGGCACTGGGGTTGCTAGATGGAAGGTTGTAGGCTGAGTCATGAGAGTGGGGAAGGGTTAGGATACCGCACTTAGCCAACCCTCTCTTTCGTGTGTAGTAGGCAGCCATTGATGAATGGTGATCGTTATTTCAGCCTTCGCTCATTGTCTTTTCATTTTTACGCGTTCCTTTACGTGCTCATGTGTTTCATCTCTCAAAATTGCTTTCACCATGCACATTTCAGACTACATCACCAAATGGATCTCACTAACAACGTAAGTGCGAAAATAATGCCCACAGAGATCCTGTTCTTCTCTCAACACATTTTAATCAAACATTTAAACAGACAAAGAGACTGTCGACGAAAAAAATACGCCGACCCCAGTATAGTATACTACCCCTTCCACCTCTCGCCCCACAACCTCTCCACCTCAATGAAAAAGGGCAAGCTTTCTTGTGAGTAGATACCAGCGCATTTCAGCAGAATCACGACGATGGTGGGCAGCAGGCTGCCTGTTCTCTCGTTCCTCAGCTCCAGGTTCCGTCTACTCCGATTCCAGCCGTAAGTGTTCTAACTAATAAGAGAGTGTGCAGTTTCGAGCTTAGTTGCTAGTCGAGTCGAGTAAGAGAGCTTATCGTTTATGATAAGAGAATTCATAGTGCGCTGATTGAGAAAGAAGAAAGTATTGTTTTCAGCAAACTCCTATCGGCACTCCGACTTTCTTTCCTGGAATCGTTCCTCCACTGCCAGCCGATCAGCAGAATCCTTTCGTACGGTTTTTACTTTTCCGAGTGCACTGATAAGGGTCAAATTGGGAATGTTACCTTTAGATTTCCTCTTAGAAAATGCGCTTTTGCAGTTCCCATACGCTCAGTGGCTACAATTGGAGCAACGGCTCAAGATGGAAGGAACAATGGGAGTTGTGGGTTTGCTAAATGTATCTAGAACATTTTTTTCTGTTCCTCCTTTGGAAATCGTATATTCAACAAATGGATGTAAACAGCGCAAAGACAACTTTAAGTTCGGCGGAGGCCCGTACTCGCTGCACGATTGGTCGTCTTCCTTCGGGCAAGCACCTGTTCAGGTCAGATTCTATGCAATGCAGTGAATCAAGAAAAACATATATTTTTAGGATTCCGTGATTCGGCAGAATGGGACAACTGCTACCGTCTCGGTAATCAAAATGACCGAACAGGTATTTCATGCGAACAAGGTCTTCTCCTCTTGCTCCTACAAAATTCAGTTCATTTGACATAGAGAGAGAGTTTTCCTAGAGAGAAAAACAAGCTTTTAAATGTCCATTAGCTTTGTCTACTCGGTACGGAGAAGATCAGCGAACAAAAACAAGAGAAACGTGTTTGCTTGTTTCAGAAGGTGCCCTCTGCTACTGAAGCATCACCAGACGGATCCGCTTCTGCAACCTCCTCTGTTCGGGATCTCTCCGGACAGGCTGACACGGAGAAGGAAGTGAGAGGGCGGGAGGGGGGCTTGTTATAATGGAATGAATGAGTTATTGCGGCCATCAATCTCTGTTTTACTCAGTAGTGGTAGATGTGATGCTATTGTTGGAGCAGGAATATAGTTTCAGATTCGACGACTGAAGAAAAGGCTGCATGAAAGAAAGAACATGGTGAAGGAACTGGAAAAGGTGGTGAGTAATACTCTATCGCTTTCTTTTGCTTGACCGTATAAAATACCTTATTGTTCGTTTAAAGGTGAATATTTGTAGCTTGCATCAACGAAGTCCCTTCTGGATGCGGCGAACAAGAGGAACGAGGTGCAAGAGACGAAGGTATGTCTTCCCAGTCTAGAGAACTATGCAGGGCTTATCAGCTCTTCTGTCTATTACAAGCAAAACTAACTCTATTGTGCAGTTTCGTCAAGAGAAGGACGAGATGACGACGGAGTACGAGGAGCGCGAAAGGAGTCTCAAGGGAGACTTCGCAAGTCTGTGCCAGGTATTATTGCTCGTTCTTTCGTTCAAGTGCGATATACTAGACGTAGACTGAGATGGAGTCGTCATTGTATCTTTGATTCATTCCAGAAGTGGCAGTCGATCACAGAGGCTAGCATGGAAGATTCCACCAGCAACAGCAATCAGCCAACGAACGATGTGGAAAGAAGAGCGGGGGTCACCTTCGCAGATGCTTCAGATTAAGCACTGTCTATTTCGCTTTGTTCTGTGTTTCGATATATCACGAGTGCCGCGTAAGAATCGAATAAACCTTGGCACATGCAAAATATCAAAAATGAACTAAAAGCGGTTTTCGATAGTCCTTAGGGTCCCTGACAAGATAGCTGAGAGCTATGTTCAAAATTTTCATTTTTAAAGGCATGAAACAGCTTCAAACTTTAAAATTAAAAATTAAAGCCAACTTTGACCTCGTCGTTCTCAATGTGGAATGATTTTCAAACAGACTTCGGGAGGTACTGCCGCACTGCCCCAGCGAGTGAGGGGGGAAGGAGAGGGAGGCGGGGGAGGTGTAACTTAGGGGAGACTCTCGCACTCCGCTGTTCGGATATGCCGCACTTTCAATTCAAGAAACGAGAAAGGAGGAGAGGAAGTAGCCATTATTGTGCTAGACTGAGTAGATGGACTGTGAAAGTATTGAATGAGTGAGGAGGGAGCATTGCACAGACTGTCTAAGACCCGGGCTTGACCTCCCAACCACCCCTTCATTCTATTCGATTCTTACGCTACACGCGTGATATTCGTTTAGAATAGAATTCCCTCTACCCATCCGTTCTTACTCACTTTGTAATTTTTTAAAAATATTATTCCCTTCTCATATCTCTTAGTCCTAATTTCCCTTGGCGGATAAAGAAAGTTATCGATTGGTTCCTCTCTTATCTGAGCTGGAATGAGTCCGTGACTCTATCATATCTCCACTGTAATCCTCTTTTGCGAAATTCAGATCTTTTAGAATCATCGGCTTCCGTTTCGAGAGATCGCCATGCTCAAGACCAGAGGTGAGCAATCGTTCATTTGTGATTTGCATTTTATTACTACTCATTCTTGAGCAAAAATTGAAGAAAATTGTCTAAAAATAGTAAACATTGCAGCAACTCGCAGCAAGAATGTGAACTACCGCGAGTCTCCCTCGCCTCCTCCGCGGAAGCAGACGAGAAAGACGACTGCGGCCGCTCAATCGGGCACCGGTATGACTCATTCCCATAATGTTTGGCCTGAGCGTTTCGAAATGTCTGCAAATGATAAGAATCTGTTGACTACTGTGCATTCCAGATGGCATGGCACAACAACAGCGTCAGAGCGGACAACAAGCTCGAGGACGCTCGTCGAGAAACGGAACTCCGGTTAGTATTGAACTAGATCTCTATTTTTGGCACACACTCTTTTGTTACGACATCAGAGAAAGTTTTGAGAAAGTTCATAGCCGAAGTTTATAAATAGGCAATGCAATCACTTTCACCTTCAGATCCCTCAGTCTGGCCGTCGCACTCGATCCATGTCTCGGAGCTATGTAAGCAATATTAATTCTTAACGATCTTGAGCAATCAAGCTTGAATTTGTGAGCAAAGTACTCTACGCACTTGTGCTTTTCCAGTAATCATAAAAGTGAACAATAACGGGCTTTATATCAATAAATAAATATATTCAGCCGGATGAGGAGGAGTTCTTCTCGCTGCCGATGGACACGCCCAGGAGGAGGACGGCCTCAAATGTGAGTACTATCGGGACTAGAGTGTAGTCACGAGTTGCCCTATCCACTCCACTCTCGCTGGTTAGAGAGTGGGCTCCTTTCTCTCTTGGTCATAAAGGGCCTAGTGCTCACCAAGTTGATCTCGATTAGTGACAGCTGTTTTTCGTAAACATCATCGCTTCAGGCCTCAAACTTCTCCATTCGGTCGAGAAGAGGAGAAGATGAGGAGGGAGACAACGGAGGAGACAACGCTCCGGCAGCTCCTACTGATGAGAAGGAGAGGGAGGTGAGGGATATCTGCACACGTAAATGGTTCTATCATGTGAGGGTAATGTGTGTAGCGTGAGTACAGAATTGTCTGCTTATTCTAGTTCCATGAGATTTCAATTTGGAGCTTGTATGTTGTGTTTTTTGCAGCTCGCCAAGCTGCGAAAGGAGCTCCAGCTGGCGGAGAAGACCATCGAAGACAAGAGCAAAGAGGCCCGCGCGGCGAAGTTCGAGCACGAGATGACGGAAGTGGCTCTCAAGAACAAGGTCAAAATTTTTGAACAATTTTTTATTGTGAGATGGCAGATTCGAAAGATACCCTGTCTCGTGCGTTGGAGAAAGATCGTGTGATGGAGTTCAATTAAAAATAAAAAAGGTCACCCATGACTCATTTCCAGCTCAACGCAAAGGAGGTTGAGCTCAGACACGAGCGCGAGAAAGCGTCCGAGGCAGAGAAGAAGGCGGAGAACGCGGAGAGAGCCAGATACCGGAACTACGACACGCAGGTAGTGTGAGAATCGAAGCCGTATCAAACGGAGCCGTCAAAAAGCCTGGCGATAGGGTGGAAGCGAATGACACTTTCGGGCTTTTTGACGGTACCGTCTGCAACGGCTTGGATTCTCACAGTACCGTAAATGAAAAAAATTCCGGGGTCGCTCAACGAGCAAGTGAACTTGAGCGTGGTTACACTGAAGAAGTACCTTCACGAAATCTATTTTTTTCCAGCGGAAAATCGATCTCGACAACAAGAACATCACCATTGAGAGGCTCCAACAGCAGGTGTGTGTGCCCAATTCCAAACGAAATTGACGAATGCAAGTCAATCAATACAAACGCCTTTTCTCAGGAGTAGGCAAATGACACTTCTCTTGAATGCTATTCCGTTTCGTTACGGAATCACTAGAAATTGAGCTGAATGCTTGAAATATCAATGGATATATGTCAGGTGGCTCAGCAGGAGAAGACCATAGCGGAACTGAAGATGGCCGTTCGATCTGCTGGCGTCGTCACTGAAGAGAGGAAAGTGCAGATAGAGGTGCGGAAGGGTCGATTAGTAGAATATCGTGAGTCTAGCGACGATTCCTATATGAATCGAACACTATGGTCCCTTCACTTGTTCCAAATCGTGCCACTGTCGTTGAAGGTTTGCGCATGAAAAATGAATACGAGAATAAGGGAGATTTATTTCTTGATAAGGAGGCCAGAGGGATTGGGGGCATGACAAAACGGCAACCGACAAAACGGCAACGAGTCATAACTAGCCTCCTACTTTAGATAGCGAATCGAAACTTCATGTGCCTTATCATACGATAGGTAGCTACCGATTCCACAACGTTTCAAGTTTTAAATGTGTATTCTAATTTAATTCACAAACGCTTCCCGGTCAATTTCATAAAATATGACCTATACCATTCGATAGCCCATGAGATTAGCATTTCCATGAGCTATCAAACTAAGCTCTAGGACGAGTTTAAAGCGAAATATTCCAATTCGCGCGACCCCGTTGCCGTTTTGTCGTTGCCGTTTTGTCATGTCCCCGAGGGATTGCTGAGCACTCAAAACGAAGTCAATATTCAGAAGCAGCTGCGCCTGGCTGCAATGGCTGAGGAGATGAGGGAGTTCAAAGAGGGACTCTTGAAGGAGTGTGAGGTGAGCGATTTGTATTCGAGTTACCGAACTTCGAAGGTCCTAGGGACAACGGTAAACATCGAAAAGCCACTGATTTTTCTTTTCTCAGGGTCCTTCATCTTCTTCTACACCAGCGATCAACGGAGTGGTCGCCAGGGATGGAGATCATAATGAGAACAATGAAAACGGCAGAGGAGACGAGTGAGAATCTGTCCCCCCTCCTTCCAAATGCTTGACCCATCCGATCGCATGCAGCCCTAGTTTAACTGTTCCCTACCATTATCGACTGTGTATTGTCGCATTTTATACGTTGTGGTATGCTGTGCCGGCAGAAATTTCGAATCAGTCTTCCAATCCAACCCCTTCCTCCACAAGCCTCCCATCTCTCATTCTTCTCTCTGAACAATGATAAAACTCATCCCAACCGAATCACATCGCTCGCACACACTTCTCTCAACCACTTCCCTTCATTCGAACTCTTTTTTACTCGATAACTCCCCACTTATACTCCAGCAACATATTCGATTTCGTTCTAATTTTTGCAATTTCCGATTCTATTTCTGTTCATCTGTTTCGTTATCAACGGTAGATAAATGCAATGTCCAAAATGACTATGTTATCAACATCAATGAAATACTTCATTTCCTACTTGTAATAGTCTGACAATTGGATACGACGATTCTCAAATCAACAATTTTTGCACATTTTACAAACTTCGCCCGTTCTTGACGAATGCTTGATACTCATCGAGGCATGAGCGAAGCGCGATGTTTCAACTGCAAAGGAATTTTTCAACATAAAATAAAAGCTTAATCATCATGAAACCGTACCTTTAACTGCGCTATCATGTCTCCAAAATTCTCGTGCATTTCTGTATTGCTTGCAAGTAGCCTCGAACCAAACACGCTTTTTAAGATAAGGGAGTCTCTGTAAAAATCGAAATTCGATCAGTTTAGTAGCGAATAATCATGAATCTAACCTCGATCAACAATTCAGAGCATTTCTTCGAGAGATACTTTGTATAGTAAATATTGCTGATGCATAGCCGGTCCACATTTCTCGAGAGCATCGCAACAAAGATTTTGCCCCATTCTGTGCCATGGACGCCCAGCAAATAGTTGTCATCCAGATGTACACCATTGATCAAGGTCTGATTGATGTGCATGGCTCGCACAGTGGTTGCCATTTCAATCAAGATTTTTCCTGAAATGATAATGATGATTCTCTAACGAAGATCAGAATCAGGGCATATGCTGATAGTGATACTGATGCTGATAATGATGATGACATAAAACAGGGGCAACTCACCAATATCAATCGATGTGCGACATGCACCGACGGTCAACGAAAGCTTATCGACTTTGTGGACGCGAACCATCGAAGAAAGATGGGTTCTGAAGAAGAATTTTGTTCGCTTAATCGGGGGTACCACGAAAAAAAAGCGCGAGAGGAGCGGACTTCTAAAACCTACAGTGTTAGATCAGTCACGGTGTCCTGTACGCTGTTCCACACAAGTCGCCCGATACGAGTTCCTGAATTGGGTGAAGTCTAGATTTGCTTCGAATATTTCGTCATTGGGGTTACCTTCGAGAAGCTTTTCTGCGAAACGAAGCTCCCTTTCCTTACAGGTTTCGAATAATTCCACAAATTCGACTCGGCCATTAACGCATTCGCTCAGCGAGTCCACTAGATCTTCATCTCGATCGAGAAGGTCAAATTTTATTTCACAATTCTGCAAAGTTTGTTTCGTATAAGCACACATCTATCTATCTCTTACTCGCTTCCTTCTGAACGAGCTGCGCGAATATACTCGAGTTGTTCGATGTTTGAATGATACAAGAGAGTCGCGAACAAGCCATCGTAACCAGAAAAGCTTTCTCTTCGTGTGTGGTATCTCCATAGTGACTAAGAACACTATATCAGACTGTAAAATAAATCATTCTTGAGTTCTCCACAAATCTGACCTCGAGCTGACTTCCACAGTTGTGTAAGTTCATTGATTCCACGAGAGGAATGCTAACGCGATGTCTCGCATACTCGTCCACGTGCGATTTGACGAGACGACATGTATGAAATAGATTGAAACGTAAACCAGTTGACTTAATCATCATCCAATACCGAGTAGTCGCTCACCCTTCTCAGACTGAGTACACTGTTGGGCGCATATTCGACAATCTTCCAGACGAGCTCACGAGGAAGTTGCGAGAAATTGGAAAAGTCGATCTCCATCGCACGAGGTTGTAATATTGATTGAATAAGAATCAAAGGTGAGGCTGGCGCTAATCAACAAATGAAGAGAGCCTGGAAGACTCAAGCCATTAGTGTTACTAATCGCTAGAGTGAGCGTTGCCAGTGGGCGCGCAGAGCAAGGTTATACAATGAATGGTAGCATTGCCAGGGGCATGACGAAATACTACTTTGAATTTGATCATTCACTTTATTCCGTAGCAAGATAATAACGATGTTAAAAGATAAAAAGTGGCAATTCGCAAAGTCAATCGGGACATCAATTCATCTTTAACTCAGTCACAGTCATCGAATTTCTCGTTTTCCCTCGTCAGATGCTTGACAGTTACTTCTCCATCTCCATACCAAGAACAATAGGCTAGAAAAAATATAAATGAAACATAAATGTAAACGGTTTTGCAGCATACTTTTCACTGCATGATCATTGGTCACATAGCCTTCCGGGAAGTTGTGGCTTTTTGTTGAAAACCAAATTCTCTTTCCTATGGTGGGTAATTTCTGAAATAAATAATTGAAGTTATCCACTTTTTCATATTCAGACCTTCAATTTCAATTTTGATTGCAAACTATTACAATAACATACCTGCAGAAGAATTTTCGCTCCCTGCTCGGAAATGTATTGCTCATGTGCACAGAAGATATGTAGCTTATCTAGTTTCCCAGAGAACAAATCGAGAATTATTGAGGACCAGTTTGCATTATGCAGGCCGAATAAGTAATTGTCGTCTTGTTTGCAATTATGGTCTTTATCCTGACGAATTTTCAACGAACGAAGATTCGTCGCTAACTCTTTCAGAAATTCCGCTGAAATTGATGATAGAGTAACGTTTGGATATTGAATAAAAACCAAGGTCAATGGAAGTGTGGAAAGATTCGACTTCCATTGATAGTTGCATAACATTGCTCGATTTGACGATGGAAGATAGATGAGAACTGATAAAGAAATGAATAAAGAAACTGACAGAAACTAAGGTTAGCTCACGCCACATTATCCGTTAAAAGGTCCGTTTCGAGCACTAATTGGCTTATTTGTTTCTTTTCAAATAATTTGGATACGAATTCGAGGGATTTTGTTTCACTGCAGTTATCAAGCAAGACGCCTTGTATTCGTTTAGTAGTGCATTCTTTAAGATAATCGAACAAACTATCTCCTTCATAGATATTGAACGCTATGGTTTTGCCCTGAAAAATTCACATTTTTGCAAGTCCCTCGAAAAAAATATTCACAATCAAGCCCTTATTCGATAGAAGTTTCATTCGATTCTGCAAATTTCGAACAAGTATTCGGAGTAGAAATACTTTCTTTGTGGGGAATGGAACAAGAACAGTTCCACTCAGCAAAACCTGCTTCTTAGTCTGCAATTCCGAAAGAATTCAAATATGCAAAGAAGTAAGCCTACTCTATCATTCATCCAAAGGCTCTTGTTACCCGAGAGATGCAGTCTTCTAATCAGAAGAATTTTCGTACGCATCAACGCGTAATCTCTAATGTGCAAGTTGATTATTCGAGAAGCCTGAATTGATTACCAATTTGAACATGCTGGAAATGCTCTTTTCTGGTTGGAAGTGCGTCAGGATATTAGGACCCTGCTGTTTCCACGCATCCTTTCCAGAACAGAGTACACAAACTGACGGCTCTCATATCCAAAATAGTCTCAGGAATATAATCAATAAGATTCCACACGAGTTCCGCTGGAAGCCTTTCGAGAGGAGAAAGACTGTCCCTATCTCGAGTTGAGTCGACCGCGTCCATAGTCAACTTTTTCTTATTTGCGGAACCTCGTTGAACTGCTTTCGTTGGCTTGAAATCTTCTTGTTTGGAGCTTTTTCGTGGAGGATGTTTCTCCATTGCTGAAATAGAAATTTGACTAGTCTGAGATTGGTGAACGGAATAAGCGAACTCGACATCGCAAGAGAACAAAGGAGGAAAACGTGGTCGGATGAGAACGCATTGATTTGCACTATTCTTAGAAAGGATGAACTGTGTCAGAACAAAAAAAGGAAGAAATATCGTTTGGAGCACAAAGAGAAAAATCAATCAACTGACACCTAGCATTGCTCGAAATTAGAAGAGAATTCACGCCAAACTTGCACGATCATTTGAGCAACGCCACAGAGAAATGTCTCAATCGACAGGACGCCATCAGCCAAGGTCAGCTCATTCGTTCTTGCGATTTCGGTGAAGGGTGTTGCTCGTACTCACGTTTTCTCAATTCTCGCGCAATCATTCGAGTGTCCTCTCTCTACATTCTTTTCAGCGTTCACGACGCCTCAGCATTACTCCCTCCAATTCTCGATGCTGCGTAGCGTACTTGCTGTAGCCGGTCGCATTAGTAAGTTGCTCAAGGATTATGGAATTGCCTTTGCATGAAAGTCTACCCAATTTTCGCGCTCCAGTCGCTGTGATCAATTGTTAGTGTTTTTCTAGACTTCTTCGTTAACCGTTTCTCAGGGACCCAATCACTCAAGGGCCATTCAGCCTCTCCGCTGAGCAAGACGGTTTTCAATGGAAGATCAACAACTGGTCTAACTGGAAATATCACCCGTAACAATGAAAAGGACCCGAAGGAAAAGGAGAGAAGGGCGATGCTTGCGGGGGCTGCGGTGGCAGTTGCGTTCTGGTACGCGGCTTACAAATGGATCGATCAGTATTTTATGAAGAGGTGAGTGCAGAAATAACTGGTAGATTGACTTTCCCAAGGCAAGTGATTAACATCATTCCACCCGTCCACCAGCAATAAACATGTTTGGTACTTCATTACGTTAGGCGCCAAGAAACAGCACTCATGAGATGTGAATAAGATGGAATGAGAAGGGCATAGAGGGGTAGACCGTTTTAATATCTTGGCGCCTAAAGTAAAGAAGTGCTAAATGTTAGCAAATAATCCATTATTTTGGGGAAGTAGCACTTATGATTACGAAACGTGTTAAACATTATTTTACTTTCAAACGCCCATTTTTTTAAATATCTCAATCTTGTAGATCTTGCTCTACCGAATACAAGGTTGAGCTAAGCCCTGCGGATCCTAAAAGAACATGGTTGGACAGAATCTTTAAGGCAAGGTCGTTTTTTCACAATCGGTCGAGACAATAAGAATGCACATTTGAACTAAACTCTTTGAAAAAGACACTAACTAACATCATTTCAGAAGTCGAACCCTCTCGAGGTGCGTTCTTGCAATGAAAGACAACAATTTGTTTTTTTAGACCAACCATGTTATTTTCAAAATTGAATAACTTATTTAGGGTGGAATCGTCAAAGTAGACGTTATGAAACCGTTCATTTTAAATTCTGTAACCGGCAGGAAGTTCACGTTTTTGGGCTGTATTGTCGATATTAATCTGCCGAAAGCTTCGTTCAAATCCAATTACAACGAGGTACGTGCGAAGGCTCATTGCTGATAACTATACTCTGAACTCGATTGTAGATTTGTAAGTGGCTCAAGTCGCATGATATTCAAGTCGAGAAGTCGGAAGCTGGGGTATGTTCTACTGATGTCTTGGCAAGGAACCATTCTGCTCACTCTAACCAAGCTCCCTGACTGCTCTGTTTGAGTGTGTGCGGAATGTGGAGATTGCCGACCGGTCTAATGAGACCGCGAATAAGTAGAAACGCATTCTTAAATGATCGATTTCAGGCTCGCCAGGGTCTCACTATGTACGCAGCTCAGCTCATGAAAGAACAAGTTGAGAAGCATTCTGAGGGTAACTGCGCTTGTAAAATGGGTCAGGCCGAATAAATAATTATCCCTTCTGAAATTTCCCCATCTTGTTTTGTATGCTCTAATAAAATTTTGTTCTTTTTTCTCTGGTTTTGTGGTAATTTTTGAGAACAAATTGAATAAATCTCAATTGAAAATGTGTTGACACTTTAAACTTTAGATGCAAAATTACTTTATCGTTTGAACAGGGATTGCATTATAATAGTGGTTACAGTCAACAATTTCGAAGTGAAGTTATTGAGAGGATATTTTCAAATGTGCCATTTATTCCTTTCCGCGAGTTTCGAACCAGCAATTTGGCTCACAATTGTTGTTCAGATGCTTCTGCACTCCGTCGTTCATGTGACGAATAAGATAGTGGGTGGCACCGAGCAGAACCTGCAAAGGTGGGCGTTGTGGTCTCACTCTTGTAGCCAGCGAATCTATTCCTACCCCATCTTCCGATGCCTCTGCTTCAATCCCTTGATTCTTCAGCCACGCAGAGATCTGGAATCACAGGGGTCGTTTTGCAGGGCCTCCCAGCAGTGTCCCCTCTCAACGGGTGTGTTATCGTAAAGAAGATGTGATCCTTAAGAACCTCAGGATTGGGATCAGCCGATTCCGTTGAAGGGATCGTCACTGCACTGGTGGCAGACAGGGAACACTTCGCGCCTTGCAGCCACGGTACGCTCCAGAAATCACGAGAAAGATCGAAGGAAACCTTGACGTTCTGAAATGGTGAACGGGGCTGGATAATTCAGTCCTAGAAACTGGGGCACTTGTCTAGTTCCCCGGAAGAATAGTTGAGTTTCACTCATTCCTAATAAGATGTTTCCAAGCGTAGGGTTGGTGCTCGGGGTGGATGGAAGATAGACACTCTTCCGGAGAACTAGACAAGCACCGAAACTGGATAGTTAGGTACCTCCTTCACTTGCTGTCCCGACTCGTCAGTGATCGCCATTTCGATCAGCTCTTCCTTGCAGCAGCGTCTATAATAAAAAAAATTTAATTTTAAAAATTTTAAATTTGAACCTAAAATTTAAAATAAAAATATAAAAAAATTGAAAGAATTTGTACCTAAGTTACCCTATCCTTCCTGTGGAGCCTATCGCGAATACTTTATGTTGTCAACATTTATCTCTCAAAAACTTTTACAATACAAGACCCTATCACTAATCTCACTCAGTTCTGGGCCTGAACTCATCCGCATTTCTTTTTCTTAGATTTCGTTCCAAACGTACTGTTCCGCTTTATGGTAGCCCTCGATCCAGCAATATCCTACAGCCGCCATCAAAGTCGTCCCCAGCACGCTGCCTTTCAGAAACGATCGGATCGTTTTCGGCTTGCGGAGTGGAGCAGTCAATCCATTGGTGCTCTTTGATCTGTGGGAGAGACTCAAAGGGAATGATGGAAACGCCTTCAGCGTTCGAGCTCCTGAAAAAATACCCCAATGTAAACGAGCGTTCAATATTAGCAAACTCACGTATTTGGCAAATGGAAGTGAATAAAGGACGAATCATGACGATGTTCGTGGAAGAAATCGCAGACCAACGACTAACTGAGCAGATCGAAGGTGATAGAACGATAAGTTATAGATGTTAGCGCTTGAATTCGAATTTTACAAGCTGCTATTGTCAAAGCATTGCCACCAGTAGTGTTCTCGTTCACTTCTAAGAATTTTTGATGACCTTCACTGGGATAACCTACTCAAATCTGCAATTTAACTCTCTCGAAATTGGATGGGTTCTACACTGAAACAAATGCATTCTCAGTCGACCCAAACAAGACTAATTTTCTTCAAAATATTTATGCTATTGTTCGTCTCAAACATGCTACTATTTCATCCTATTATTTTTTCGATGATATCATACGATTTTCTTTATCTCAGAACGCTGTTCAAGTACATAGAAATTGCTCTTGCAAGCAAAACAAAAAAGAATCATGAACAGTTTACTCTAGGGATGATTAATCGGAGAAGTCCAACGAGAAGGATGGAGGAGATTCGTTATCCGTACTGACTTCTTCATCGATGGTGGAGTTCGTGGAAACAGTACTGGGCATAGCGGGATGAAGTGAGATCTTACCCGTGGCAATCTTTCCGAAAACCGTTTCAACAGTTCTCAGCCCCGACGGGAGCAGAGGCCCTCTCGCGTGCACAAAGTCCCAGAATCGATCCGATCCGATCAGAATGCCTGGCAAAACAGTCTGGAAGCTTGGCCGGGCCTTGTCTTGCTCTGCCGGTGCAATTCCATGCAGGTACATCTGATCAATGCCCCTGGTTGAGTGAACTTGGAGGTCCACTAGCTGACCGTCCGTCTGCTTTAGTTGTACTGTATACACGGAGCTCATTTCGGTTGTAATGTAGTTGCCGAAGCCAATACTTGCCACGAGTTCTTTGCGAATGGTTACCAGCTTCAACTCCTTCGCTAGTTCCTCGCGTATCATTGAGTAAGATGCGCCGGTATCGAAGAAGACGTGCGACAGCGTCGATTCTCCGGTTTGAGGATTGCATATCTCTACTTCGGGCAAGAGCATAGCCGTAACCTCGGTGAGAGGAGGTAGGCGAGTGCATACAATCGTGTAAAGCAAGTACAGTAGACAGACGAGCAAGATCAGTAACGCAAAAACTGCTATCAGCCCGAGGACGAGTTTGAGCTCGTCGTCTGGAGCCTTGCATGGCGAAGCGTCCGGCTTCACTCTACCTGTAACTTGACATATTACGCCAATGCTCGGTAGTTTGTCCCCGATGTAAACTGACTCGACACGTCCGTGGTTGGATCTGCCGAGTTAGAGAAGTTCGATGGAAGGCCTGACGCGATACCTACATGGTCATAGAAAATGTGTCGGAATATCTTAGATTATCTCTGGTCGGCCAATGAGGGGAAGGAAAGAAATGTGATGATTGAAACTCACTGATAACAGCAACCAACGCAAGTAGTCGACGATACATGTGGGATAATCGGCGAGGAAACAAGGAGCAGTGGAGGCGGACTGATGACTGTGAGTGACAACAGTGAGCATTGCGTCATTTGTTCACGGTTCCGAAGCGAGGCGGTGCCACGGGGAAAATACGCATGCTTGAGGAGGGAGGTCCTTGTGCATCACTCTATTTGAATATCTCCTCTCTAGGGTTCTCTTGTTGGAATGGTATTCCGGAATTCCAATAAGCGAGCAAAGAAATTTGACTGCTCTGTTGACGAGAGAGTAAGAGGAATGAAGAGGTATTGGATTTCCATCTGGAACTCTAATCTAATCTAATTCCAAGAAGAGAACCCTACTCCTCTCCTGATTCATGCCATGTAAGCCGCCTTTCTTTCTCTCTTTCTGCCGCAATCCTTCTCCTTCTGTACAATTGACCTTTCCTCTCCTCTCTACTCTCTTTTCTTTCCCGTACTTCGTATTTCCGCACATGCACGGAAGGTTTATTTGCATGCATTTGAGGTGCGCCGTCCTAACGTCACGACACCCATGATCGGAAACAAGAGGAGAGAAGTAGACAAGCAAGCATTGGAGAAGGCAGCTCTCTCACTTACCGCGGACACTGCTTCAATGTATGCCCTTATACGATCTGGTCGAGATCATGCAGCTGCCTACCACGAGACATTGAGCGTCTTGATCAAGAATCGAAGAGCCTATCTCGACCAGCTCAGAGCGGCAAAGATTAATAGACAAGAGTTTCCCGAGTGCACCAAGAGTGAAGTCATCAGTGAGTTTCTATCTTGGGTTGGTCTAGTTAAAACGCGTTCTCTGTAAGAGCGGGATGACCTCCTTCAGAGGGTGGCACAATGCTTCAAAATGGTCGGATTGAGCTCAAATTTGAAATGGGTGGTCCATATGGCTCGTACATGCATTCTACAACGTTGCATGATCATCATTGTAGAATGCATGTACGAGCCATAGGGACCACCCATTTCAAATTTGAGCTCAATCCGACCATTTTGAAGCATTGTGAAACCCCTGTCCTGATCTTACAGAGAACTCGTTTTAAATGACTATTCAAGGGCTGATTGCTGCGAGGGCTACGCAAGGTAGTGCAATGGAAGCAGTCTACGAGGAAATCTTCAACAAGAAGATCTTTGTTGGTGGAGAAGAGCCATTCGAGATCGCTGTGCTCGATGAGATGATCGAGTTTCGGACGCAAGTGATTGCCCTTGAGAAGAGATACGCCGTCCTTGAGATGATCATCGATGAACTTGTTCATGGGAGGAAATATGAGGGAAACATGGAGTCTTTCAAGAAAACTTCTTATGAAGCACTTTATCCTGGTAGAGGATAGATGAATCTCCGTCTTTCACTTATCATTGCACCCCAAGCGTACTTTGACCGAAATCTTGTTCTCGAAACGATTTGTTTCACCTTATTAAACGTTGCCCTGTTAACGATTTGATTAAAAAATGGTTTATAAAACGTAGTTTAATGCGTGAAAATTTGAAAAAATTGGGCAACGCACTGGATTTGCATAGAGTGGAAAAAAGTCAGAAACAGTTTATGTTCTTGATCTGTGAGACAATCGAATTGATCTATCAAGCATCGTACATTTTTCTTCAATCTTTCATCGAACGTAGAAACAGAATCAGAAAAAGCGACTGTGAAACGTCTGTCGATTCAAGCATACACCCGGAGATTCATCTTCTCTCGATACATGTTTAATGCTCAAAAGTCCGCGGATATAGCCTTGAGCTGGAATAAGTATTAATCGATCGACCTAATTGAAAAAAGAATAAAAATTTTTCACTTTTCACAGTGTGATCATTGCACCAATGTACACTCTGACGGCTGGTGTAATTATTTCGCGAACATTCGAACCAGACATTCTTTCCGAGCATCGGTAGCTCCTTCAAAATAACTTCTAATTTAATTGCGATGTATTTACTCACATATCCAAGATTGATGACATCCTCAAGTGATATACCCATGGAGTACCATACATTTATAATGCACATCTTGTCCAGTTTGTTACAGAACATCCGCAAAATGATCTTAGTCCAATCAACATCATATCTACCCATAAAATATCGAACGCCTGTCGCGATTTCCGAGATTTGTTTTTGATGAATGTAGATTGAACGAAGAATTGTTGAAAGCTCGAGCAGAAATGGTTCTAAATGAAATAATTGATTATCTAAAAATAGTTAGATAACTACCGAAATCGACGAAACTATCGGTTTTGTGAACTTCCAGAGCCAGTTCATCAATTTGACGAAGGTTTATTTGCTCCATGATATTAGTCCTGTGAATATAAAAAGTTATGTTACTAATTATTTCGAAACTCACAACGTCTCATCGGTCAATGTTCCAACCGAGACGCAAAGTCGTCCGATGCTTGCTCCTTCCAGCAACTGATTGACTAATGTCTCCATTGCGCCGCAATCAATGAGCACAACCGTTGCAATAGACCCCGTTATGAATTTCCCAAAGCATTCGAGAATTTCATTTTCTTGTTCAAAGAAATGGAAGGAAAGGTGAACAAGCTGATATGGTCACCGATTACAAATTTACGATTGACAACGTGTACCTCAATAAGCGGACTCAGGCGATTAGACTTTCTTGTGCCAAGCGGTTGAACTGCGTTGTCAGCATCGCCAACCAAAAGATGTACTCGCTTCTCAACTCTTATAATGAATTCCCATAGAGGATCAGCAAGAAGGAGTCTTAGCATGAATATTTTCGCCTTTGTACGATTGGCGTAAACACTTCCCGTCAGCATTGCCGTTCTTCCAGTCTGCAAGGGATTTGATCATTTTTTCGTCTTTCAACTGCAAAGCGACCTCTTCGTGAATCAGTTTGCTTGGCCGGCCGGAAAGTCTGAACTTTTCAATAAGTGAAAATCGACAAGATTTCGCATAGGCGTCCGCGTGTTGTTTGGTGATGAAAGCGGTCTGAAAAGATTTGCAATGGGTGAGATAAATGGCACCAGGTCGGATCGGATATTATCCGTCGCGTCCAGTAGGTATCGTCCTATTTGTATGGCCGACCTAACGACAAAGAAATCGGTCGCTGACCAATCTGAGTGCGAGAAGCTGCTCCTGTGCATCGTCGATGATGGCCCACACGAGCTCACGAGGCAATTGTTCGAACGGACTCCGAAACTCCATTGAATGTGGATTCTGACAATATTATTCTGCAAATTGAACGGTTAGAATAGGGGGCAGTTCAATATGATTATCTTTCAGGCGTCAGGAAAGGTTGAACGGTAAGGTTTTGCATGAAAGGAGAATCTGGCGTCTTATACACGTCTACGAGAAATTGAGCCTTGCCAGTAGGGAGCAGCGAGGAATTTCCATTTGCTCATGCGTTTTGGCACAATAAAATTCCCTGTGGTATTGATCCTGTCAAGTGCTTGACTAATAAGGTCTTCCATTTTTTTCTAGCTAATCCCTCTTCTTCCACTTCTCCTCCCAAATAGTGTTTTCTTACTATTACTCGCGAGTCAGTACGTGCAATATTTATGTCTGATTTTGAGCATTCAAGATATTTCTTAGGTTATGCCTATGGTTCGAAGCATCGTGTACTGCGACATACACTAACTTGTGTTACATGGCCAATGATCGCATCGTAACATATGAGACGAATCGCGATAGAATCACCCATTTTCGAGGCCCCGCGGCGGTACGCCAAAAGTTGTTCCTACGGGCCCCCCAAATGCACTACGAATAGCCTGAAGGATGCCCTTTTCAAATCCGTTTAGGAATTATTTAAAAAAAATTTCATTCCTGAGTTACTGCTGGTCAAAGGCGGTCGCTTTTGTGATTTTTCTCAAAACTCGCCTCACAAGAAAAATCATAAGTCCGTTCAAAGTAAAGATTTTTACTCGTTCTCGACGGCAATGGAAAGAGGAAGCCTCGAGCAAAGTTTTAAAATATATAAACTCATTCCTGGCCCTTGCGCTGGTTCGCAGCGGTCGGGTGCCCTACGATATGGTGGTACCCTGGGGATAGTGATTTCCCCAAAAAACGACCTATGGCGTTTTGAAGTATCAATATGGACCAACAAAACTGCGAAAAAGCTAAGAATTCTGGGAGGGGAAAAAAAATGGGGGCGCACTTTAGTGTCCCGACCCATGGATTCGTTCAGAAAGCAAACACTTTAACCTGTCCACTTGCGCCCAAATGTGCTGAAAGTTATCGAAAACGATCAGAAACAATGATTGAAAGTCTTTGGGGGCCCATTTGAGGGGTTTCCGATGGTCAAAAATGAGATTCCAACTCATGGTGGCTCGTATGTTCATGACCGTTGGAATTGACATTCCAAAAGTTTTTCTTCTGTCAAATGACTACCGTAGGAATGCATTTTCATGCAAAACTCGAAAGTCAACCATAGGGACCCATGTGGTCAAATCCCCGGACTATGCCTTGACTGCATTTCCTTCAGTGTGAAGACACGAGGAATGTTCTCGGAAACCAATTGTTTCGCTTCTTTTGGAATTCAAGTAAGGTAACAATTATTGAAAATTGTCACTAACAATGATTAAAAGGTTTTGGATGCACATTTGAGGGGTTATTGATGGTCAAAAAGGAGATTGCGACTCATGGTGGCTCGTATGTTCATGACCGTTAGAATTGACCTTCTAAAAGTTTTTCTTTTTTCAAATGACGACCGTAGGAATGCATTTTCATGTAAAACTCAGAAACCGGCCATAGGGACCCATATGGTCAATTCCCCGGGTTTTGCGTTGACTGCATTTTCTTTAATGTGACGACTCGAGGAATGTTTTCGGAAGCCAATTGCTTCCTTTCTTTTTGAACTCAAAATAAGC
>LS492879.1:26678-59045 GCA_900490845.1 Pristionchus japonicus | reverse complement strand
GCTTATTTTGAGTTCAAAAAGAAAGGAAGCAATTGGCTTCCGAAAACATTCCTCGAGTCGTCACATTAAAGAAAATGCAGTCAACGCAAAACCCGGGGAATTGACCATATGGGTCCCTATGGCCGGTTTCTGAGTTTTACATGAAAATGCATTCCTACGGTCGTCATTTGAAAAAAGAAAAACTTTTAGAAGGTCAATTTTAACGGTCATGAACATATGAGCCACCATGAGTCGCAAGCTCCTTTTTGACCATCAATAACCCCTCAAATGTGCATCCAAAACCTTTTAATCATTGTTAGTGACAATTTTCAATAATTGTTACCTTACTTGAATTCCAAAAGAAGCGAAACAATTGGTTTCCGAGAACATTCCTCGTGTCGTCACACTGAAGGAAATGCAGTCAAGGCATAGTCCGGGGATTTGACCACGTGGGTCCCTATGGTTGACTTTCGAGTTTTGCATGAAAATGCATTCCTACGGTAGTCATTTGACAGAAGAAAAACTTTTGGAATGTCAATTCCAACGGTCATGAACATACGAGCCACCATGAGTTGGAATCTCATTTTTGACCATCGGAAACCCCTCAAATGGGCCCCCAAAGACTTTCAATCATTGTTTCTGATCGTTTTCGATAACTTTCAGCACATTTGGGCGCAAGAGGACAAGTTAAAGTGTTTGCTTTCTGAACGAATCCATGGGTCGGGACACTAAAGTGCGCCCCCATTTTTTTTCCCCTCCCAGAATTCTTAGCTTTTTTGCAGTTTTGTAGGTCCATATTGATACTTCAAAACGCCATAGGTCGTTTTTTGGGGAAATCACTATCCCCAGGGTACCACCATATCGTAGGGCACCCGACCGCTGCGAACCAGCGCAAGGGCCAGGAATGAGTTTATATATTTTAAAACTTTGCTCGAGGCTACCTCTTTCCATTGCCGTCAAGAACGAGTAAAAATCTTTACTTTGAACGGACTTATGATTTTTCTTGTGAGGCGAGTTTTGAGAAAAATCATAAAAGCGACCGCCTTTGACCAGCAGTAACTCAGGAATTAAATTTTTTTAAAATAATTCCTAAACGGATTTGAAAAGGGCATCCTTCAGGCTATTCGTAGTGCATTTGGGGGGCCCGTAGAAACAACTTTTGGCGTACCGCCGCCGGGTGGGTAATCCTATCGCGATTCCTCTCATATAGTGAAATTTAATGATTATATATCAATGGTTTCTCTTTTTAGATCCTAAACGTAATTTAGCTCATTCAACTTACCTGTGTGAATTGCTCACTATTAAACACTCGTCGAGGAGAGAAGAGCTCTTCTGGGACAGATATCTACTGTGAAAATCAATGCATTATTGATGCATGATCCGCACATGATTCTAATAAACAGTGCCTTTCGGACAATGCAGTTACGTTTTGCGACAATGACGCTTCAAGTGTCTATGTGACATCAATTGCTATGTCTAGCATCCATTCTCTCTTATGCATGAGTCATTGCGTCTACTCGGCACGCAGGTTACAAGATTTCGAGAATGTTGGATTCGGCCACAGTTGGGGTAGGAAATTGGGATGCCGTGCCGAATCGCAGTTGCAAGCGTTTGGGCACGGCATGGGCATAACTGATTGAAAGTTTCGAGAAACCAAGCAAGCAAAAACTTGCATCCTTATGAGGAAGAATTAATATTTGAATATTGATTTGAGAACGTGAAAATTTAATAAAGTAGATTTCGAGACGGTGTAATTTCATTGTTTTCTTGCTCAACCTTCAAAGGCAAATCACTCGCCCTCACTTTCCTCCCTCGCGCGCGCGTTGAGTGGTCGGTTCGACAATGCGGTGAGCTTTTCCTCTCGTTTTCTGAGTTTGCTCTCCGTTTCGCCCTGGCAAACATAGATTTCACTGACAATGATGAGAACGGAAGCCTACAGTATCCTGCTCATTAATCAATCAGTTCACGATTGACACTTCAGTCCCCTCCACTCGCTCCTCCTCTTCTCCTCCCTCCTCTCGCTCTCTTCCACCCTCAAGATACTCGTCTACAATCCGAAACACGCGTATTCGCACGTGAACTACCTTGGAAGAGTGGCGGATCTGCTCCAGGAGGATGGGCATTCCGTGGTTAGTTATTCAATTTCGAAGTGGATACGGTAGGCTACGAAAAGTCAATCGGGAACTGACTTTTCGTGTTCGAGGGCCACTGTGGGGAACTGATACGGTAATACGCATAGGAAAAGTGGCGGATCTGCTGCAGGAGGACGGACATATCGTGGTGAGTTATTCAATATAGAAGTGGATACGGTAGGCTCCGGTAGATATCGATGACGCAGAGACACTGTAGCACTGGGTACTGGTAAGTATGGTAGAATACTGTAGATTGATCGAGGTCTGACTTACCGTCCTGATGGGTTTCTGTAGTGGTGTGGCGATAAGTACGGTATATCAATCGAGACTGAATACTGTATTCCAGACTAGAGTTCCCGAGTTAGGCGGCGCCTAGGCCGCCCAACTCATTTTCGTTCGCAATGAATAAAGCCTAACTCGCTTGTCTGCGAACAAAGGAATCCTCGCAGGCGCCTATGGGCGCCCAATCATTTCATTCTCTCCTTTCACTCTGGATGCGCTGGTCTAGCTCGGCGAAAATGATTGGAGTTTCAATTGGGTTTCGATTGAGTTTCAGTGGTTAATTCATAAGAAAAGACTGGCAGGCGAGGACAATGAAATACGCCTGTCAGGCGTACCGTATTCTCGGCGCCTGACTAGGCTTTTCGACCGCCTCAGAAAAGCCTGAGTGGGCGGAATGGCCTAACTCGGGAACTCTATTCCAGACCTCCCTGATGCCTGAGATCGTTCTCGGCATGAAAAATGGCACTGCAAAGAGCGAGATTGTGAGTGTGCCGCAGGCCAAGGGAGTATTCGAGGCATACAAGATCATTACTGAAGGTACCGTTCCAAATCACTCGGCAGTTATCGACTAGCTAGTTTACTGTATCCTACCGTAACCCACAAGGGACATGGAGCGTAAAAGATCATCACTAATGGTGACGGCAGTATAGATTAGTTGTCGATTGACTTTCCGTCACCTACAGTAATCTCTTGTTGACTCAGTCCTCGATCACTTCATACAGTACCGTTTCTCACCCTGAATTACTGCATCTAGGATATACTGTATGGAACGCCACTTCAGGCTCGATGGATTACTTCTCCACCAACCTCGAGAATCCGTACCTCGTTTACAAGGTAATTTTCCGTTCCGCTCACCGTCCCGATTCCGACTTCTGCTCGTTAGCGCCGATTTGCAGGCGGGTCAAATCTTCGCCAAAGTCTTTGGCGCGCAGTGCGCTGCGACACTCGATTCGGGAGTGGTTGAGGAGATGAGGGAGAGGCGGTTCGACGTGTACATTGTGGAGACGTACGACCCGTGCGGAATGAGTGAGTGCGGATGCGATGTAGACTCAGGGAAAGAATTCACTTATTCTTCCGTTCCACTTATGAAACTTTTACAGTGCAATAAACATGCAAAACTTGATACTCCCAACTCAGACTTCCGCTCGTTAGCACCGATTCTCTCTATGTTGCAGTGCTCTCCCATCTGCTCAAGCCCCGCTCCGTTATCCTCGTATCAACCACCTTCCTCTGGCAACAACAATTGGACGAAGTGGGAATTCCGAGGGAGCTCAGCTACAATCCAAGTGAGGGATTTTTCTGTTCCGCTCGTCTCGCTCGATTTCGACTTCCGCTCGTTAGCACCGAATTGCAGGTGTCAACACGGCGCGCCTGGACGTGCACAGCTTCTGGAGTCGGCTGGGCAACGTCTTCCTGGACACGCTCACGCAGTGAGCTCTTAAATTCAACTCAGTTCAAAGCCATGCAGCTAACCAGCGGAAGTATTTCTATACAGTAGTCCGTCTCCTACAATAGCCTTTTTACCGTACTGTATCGATATTCTTAAAAACTCAGGGAGGTCAGCGCAGCGCCGCGTCGCGCAGTGGACAAACTCTTCCGGGAGAGATTCGGCCCCGACTATCCCAGCATCAAGGTGGGTGGACGAATGGAGAACTGACCGAATGGGAATTGTAATGATACCGTATCGAGTAAATACGGTATTATTGATCTGAAGGATCCAGTTCAGGAGCTAACGTCTCGTGTCACTTTCGTCTTCACCAACTCTAATCCACTCTACGATTTTGCCGTGCCCACGCTGGCCAAAGTCGTGCCCGTACCTGGTGGGTCACGGTTGGATTATCGATTGGGTTTTCTTGTTATCGATCTA
The DNA here is from genome assembly GCA_900490845.1 of Pristionchus japonicus. Lineage (NCBI taxonomy): Eukaryota > Metazoa > Nematoda > Chromadorea > Rhabditida > Neodiplogasteridae > Pristionchus > Pristionchus japonicus. Next base: position 54,785 of record LS492879.1, on the reverse strand, counting down.
CCTTCCTGAAATGTTGATCGAAATTCCTTGCAGGACTCGGCGCGCGCCTGCCCAAGCCGCTTGATGAGGTTTTTATCATTTTTCTATTCTTTAGTACTCAAAGATCGAACGAACAAGTTTCCGACACGCTCCTTTGCCTGAAACAGCATCAACAACAAAATCTACGTTTCTGGGTACTTCTTGGATCCTGACTCTTCCCTGACTCTTCTTCTATCATTTTCTTTCTCTAACCCGCTCCTCTTGGAACACCGAGATGCTGAGCTGGACCAGATATCCAAGAAGATCGGTTCATTGCAGATCTTCTGTGCTCTCCCGTCGGCCGAAGACAACAGATCATTGTGCGATCTCTTCGGCCGACAGAAGAGCACGGATAACCAGGTCTGAAAAGAAGCGAACTTCTTGATAGATCGCCGATCGGCTGTTTTGCCTGAGCCAACAGATGACCCATTCATAAGAGTAGATTCATAGCACAGGCTTGCAGACCTGGTCTTCCGTGCTCGCGCGACGGCCGAAGACTGTCCTCATCTCGTTCGGCAGCATCACCAATATGGCGTCAATGACGCCCGCGTACAAGCAGTCGTTCGTCAAGGTTTGCACGTTGAACCTTAGGGCCGCCCAGGATGCATTAGAGTGTCCAGGGCTCTATGGAATAAGCATGGACTGAGAAGACGATTGGGAATTGTTCGGGAGCATTACCAATTTGGCGTCGATGAAGCCGGCCTATAAGCAGTCGTTCGTCAAGGTTAGTATACTGTATGCTGTCGTAGTTTCTCTTAGGCTGGCTTATGACGACGTTGGCTCGGTGAAAGAAATAAGAATTGAGAGGAGCAGAGGGGTTAAGAAGCTTTACACCCGTGTAAAGGCTGTTGTTCCTCAAGGTAGGCTGAGAGGTAGAGAAAGATCAGTGATTAAAGATCAAAGTTCAAAGATCAAACTTCACTATTCCAGATGTTCTCTGCCCTCCCGAACGTCACCTTCATCCTCAAGTACCGCAACACCGAGGATGATTACGCGAAGGAGCTGGGCAAGGTGAAGATCAGAGGGGAGATCAAAGATCAGCTATGGATAATGATTCTTTAGTAGATTCGTTCGCTTCCAGAAAACGAGCTTCCAAATAGAAAATCATTGATAATTAACATTCATCTTATTTTGATCATTTGACGGAGAACACTACCCTAGAACACGCTAATGTTGAAATTGAGCTGCGGAACTTTTGCACGAGTGGGGGAGAGATGACCCTAACCCAGCCATAATTCCAGCTAGGCAACGTCGAGGTAACCGCGTGGATGCCGCAGAACGATCTGCTCGGTGAGTTATGGGGATCAGAGATCAAAGATCAAAGATCAAAGATCAAAGAACAAAGATCAAACCTAGATCACAAAAAACGTTTTGGGTTCCTTATTGAGAACAACTCGCAGCAAATTTATAATAGACGAGAATATATTAGGCGGAGAAGCCGAGAATTGGAATTTTTAAAGATCAAATGTTCTCAGCCGATCCGCGCCTCGTCCTGTTCATCACGCACTGCGGCATGGGATCAGTTGAGGAGTTGATGCTGAGGGGCAAACCGGGTGAGGGCCAGAACCGGGAAATTCCTGGGATAGAGCCGTGACTCTTATCAAGTGAAGGAGAAGAAGACACCATTCAGGCGTCTTCATTCCGCTCTTCTGGGATCAGCGGCGCAACGCGTTGATGCTCGAGCAGGCCGGAGTGGGAGTGGTGAGTGACCGGGTTTTAGAGACAGCCGGAGGGTCAGAGCCGTCACTTAGCGATCAAAGATTATCGATTTTCGGATCTTAGTTGGTCATTATGGCAACGTTTGAGAATGGATTCTTGCATCCCTCACCAGTCCCTACATGCCCACATAGCCAGATTTCGGGTTCAGCTCCGTGAGGTTTGACCATTCCCTATTTAGGCAGAACCGGAGATTAGAAGAAGTTGGAGCGGTTAAGTAGCCAGATCCGACATTTCATTGGAGCCGGGAATCGTTCCCCAAACCGGAGCCGTGAAATAGTCATAACCGTACTCCTTTCAGCACCTCTCGAAGACGGACGTGGGCATGCCGGAGAAGTTGATCGCCGCCGTGCGAGAGGCGATGGAGGAGGAAAAGTAAGAAAGGGAGCTAGACATTAGGGTTGTTTCTCACACAACTAAAGATAATTGGCTCCACTGTGATGAGAATGACAGTGACTACACTAGTTTGTTCAACAGCTGATGACAGCCAATGTAGGACTTAGTAGCCGTGAGAGAGGCTATGGAGGTGGAGAAGTTTGTGCTTTGACAACTTGCAATCACTTTTTAAATTTGAAATTCTTCACTACCTTCGTCTGGCATGCAATTAACAGTTGAAATTCGTCATAGTTTACCGTAAAGAGTGTCGTTGAATGAAAATATGAAGAGCAAAGATCAGCCTTACGTTTCACTCCAGATACGCCCGTCGCGCCAACCAAATTCATCGGATGCTCAAGGGCAGGCCGTACTCATCGAAGGATCTCCTCCTCAAGCACGTCCAGTTCGCGGGCGAGTTCGGAGAGGCGGCGAGTGAGTGAGGGCCGGGGATTGGAGGGATTTGACAAGAGCCGGTTCTGCAGTCTGTTAGATCCGGGAGTGAAGGAGAGCCTCAGCCGACCTTTGGCAAGAACCGAAGAGCAAAATTCCAGTTTCGCGTCCCCGCTCGCACGACATGAACTGGGTCGAGTACCAGAATGCGGATGTGTGGTTGGTTTTTTCTTTCAAGCTGAATAATCAGTACAAAATACAACTCGTCGCATTTTCTAAGTGAAGGGCTCAAAGATCATCTTCCAGGCTCTTCATCGTCTCCTCCCTCTCCCTTCTCGCCCTGCTTTCAGTCTACTCGCTGATTGGCATTGTTCGTTGTCTTACTTCGAGAAACGGAGAGACCAAAGATCATCTCACAGATTCACTGCATCTACAAGAAGTGCTGCCGCAGCTGCTGCAGCCCCGACTCCGCCTCCATTCCCCAATACTCCGCCCACTCGAGTGCGTGGAGATATTGAAGACCAAAGATCACTCAAAGATCAAAGATCACAAAATGATCAGCTACTCTCTAATTTGTGTGTGAAATAAAGCCAATGAATTTGAGCAAGCGTTAGAGAAAATGCAGATTTCAGCAAAAGATACTGTTTATCAGAAAACGAACTGGATCCAGTTGGATGCTGATGGGAATGAGATAATGTTACCAATTCAATACTTGACTCCTTTGTTAATTGTCCCAGAAATGTTCTTTGAGTCTCGACGCGTGCTTAATGCTGAGAGTATTACATGGGGTAGTCTTATAAGCTGACCCGTGAGTTGGATCTGCAAAAAATATCATTGACAGGGAATCTTCAATGTCTCATTACATGTAATGAAATGTTCATTGAACTTGGAACTTCGATCAGAGTGCGCAGCAACGTATGAAGTTTCGAAGCATACACTCTTGCCAAGCAAGGGTACTTGCTAAATGACCACTTTAGGATTGAAAATTTGAAAAAAAGAACCTCTCGAAGAGTTGTTGCACTTGACAGCGACAAATATCTTATATACGCGCTGTTTTCGATGAACAGCTTGTCGAGTTTTCTCGAAAGCATTTCGAGAATGATTGGAGCCCAATCCAAATCGAAACGCCCAAACATGAATGGGCTGTCACGATCTATGCCATCAACGATAATTTGATTGATGTACAACGATCGAAGTAGGGTCGATAGCTTTTGTAGAAATGCAGCTGAGTTCAACTTATGAGTTGTGTTATGCGCCGTGCTTTCCCACCTACATCCGTAGATAAGGCCACTTTTCCGACCGACAACGCTAATTGGTCGACTTTGTGTTTGGTTATCATGTCGAGAATGTTGTTTCTGATAGTGATTTTTTTCAAATTTAATTTTCTCAAGAAAATTTTAATTGCTTACACGGTATCATCAGTCATGATGTCGCTGTGATATTGCATCCCTCCGATTTGCTTTCCATTGAGTAGTTTTGTGATATTAGATATTGTCTGCTGCTCATAACAGTCTTTGATAAAGATACACACATGATTCAAGCGTGATCCAATACAATGACAAACGTTTTCAAGTAACTCCTCATATTGCTCATCAAAACATTCATAGAAAACATATTCCTGCAAAAGAAATGATGGTTTGTGTAGAGTCATTTCAGTTGTATTTTGAAAGATGATTAAACTCACAACGTTTGATTGTTTTGTCAATCGTCTATTGATTCGTGTGATATTGATTGCTGTCATGCTAAGTAAGCGAACGTTCATGATTTTCGAATTTTCTACGGGAAATTCCATCCGTAGTTTGTTGAAGATCTAAACATATGAGGTACAATACAAAAAATAGAAAAAAGCCATACTCTTCCATCATCTGCTCGAACAATCGAGTAACTGAGATCAGTAACTATTTGAACATCATTCTTCTTTCGGTTGGCTCTCTGACAATCCAAAACAATATGTTCCGCAGAGCGGTACAGCAGCATACGTGATGTCTAAAACGATAGGATATCAAAGGTGATTTGAAAGGGAAGAGGGTTACAACCTGTCTGAGAGTGAGCAAGCACTGGGGTGCATATCCCAATATTTCATGGACCAATTCCTTCGGCAAACGCTCGAGAGGAGACAGGCCCTCCAAATCGTTGGCACGTAGAGGGTTGTCATTCGAATTCATCTCGAGAACTTCAGAAGCATTTGCCTTTGATGATTCCATCATCAACAAAGTGAAATTGGATTATCAAAGAAGGTACTTGAAAAAAGAGAGATACCGGATCCGCAGACAACAAAACAATAACGAGCAAATTGAATTGGGAGATGCGAAAAAGGCTTCTTTTTAGTGCTACACATTGTTCTGACAGTACAAGCTATACCACAAGGTATTAGAGAAGTTCTGAAGAATGCAACATTTATGAGATTCCCTATCTGTCTTCTGGTCATTCTCAATTTCTTAATTTCATTTTGAATGAGACGCGAATCTTCAATCGATTTCCCTGTGAAGAGGCGGCCACGTTTACTCCGGCTATGCTTCCGTTCAGACTGATTTGTGAGGCTGATTTGTGAGCCTCACTGAGGAGGCTCTAGATTGTTCTTTTCATTCTCATTGTGCTCATTTTCGCAGTTGCCGATGGCATTATCCGATTACCACGAAATTTCATTCATCGATTCATTTTGTTGTCAGTTATGACGAGAAAGCAAACAGATCAGGAAAGTGAAAGAAAAGTTAGTCGGTGAATGATAACAAAATACTGATAAAGTGGTCAACTTCTTAGTTAGATGTCCCAAAATTGTTCCAGCTCTCTCGACGAGTGTTTGATACTGAGCGCACGAAGTTGGACAGTTTTATCATGGGAATTACGAATTGGATCTGTAAAGAAAAGATGTTTAAAGAAATGTAAGCAATAGCAGAATGTTTCCCTACATGTAATAAAGTGACGATTGCGTTCAAAATCAATATCGAGATTTGTTGTAGCATAGGAAGCTTCGAACCAAATGCGCTTTCCAAGCATGGGTAATTGCTTAATACTCATTGATGGAGGGTTAACAAATCAAAACGATCGTTTCTCATACCTCTCTGAGAGTGTTTGCATTCAACGGCGATAGATAACCAATGTACGTACTGTTTTCGATGAATAGCTTATCCAGCTTTCTTGAAAACATTTCCCAAATGATGTGAGCCCAGTCCATATTGACAAGACCAAACATGTATTTGGATTTGCGACTTATGCCGTCCACGATTGGTTGATTGATGTACAAATTGATGAGCGAATTGAAAAAAAAATTGATGAGCGAAATGAGCGAATTGAGGTCGAAAGTAGGTACAAGAATGCAACTGAATTAAAATATCGTTTGACCACCGAGAACTTTCCCCACTTTGATCTGTAGACTTTGCGACTTTCTTGACCGTCAATGCCAATTGTTCTATTTCGTAATCACTGATCATAATGAGGATGTTGTTTCTAAAAATACATTCAAAACATGTCAAACATGAATTGAAAGGGCTCACACAGTGTCATCAGTCAAGTTATCGATGCTAACTTGCAGAGATCCAAGCTTCTTTCCGAAGAGTAATTTCGTCACATTCGTCATTATTCGCTGCTCATGACAATCTAACAAGACCAAGTGCACTAGATCTAAGCGGTTCCCTATGCAGACACTTGTGCTCTCAAGCAAATCGTTATCAGTGAGACTTCCATGAAAAACGAACTCCTGATAATTAGAATTTTGAAAGAGATTAACATTTCGTTATTTTCAACTTCTTTGGCACTTTATCCAAAAGAGATCGGCACCGGCCTAACGTCCTTTTCCCATCCCACTCTCTCATCTAGTGGGTCCACAACAAGTGAGGGAGGGACTGGAAGAATGCGCCGTCATACGGCTATCGATCTCGCATCCCTACTCACTATGCTTCGTTGCTTACTCCGTCTTCTTTCAATTCGAGTGAAGTCGAATGCAGACAAGCTGAGTAAACGAAGATCCATGATTTTCACTCTGTCTTTCGGAACTTCAATCGAAATTTTGTTTAAGATCTAAAGCAATTCAGAATTGATCGAAATTTTAGCGTCTTACTTTTCCATCCTCAGCACGATTGATAGAGTAACTAAGTTCAGTAACGATTTGTGAAGCGTTTTCCCTTTTGCTCGACCTTTTGCAATCGAAGATAACGTAATCCGCAGAGCGCAATCGAAGTACCCGCGAGGTCTGAAATGATGCAAATCAACATAATATGGATCAATACTGCGCGCGAACCTTTCGAAGATCGAGTAGACATTTGGAAGCGTAGTCCAAAATTTTCCGAACTAATTCCTTAGGCAAACGCTCGATTGGAGCAAGCTCCTCAGCATCAATTGAACGAAGGGTGTTGTCATCCAAAGTCAAAGCCTCAACTTCTGCAGAAGCGTTTGCCACGGAGTCCATTTCCTTCAAAATTATCATTTATTATCAACAGCAAATAAAAGGTTCCCGAGACAAGCGAAATGAGCGCTGGAATATAAGATTATGAATAGAGAAAAGTGGGGGATAGATCATTCGGCGGGCCAGCGTGTTGGTGCTGCTTCACCCCATTGTGATGACTATGCAAGCGATACCACTAGGCCTTTGAGAGCTGATGAAGAAAGCAACATTTATGAGTCTTCCTATTGATCGAACTTTGGTCATAAACAAGTAGGCATTGCGCCGGAATTGCTCGCACCTTTTACTCTCACTCTACCCATTGGCTCTTCGATTTATTACCCACTGGTGTTTGCCAAATTCTTGTAGTTCCACAACGGAAGAGTAACCGGCATACACTTATTTGCATCGTACTCACTCACACTTTGCTCAGTCTCCTCTGACACCACAGCGACTATCTCTCTTCCTCCAACCATGATCCCTCAGTCTCCAATTGGTCTCATTGGTAAGTTACTTTGGTACTTGTGGTATTCACTTCGTTGATAGTCCGCATCACAGGATCTTTCCGCATTAATTTTTCCATTTCTAGATGTCGCCTCGAGTCTTCCTCCGATCAAAACGGCGAATTCGCCAACCGCAGAGCTGAGTGAGTTTATTCTTTTAGAATATCGAAGATCATCTTCGAATTTGCAGTTACCGAAATGCTGAACACGCGAAAAGCCGGCGATTTCCTCTCCGCACCCTGGACAACTTGGGCCTCTTGGGGGCGCTTGGGGCTTGTCGCTCGGGACGCTTCTCTACTTGCTATACAGAGAATATGTCACTCTTATTCCGCCCACAAGCGAAATTACCGTCATGCTCGCGCCTCAAGTTGAGATTCGCAATCCGCAAAGCTGAGAATCGAAGCAATTGCACGTCTTTTTCGACACAGGCGCTGCGTATTCGGTGATTCGTGAAGAAGTGGCGAAATCTCTGAATCTCACTCCAGTTAGGAAGAAACTAATAGCGTGCATGGGCTTCGGCAACCATATCACCACCGAGTTGAGCTCAGTGTATATGGTGCAACTCAAACAGCAGAATGGGCAGTTGGTGGACCTCCAAGTGCACTCAACCAAGGGCATGGATCAACTCTACGTGAGTGGAGTGCCTCCAGCAGAACACGAGAAGATCTTTCCTACGATCCAGACAGTCTTGCCGGGAATTCTGATAAGGTCGGATCGTTTCTGGGACTTAGTGCACGCGAGAGGACCGCTGCTCCCGTCGGGGCTGAGAAGTGTTGAGACGGTCTTCGGAAGGGTGGCGACGGGAAAGACTACGATGTCGACTGCGCTTGTATCGGCTTTGAAGGATTCCAACGCCAATAATTTCCGATTATAAACCACCTCCTGCCCAGGAACAAAACCATCCCTCGATATATCATGATTTCATCGTGTGCTTGAAAGTTCTGATCCGTTGTGCTTTCCCCCGTTGAATTGAGAGATAAATTTCGTTTCCATGAACTGGCAACGGGCTGAATCGCAAAAAATATTCAGGAAAAGGAGATTGAAACTTCAATAGCTGAGACAGTAAAGGCATTCTCGATTGACGGTCGCATTCTCTCAGCTGGGTATTCTTCTAAAATGCGATCAATTCTGGCAGACGGCGGTTTTTCGGGTCGAGCTATGTCAAATCTCGAATAATGCAATTCAGCTTTTGTGCAAGTTTTATTCAAACCATTGAACAGAACACCGTTGATTGCAACATAAACGTGATTACTTTCATTAATCTGCAATTCTCGAAAATAATTCTGATCGACTTCCGAGATATGGCTCAAACATCTCATCTTCCCTTGTTACGTGCTTGATTTCCAACATGTGAGGAGGTGCCCATCTACCGCTTTTGACTGACAATGTGTGTAATGGATATTGACAGGAGTCGATAAACTTACATTTTACTACATGATCATTGATGGTGTAATTGAGTTCATTCTCGTACGAACATCTGATTTCGAGCCATAGCTTCTTTCCCAGCTTTGGCAGGCGCTGAAATTAGTTGACATTAAAAACAAGGATTTATATTAATTTACCTCTCGGAGTAAATCCGTCATTTCGTTAGGAAGATACCCCACATAGTGTTGATTGAAAATTTGAAGTTTGTCGATCTTTTTCAACAACATTTCAAGAATAATTGTAGCCCAATTTGCATCACGAACTCCAAAAAGGTAGTTACTTTGATGTGGAATTTCGGCGAGATTTGACTTTTGAACTATCATTATTGAGGTGAGTTTTGTGGATAAGTCAAGGAGAAATTCGAATGAAACATTTAAAAAAAAATTACAACTCTGTTCTAAATTTTCACCTGGGTCTGAGTACACTGTCAATTTCGTGATATAGAAGCTGATTTGATCCACCCTTTGCGCCTCGATTGTTTTCCTGAGGTGAGTTCTGAAAAAAAGCTAAGAATGACTTACCACTTGAGTAACTCACACAACACCGTCCGACAAAATGGTTGTCCTGATTTCAAGATGAAGGATAGTTGCTCTTTCCAGCAGTGTTGAGATGAATTCGAGTCTTTCTTCCTTCACACATTCATAAAGTGACACTTTCTGAAGGTGTCCACTCAAACATTCGCCAAGAATTGGAAGCAAGTATGCATCGTCCTCCTTTGTCTTGGAACGCTCAGTCGAACTTTGAGTGCGATGCGACTATTACTCTGGAAAGTATTTTCTGGTTTCATCGAATGGCGCCCTCTATCTCTTTAAGATCCTGTCATCCTAGCCTCCTAAATTCATTTCTTCTCTCAGCCCAAGCAGGGAATCAGCGCTGATAATGTCATGTTCGTAAATATAAATCTGAAGTTTACGGAAAGAGAATGCTGGGAGCTTGAAATAGAAGAACACCTCCTACCTCATCTCCTTTCCACCAGTTCTCGCTGCCGTAGAATAGAATCTGATCGACTGTTGAGATGGTCACTTTGAGCTTTGCATACTCGTCCACATGTAATTTGATTGATTGGGAGGTCTGAAGATTTCTCGATAATCGAAAGGAACACAAGGAGCTAGCTCACCAGCCTGAGATCGAGAACCGAATCAGGAGCGTACTCGAATACTTTCCAGACGAGCTCTTTTGGTAATTGATCAAGAGATATGATCATTCTTTTCTGAAAACGTATTATGTTTCCTCTTACGGCTCACATTAGGAAGGAAGCCACTTAGCTTTGCCCGGTTCAAAATAAGAATGACTTGCAATGATGTGTTCACACATTCACACGCACCCGTTCCAGGATCAGCAGTGCCAGAAGGTCCCTCCGTTCCAGATATCCAAATCACAACAATGAGCTATTTGCTATTTGCAACGCTGAAAGCTCAATAACAAAAAAAACTAACAAAAATGAAAAGCGATAACAAATTGCACAACCAAATTCGCTCATCAAAATCGGCTTATCTCGCTTTACATACTCATCCTCCCCTCCCCTCTCTCCCCTCCCTCCCCTCCTCCCTCCGTCATTCCCCTCCCCAGCGCGGCCAGAGTGTGGTTGGCCGGCGCTCTCGTTCCACACTTTGACCTCCCCTCGTCACTCGTCTACCGTACCCTTCTGACTTACCGTACCCCATCTACCGTACCCCTCAAGATGCTCCTCCTCCTCGTCCTACTGCACCTCTCGATACTCGGAACCCTACTGGCGGCGTGCGGTGGCAAGAAGAAGAAGGACGAACCCGCGGCCGCGACGCCCGCTGAGGTACGGTACTTGGGATTACGGTAGCTCAGTTCGCGATTGGATGGGTTACGGTAGCTCAGTTTGCAATTGGATGAGTTACAGTAACTCAGTTTGCGATAGTATACGGTAGATTGGGGCCTTAGCTTACGGCACGGCACTGAAACGGGATGCAGTAGTTCAGTTCTCGATCCAAGTCGGTTGGGATACTGTAGATTCGGATTACTGTACTTCACTTATCGATTTTGCAGTCCAAGCCGACCTCCGTGCGCAAAGAGAAGGACGGACAGACACCACCGCCCGAGAAGGAGGGAGACAAGGAGAAGAAGGGAGACAAGCCGCCCGAGGTATACGGTAGAGGGCGATTTATTTCTATCGAGGACTGACTTTCTAATTCTGCGGCATCCATCGAGAACTGCTCAAGCGGTTACGGTAATCGATTGCAGTCCGGAGACAAGGAGTACGATGCGCTCGCGAAGACGGAGGGACTGGGCGCGGGATCGACTGAGGTATACGGTAGCCGATCGATTGATTGATGACGTCATCACTGCTTCTTCAACGGAACACTGTACTGATGTTGTGTACAGAATACTGTGCAGTGTGCAGCGAGATGATTACACAATGATGACGTCATCATTACGTCATCACTAATTACCCCTAATTAAGAAAGTGGGCGACGGGAAGAGCAAGGCGTCGAAGAAGGACGACAAGGACAGCAAGGCAGAGAAGAAGGCCGACGCGGTACGGTATCGATCGGTTGCTACCGTAACCGTATGACGATCGCGAAATGACTGAATTCTTTCCGTAGCCGATCGAACCATTTGAGCGGCGATTGCCCTAGTCCTATCCTATCGATCGATGGTTACTGTAATGGTGACGTTTCCACTTGACAATCGAGATTAGGGTACTGTAGGAATACGATATTTGCAATCGCCAACTGACTTTATTCTTTTTCAGGACAAGACAGAAGGCGACAAGACGAACTACAACATCGTCGGCCTGAGCAAGGAGGACGACAAGACGGACAAGGAGAAGGTGGACAAGGACCCGGCTGTGGCCAAGGTATACGGTAGGGTACGGTGGGGTACGGTAGATGAGGCACGATAGGGAGGGGGAGGATGGGGTACAGTGAAGATACTGTTGGGTACGGTAGAGGTACGGTAGGGTTACGGTAGGGGGAAGGTAGTGGCTTACTGCCGGTTACTGTAGTCTCTCCCTTTCAGTCGAACAAGAACCCCGACGCGAAAAAGGACGAGAAGAAGGAGGAAAAGAAGAAGGACGAGAAACCAGCTGCCGCAGCGCCACCCAAGAAAGCAGGTACTGTAGGCATGATTACGGTATCAGATGAGATACGGTAGGATGATCTTTGATCTCTCTCTTCTCCAGGCGGAACCAAGGAGGAGCAAGCGGCGCCCAAGTCGGCCTACCTCGGGCCCTGATGCGGCCTCGTGCCGTGGCCACGCCCCCTTCGCCGCTGCCGCCCCGCGGAATCGTACCGTCTGGACTAGCGAAATGTTTTCGATAAAAGATTCCGGAATGGTTGCTCGTTGAGAGGAGGCAGTGGATAAAAAGAGCTATAAATTTTTATCAAATAAAATACTCCAAGAGAATCAGATGATGCGGACTCATCATTGAATGCTTGAGGAGTGAATTCGAAACGGACCTGTTGATGCGGACATTTCGTTCCATTAGGCGATGAGTAGTTCCAGCTCGTCGGAGGCTCTCAAACTATCTCATTCGGAGGGTCACGTATGAGAAGAAAGATTGCTCATAGAAGAGAACGCTGGTGAAAAGAAACACTCAGAAAACTCACATCATTCGTTCGAGATACGGCTTGGTCATCATTAGTATTCGCATCTCAAGAGGACAGCTCGAAGACGTGTAGAAACCTGGTAGAGATGGGGTTGTAAAATAAGCCTATGTCGGTAAAAAGTGCCAGATTTTGTTCATTCAATGTTATCAACATAGACAAGCAGCGAAGTACGCGATGAACCAAAATAGTAAAAGTTAAAAAAATTGCAAAAATGATTCTGTGCGCGAAGAATGACAGAAAACATCAATTCTTCATCATTAAGACATGCAATGTGCCTAGATTGAATACCGAAACTGTTCTAAGATCCGAGCCAAAAAGATTTGCGGTACTCTACTCTTGCTCGATCGATCTGACTCAAGAAGGATTTAGAAAGTCAGAGTTGGCTATCTAATATCCTTATTTGAGCTATCTCCACCTCTTGACCTTTTATCGCACGGTAAAATGCGTACCTGCCTAGGGGAGTAGATCACGTAACCATCCCATCTCCAATTAAAAATCAATGCTTGATAATCCTTTCCAATTGCATGATGATCCTATAACTTTCTATTTACTTGTATAATGGTACATCAACTAACGTTAGAGTTATGACGGAGAAAGATGAGGAGGAACAAATTCGACGTTTCGCTTCATTTGACATCGGCGCTCATATGAGCTCGTTTGCGTAAGAGTCGGACAATGTATGGCACAGTGAAAAAATCGAGGTCTAAGGTTAGAGACCCCAACGTAGATCGCAGATTCATTGCATTGGTTCCAAAGCTGGCTTCAATAAGTCCCTCATGGTCCCAGTAACATCATACTTTTTACCGTTTGTGATTATCTTGTCTCTGTGCAAAGTTACGCCTCTAAAACCACGCGCGCGCAGGCATAGAGCGAGAGGGAAGGGAAGAGGAGAGAGAGAAAAGGGGCGGAGCCTCTCTCGTGTGTGTCTCTCTCCCTCCCCCCGCCCTCTCGCTCCCCTCTCCCCGCGCTCTGGCGACAGCTCGGGGCGAAATGCTAAAAATCCAAAAAAAATACCAAAATTCCTAAAATAATCGTATTAGTCAAATACGAGCGGCGCGGAGCTGTCGGATCAAGGGAACCTTCTTATTCCTCTATTTTGCACCTTAATTATTTTTTTTCCCATCCCAAAGTTAACCAATCATGATGCGCCACAGATATGTTATGCGGGCTGGTGATAGCCACCGAAAACGCTTTTGATTGTTGAAATCGGTGGTGAACTCGAGTTGTCGGACCTCGCGCCAGATTTCGCGCGAGTATTTATCCCCTCTGAGTGGGCGGAGCTTGGGGTCTCTATCTAAGGTAAGCATTGTTTTCGATGAGCCTTGAGGTGCCTAAAAACATAATCAGTATCACATTGATCAAAAATGGAGTTTACGGTAGTTATGCTAATTACAAAATGAGGCCTTGTATTGGTCTTCTCAGGCTAACTCAGCGACGGGCAGAGCTATCGAAAAAGTGCTGGAAGTAACTATAGTTCATTTTTGATGGACAATCAGGATCTGAAAAGATTTTTGAAATTTGAATAAATTTGCATGATTTAAATCATTTATTGAGAGTTAGAAGAAAAAGATACCCCTGGAACTTTCTTTATATGTTAAGGGCACCGATAAGAACAAACGTACGCAAGTTCAGCACTGTGCGATATATCCTAGCTGACTTATGAATTTTCAAAGTTGGGAAAAGAGAGGGTTTTTAGTGAAACCGATGAGCTTGGCCATTTCATTCCGTGTCTCCGAGCGCACTGCGCGGCGTTGATTCTCCCTTGCGTGGCAAATTTTCCCAACTTTGAAAATTCATAAGTCAGCTAGGATATATCGCACAGTGCTGAACTTGCGTACGTTTGTTCTTATCGGTGCCCTTAACATATCAAGAAAGTTCCAGGGGTATCTTTTTCTTCTAACTCTCAATAAATGATTTAAATCATGCAAATTTATGCAAATTTCAAACATCTTTTCAGATCCTGATTGTCCATCAAAAATGAACTATAGTTACTTCCAGCACTTTTTCGATTGTGCTGCTCTTCGCTGGGCTAGCCAGGGAAAACCAATATAAGGCTTCATTTTGTAATTAGCATACCTACCGTAAATTCCATTTTTGATCAATGAGATACTGATTATGTTTTTAGGTACCTCAAGGCTCATCGAAAACAATGCGTACCTCAGACCTCAATTTTTTCACTGTGCCAATCCATACCAGACATTGTCCGATTCTTACACAAACGGGCTCATATGTAGGGAGCGCAAGCTCCGCCCACTTTCTGTGGACACGGCGCCCGTCCAGGGCGCGTGTACGAGGAAGCACAAATCGCATTCTAAACCAAATCACTCATTCTAAAAAGAAATGTGTAGCTATTCCCACCCCCTATCGATTAGGGAGGTTGCAAAAAATGTCTGACAAGTTTGAGTAGGTCAGAATTCAAGGTTTAGGTTGGGAAATCCATGGAAAACAAGTTTCCAGGGGAAGCACAATGTTTGCAAGTTGAATATTCGGTAGCTGATTTTTGTCTGAGCAACTTAGAGAAGAAAATGCAATAAAAAATCGATCGCCTGAATTGTGCTCTATTTTTAAAGATTTTAGTACGCGCGTATTTTATTTGGTTCCGGTTATCGCTAAACGCAGTGAAACTTCTCGACTGGCCGTGTGTGTCAGGTGTGTGTGTCACAATGTGCATCCTCCGCCTCTCCCTCCTCCGCCGATCTATCACCCGGCGTGTCTAGAGCGCACCCTCTCCGGATAAGATTGAACGCGCCCTCGCCATATCGAACAGCTTCGGCTCGATTGGGGGAACCTCTGCCCGTTTGGAGCTTGAGGGATGGGTAAAATAAGCTCCGCCCCCTCCTCTCCCCCTCTCGCCTTCCTCCCCATACAAACAGTGCCTTCCGCGCGCACGTTTCGGGCTCTAACTCAGCTCAGGGGCAAGATAAAGACTTCCGGTCAAAAGCATGTTGTTACTGGGGTATGTTGGATAGTTTGGACATACTTTTGAATCCGTTGCTTGACATCGGCTATGGGCGTTGTGGCCCCTACTCATATGCATCGAGATAGCTTGAAGCTGTGTAGGAACCTGCAAAGGTTTGGGAGGTTTAACTCAACCAGGAATTTTGGAAGGCAAATAATAACGAAAAGAGAGACTGGAAGCGAGGTAGGATCAAGAATGTCTCAAGAAACCAATGTAATGCAGAATAATTGAGGTCAATTCTCTCTTAATCATCCCTCACCCCGGGGGAAGAATAATTTCTCCCCTTCCCATCTCCCACCCGCATGGAGAGGGCATTGGTGGTTATCTCGTCCAATCCTACTCATTCATTCCGATCTATCTCTCCACGCCAACAATCGAGGGCAGAGAAGAGGTCCTTCATTGATCCTACCCATCAATCATTTCCCTCTCATTAATGATTCCAATCCGAATAGTCGCGTCTTTTGACTTGTTTGCCAATGAGAGATCTGGATATTGCATTCACTTCCTTTCACATTCTTCCTTCTATGTACACCATTCGTCACAGATCGGAAATAAATTCATCAATTCCGAACGTGAGGTGCGAGGCGTGTGAAGGTGAATATTCCAATTGAAACAAACAATGAAATAAATGACCAAAATATATTTATTTGTGACTGTAATGGAGAACAATTACCGGAGCACTATCGGCGAAACAATTTTCGAAAAAAATAACTTAATTCAATAAAGATCCATGATTCACATAGAGGCCGACCTGAGGACCAAATAGGGTATGAATGAGCATGAGCTGAAATAAAACGCGAATCGAAATCAAATATGAAGAGTAGAAAAAAATCCAAAGAACGAATTAGCTCACCTGTTCATTATTATTCAACCCCAAGAGCATTATCCGATTGCGCAGCGCGATCAGGAAATCGATACGATCCAGAGAGATGAGTAAGCTCCTCAATACAAGCATCGTTCGGCTCCAACTTTCAGGAATGAAGGAATACTAGACAAAGACCCAAAAATATCAAGGTAATACCTCGTTATTACCTCTTCTTTTCATAACGGAGTCATCTGGAGAGAGAATGCATCTACAAATGGTAAGAAAATGAATAAGGCCCAGAAAAAAGGGGAAATGTCAAAAATGCACATGCAGACAAAGCTCATAATGAAAAACACGGAAGATCTCACCTTTTATAAATCTTCTCCCTTCTAAAATGGTTGTTATCATATGTCTTATCACTGCAGGCCGAGGTTGTGTAGAAACCTGGACTGATCGAAATTGCAACAGTTGGAGTGGAAAATGTAATTATTCAAACAGGTATAGCACAATAAATCGAGAAAACAGTTGATGGAATGCAGTTATAGTCACTGCCAACAGTGCAAAGGTCAGAACTGCCCTTACTCTCTTGCTCTGACGATCAGAGGCGACTTCCGCCTCTGAAGGTCGGAGATGGGTATCTCGTATCTCATCGAATCTCTTCTTGCTGATCTTATCTATACTGTCTCGTGACCATGAATTCCCCACCTTTCCTTTCATTTCAATTTATCATGTTTGACGTCCGGAATTACAATTGGGGAAACATTGGACAACAGCACTTTCTGTAATGATAACTAAATCCGAATCGATCCGTTTTTGCTGTTGTTCATTCTACTGAGCGGCATTGCAAATAGTAAGGAACAGTTGTTCAATCTGAAAACGAATTTGTGAGGCATAAAACAGAACTGTTAAAAATAACCATTAAGAAGGAGCATGTGCAGCTCGCATTCCGATCGGGCGGATTAATTGTGCAATTATGCAGCTTTAGAAGGAGATCTTGGTCGAAGTTGTGAAGGTACCTAAAATGCATTCAATTATAGATGAATAAAACAATCACGAGGAGGAAATGCTCTCGAAAAATCGAAAAAAGTGATAGCAGCAATTGTATAGAAATATGACGAGCGGGTTGCACAGCTCTCTTATCACCCAGTGTATGTGTACGATGGAGAGGGAACTGATAGCTGACGGCGCCAAGCGATCATGTGACACAATGTAAATGACTCCTTGCTCATCATCACTTTCTCTCAATTCTCGTTGTTCTTCTTGATCACACTTCCTTGCTACCGCCCTTTTTAGATTTCATGAACAAATCACACTCAACATTTATGCAAATCGGAGCGAATGCAATACAATTGTTTTATGATCGACTTCTTGCTTTGTAAGCTTCTTCTTTTCTGATTCTGTACTTTTTATGACAGAACATGTAGTGGAGCCTCTGAATCTTATGGTCTATTCCAAAATGTACTATTTCAATACTGACTGCTTCTGTCTGTTTGCAGTTGAATTAAATTGCGAGGTCATGGAACTACCTGAAATGAGTTATTGTGTATAAATAATTGTGAAAATTGCTAACACCTGAATTCTTAAGATTTTTTGGACATTTTGACACTGCTGGAAAGAGCGTGTTCGACGTTGTGTAGGAACCTGAAAATATTATCATATTGACAAGCCAAGCTTTTCCTCTCGAATGCACATTGATTCCAAGAAGAACATATCAATTTGAATAGTCATTTCGAGAACGAAATCGTTGGAGAAAATCTGCAAGTCCTATGGGCGAGAATCGGCGAAGGAGAGTGCGAGACGGGAGATAGATAAGGAGAAGGCAAGTGGACTTTGCAGGCAATGCCGTGGAAAGGATGGTCTCGCTTGTGAGCTGACTCTTTCACTTGTCAATCTGTATTTCATATCTGATTACCGTGAGAATATGCAATGATCTTAGGTCTCTTTCAAGCGGAATGCTCAGTTGAGCTTCTGTCGTGAAGAATCGGGGTTATCTTTCAAATTCAATAAAAGTGATATTAGGTATGATACTGCATACTCTATCGCTTCCGAACAGTGCACTGCATACAAGGATGTTACGTCATCGAAACTTTATCAGTGTCTTCCAAAATTCAATGAAATAATAATTGTATCAATATAGCAAAGAATACAGTCAGAGTGAGAAGAAGAAACTTCATCTTTAAACCATCAACTCATCCCAGCACCTTTGTCTCTCTCTCTGAAGTGATTGATAAAATTTACAATATCTGCAAGAAATCGTACCTGATTCTCGGGTGGAGGATCGTGACATCTGAGAATTGCTGGAAAGATTTGACTTTTTACTTGTTGCTGATCTGCTCACCCATAGTAGTCCGACGTAGACGGAAGGACTCGTGTGAGTGACGAGGATATTGAAGCAGAGCGGTCAACACGGCAGTACAGCATTGATGACCATGTCCAAGATAGCGAGTTCTTTGAACATTTCTGGAATGGAATTCGCTCACTTATGAAAAACTTTCAGACAATATATAATATTTTATGTTAAAATCGAACAGTTTGCCTCGCTCTTGTCAGCCTCTTTGAATTGTTCCGATTTCAAGAAATAAGATTCCGAAGATGCGCGTTGGTTGAAGTTGTGTAGGAACCTGAAACAGATTCTGCTACTGAAAAAAACAGGCAAATCTTCATAGTTTCTCCTCGAAATACTGTAACATTGAACAATCTACGATTGGGGCGAGTGTACAGAAATAAGGCGAGTGAGATGCTTGTGATCTTATCAACTAGTGAATCTGGCATTGAGAGGGAACTGATAGCTGATAGCGCCAAGCAATCATTTCACTTTCGTTGTTCTCTCTTGCTCGTATTATCTTCCCATTCTGAATGAGCAACGTCCCCTCTATTGATGCTATCAGTGTCGCACTGCTCAGCACCTCAACTATGAAAATGACGTCATTACGATCGCACAAGCAAAATTACTGTAATCTTCAGTGACGAACAGAAAAAAAACTATCCTTCCCCCCACAGTATTGAACGAGTATGCACGAGCTTTTCCGCTAATGTTTCGGTCACGCCTGCCTAAGAACAGTAGACTGTATCATCCGACTCTTTGCACTCACTGTGAACAGTAGCTCTCATAATCATTTATCATAATTTGGCAGTAAAGGACATTGTTAACGACGTTTCGAATGCTCAACTCACTGGATTGACAAATAAGGGTAAAAGTCGGAGAAATATTTCTTTCGCGAACTGGACCCTCATAACGTCCTGACAAGCTGCGCAATGCTTAAAAGCCGTGAAGAAATCGGCATTCAATGCAATGTAAACAGGCTCGGTCAAATGATTGTTTTCTCTGATGGGAGCCTGCAACAATCAGCTGATAAGGTTTGCAAACGTTTCCAAGTCCTTACTTGAAGACCACTCCTAGCAATTATTGGCTTCTTCAACATTTATGCTCTTGATGGTAGCGTTGTATTAGAGCGGCTGGTTTGAAGCTCATTTGAAGTTGTGTAGAAACCTGAAAAATTATGACTTGCGTAACCTAAAGATTTCGCTTCGCGTCCTCAAGTAAGAATAACATGAGCACGGCCATAATAATATAAAAATATGTAATCTTTGATGAAATTGCAACAGTACGACGCGAAAACTATGGAGTGCAGTGAGGCGAGAAATAGATAAGATACGAGTGACGAGTGAAAATTACAGGCGATAGTGCGTAACGACCGCGAATGCTAGTCACTTGATTTTCCAGTGCATGGAAAATTCGACTCTCAACTGATGTTCTTTATTCTTGCATTGCAACATCGAATCGCAAAAAGTGTATGAAATCGCAAATGGACGAAAAATGTTCTGTTCTCTAAGACCTTCATCGAGAAGGGAAACCTTTGAAAATTGATTGAACACTAAAGCATCAAAGGAACATGATTTATCGAATCGTGGAAAAGAGAAAAGTGAAAAAAATAAAAATCAAATATCTCAACGCCTGAAAACAGTAATGAAAGTGAGCAATGTGAGCATGTAATAGTGTGATCAAGTAATGGTGACTTCATTCTTTCAGTCAAGGTGCTTTTTTCAGTGTTTTTTTAAAACTTTTTTTTTTCAAACAGACAGGATGCATTTTGAAGTTGAGGGAAGAAAAGCCATCAATCATATTTTTGACTCAGAGGAAGACGAAAAACTAGAGATAAAAAATATGAATAAATGAGAGCATTGAAGTTGCCGTGGTGTGAATTGACAGCCATAAGTACACGGAATATCGAAGACTGGTTGTTGTTTATACTGCTGTTTGCTGCATCATCCTCCACACATCTTGCTCTGTCACTTGCTTCTCCCTCATATTCGAAATTCCCCTTTTGCCGCGTCTCGTCTCATTCGCAGTCGTGAACAGCTTGCTGAAAGCCTTCATCTGAAATGACAAACATCGAAAGAGTTAACAACAACAACAACAACAACAACAACAACAACAACAACAACAACAACAACAACAACAACAACAACAACAATAACAATAACAAAAACAAAAACAACGTACCTTGGCTCTATTCACAGTATTCTTGTAGAAGGCGTGGTTCGACTTCTTCCAACTGGTGTTCATGCCGCCGACCACCTCCATTGGCTCCATGTCGAAGAGTGACTCGGGGACTGTAAAGTATACCACTCTGACCGGAAAGTGTGTGAAATGAGGAGAGCCGAATTACGTAAGTCTACTGCACATTAGCAACCACTATGAACGATCCTACGAACCTAAATGGTGCACTAGAAGTAAGAACGCACCACTTCTCGCGATCGGGTTATGGAAGGCTTTCTCGGTGAAGGTCCTCGTTCCGTCCTCCTTGATAGGCGCGCCGAGGTCGAGTCTACCCAGTGGAGAAGCAGCAATGATGATTGCTCCGTCTCGAGCCTGAATTAGAAACGTAAGGGTAAAGGGCGAGTGAAGGTAATGCCGTATTCAAGGAAGTCTCTAAACATCAAGGAGAAACAGCGATGATGACTGCACCATCGCGTGCCTGGCAATGGGAAATTGTCAACTGAACGTTTTCCACCGCAGTCTCTACCATAGAGTCCCATACAGATACCAGTACTAGTATGTTTGATAGTTTTTACTCTCTGATGATGCTTTCGAAGTCATTGATGCCGATGTTCGGCAAGTCCTCGAGTATTACCGAGGCTGGCTCTAAACTTAGATTGAACCCTTCTCACCAATGAATACAGCTGCATGGTTATATCCCGCACGAGGGGTTTGTCGAAGACTTCGTTGTTGAGGAAGAAGTGAGTGCTCCGCTGGAATGTGATTTTGTCAATTATTTGAAAATCTTTTTAGCCCTTTTTTACAAAAAATTTGTACCGTGAAGTGTTTGATGTGTTTCTGGCTGAGAAAGTTGCCTCGGAGCAGTTCATGGCGGGCCATTCGGTGATTATCGCTTAGATATGCTCTGAAATCATCAATGGTCTCTAGTGATGGATCCTTACTCACGTATCTACCCGATTTTTCCCTCCCTCTCATTGTTCATTCGCGAGTACCCGTTAACTCGGGTAGCGCTGGATTTCACACTCTAAGGGTTTCTTATTGTGAAAGCAGTCGTTTCTCCAGTGCAACAACAGAAAAACTCACTTCTCAAACTCTTCCATGAAGTCTCCCATCACGCTGATACATTTCTTGTTTTTCTCGATGCCCACTACCCTCCGCACCTGAAGTACTGGTTTCGGTATAGGAACTCGCTTTTACAACCAATGTGGGAGTGTTTCTGAACGCTTCAAAACCTCTCTTTTTTCCTGGACAACTTGTGAAAGTTGTTCCTTACCTGCGGTGCGAGGGCCGCAATCAGCGCGACAATATTCCCAAAGCCACTGCCCAGATCACACACATACGCCTGCAATGAACGTGTCATTTTGATGGACATAAAATCGTGTCGGATTATCGTCGCGAAAATCAAGCAACTCACGTTGACGAGGCTGAGGTTGAGCACCCACTGGTGGATCTGGCGATCCAAGATCATTCCATGGGTCTAAAAAAATATTTTACGCCACCGTAACGTTAAAATCTAAAATTGTTGCTCATAAAAAACGGCAGTTCTCACCTCACTGGTGAACCCTGTCTCTCTTGTCTTGTTGACTGCGTCACTGGAAAACAACTATTTCCTTCAGAAATATTTTCTCCAGTTGAAAAGTTATAGACAGCTCCGAATATGCCTAATCATTCAGCTGTAATGCGCATTCAACTGACGTTATTTCGATGGCGTGGTCCAGTGCGTAGGCCGCCCTGTCCACAACATCAACAGGAGCTGTAGGAAGGTCGAGGAACGGTCGGTCGATCTCCTTCTCGAGCTCCTCGTCGGTCAGAGGTCGGAGAGTGGGCGGCTCAATGGCACGATATTTGGAAGTTCTTCGATTTTTGGACCAGGCTTGACAGCACTGCGTGAGTAGTGAGGCGGGGAATGAGAAGGGTAGCTAAGAAATACTCTGTCTGGTCCAAAAATCGAAGAAGTGCCCAATATTTGTACAGTTCACCCGACGGGACCACATCGCCTCAGGCAGTCGCCTATCAGGCAATTGTATTTACAGAAGCAGTGAAAAACTATCGCTTTTTTAAAACTAGAGCCAAATCGAACTAGTTCATTCAAATAAATTATTGAAAGCTCCAATTGAGCAAATATGTGACCTGATTGAGATTCTGGAAGTTCTTGTCGTCATCGCTCTGGCCGAAATCCCACACCTCCTCTTCCTCCACGACAGGTTTGATCGTCTTCTTCTTCTTTGCATTCTTGCTCGCCTTTCGCTTGCTTGCTCCTGGAAATGGTGCAAGTATATCAAGTAAAATTCAGTGAACCAGCTATAAATATGACTGAAAAATTGAACGAACTCTTCGCGGAGTCTGCTTGTCTCTTCCTGGTCATTGTCGGATGGAGAACTGGCCGAACCTCTCCTGCAAATAGAGAGACGGGACAAGTTGATGGAGAGACGGCAACTTGATGAGGCGAGTGAGCGATGAGTCGATGTACAGTTGAGTGCAGACGCTAACTTTTGGAGTCTTGACTAAATAGAGAGCCCTTCCACAGGGATATTCCCAGGTCTTATCTAGAACAAATGATTGATGTCGCGTTCAGCCTCCGGGAATTTTCAGCAAGTTATAGCGCGTCTCTCTCTCTCTTCTGCTCACTCGTTGTCACCATTTCTAAACGCAGGAGTGCACAAGTGAGAGTTAGGTGGTAAAAAGAGGCTCTCTGTACGCAGATAGAATACATTTTGGAAACTTATTAATATGAATCACAATACTGCATCAACAACGCCGTGAATATAGCAATAATGATGTATCAGTTATTGATGGAATACAAAATCATTTTCAAATGTGAAGCGTTCGTCAACTCTTGACGTGTGCTTGATGTCGATCTGGGTTATCTTTGCAAGGTAATCAGCGGACCCGACTGCAACAAAAACATTAAGTATATAATTTACAGCTGTAGAATACCTTTGATCATGAAATCGCCTATCATTTCGTTCAATCCATTGCGGTATTTGCTGCACGACGATTGAAACCACAGCTTCTTTCCCAGCTTGGGAAGACGCTAAAGTCAATAAACATTATCACCGTAGAGATTTTTGTGACCAACCTGGCTGAGATGCTCAATATGCTGGTCAGTTAGGTACTCGAGAAATGAGTTGGTAATTTGCAGTTTGTCAAGTTTGTTGGAGAGCATATCAACAAAAGTCTGCGCCCAATCATTATCGTGGGATCCGAACAGATAATGAGTGTTGCCGTCAATGTTTTCCACGGCAATTTGATGAATGTGAAGCGAACGAAGAAGTGTAGATAGTTCGAATAAGCAATCGACTGAATGGGCAATGTATTTGAGCTATTGTGCGTGGTTGCTTACCTGGATCTGTGGAAGCCAGGTTTCTCCCCACCGATAGCGTGAGCTACTCGATTTTGTTAGATTCAATCATTGTCAGAATGTAAGAGCTGAAATAGGCAGATAAGTATACTAAAATAGAGTGAAATTGCGAACAGTGACTCATCCGTAAGGTCGTGCGTGCTAAATTTGAGGTGATCAACCGTCTTTTTCTCGAGAATAATCGAGCAAAGTTCCAAGGTCTTTCGATCGTGCTTCAAGGAGATTTCGACTTTTTCAACAAAAATGCCCAAACACTCTCTCAGGCACGGCAACCAACGCCAATCCTCTTTACAGATATCGAAAATCATTTTCTTGTGCTGAAGAAGGCTTTAAAAATACTTTTTTTGCAGTTGAAATAACGTACATCGACAATTTTCACGATGCTCGTTGTGTACGCTCTTCTGAGAATTTTGTATAGTTCAGGACGAAGTTGAAGTGCAAGCACGAACAGTCTAAACTTCTCGTCCGGAATGCAAACTTCTACATTCGCGAGTGATCCCTTCTGAAAGCGGAAAAAAAGTTCCTCTTCCCGGACCCTCAACATCTGATTTTTTGTGGCCCAGACGCGCTGAGTGAGAAATGAGGCCGAGTGAGTATGACGAGGGGGTACTTGTCTAGTTCTCCGGAAGAGTGTCTATCCTCCATCCACCCCGACCACCAGCCATGCGCTTGGAAATATCTTATTATGAATGAGTGAAACTCAACCATTCTTCCGGGGAACTAGACAGTGCCGGCGAGGGTAGGGAGAGAGATAGGGAGGGAAACACTGTGAGAACAGCCTCGGCCATAAATCGACGAAGTGCCGAATATCTTACACTTTTTTACGTTAAAAATCGATTAAAGCGCTTACGACACTGATAGCAGAAGACATTTTCAGCCCAGTGATAATCGAAATTGTCGGAGTCATCGCAAAGTTTTCGACATGCGCTTTCATCACGCGAGACACCTGAGGAGTTTCTCATTTTGGCAACTCGTAAAAAATTGCAAATTTTCTTCATTGATCAGTACAACTTACTGCTCTGAGGTCTCGGACTGCATTCGGGGCATACTCGAGGATACTTTGCAAGAGATCGGCTGGTAGTCGCTCGATAGATGAGAAGTCTTCGAGCCCTCGAGCGCGGAACAGTGGATCAAGCACGGCCAAGGCTGGTTTAGAGCGGGCCGCGAGAGCCGACCGAGTGTAATTCAGAGATTGAGCCTCCTTTGGCTTTCGAAGTTTTGCTCCCATTTCTAGAATAGTAAAGAAGAAATTTCAGAAATTTATGAAAATAAATTATGCAGTGAACAAGGGAAGCGAATTCAAAGAAGCGTGGCTTCCTGCTCAATATTCAATTTCGCACCCAGTGAGTGACAGAGAGAGAGAATGACCAAAGGGTATCCCGCTTTTGAATATCTTGGTTTTTTTTTCTGATTTTCAGGAAGTGCAATGTACGCACAATTGCGTTCCGCTCCTATCTGCGGATAATCAACATATTTATCACTCTCTATTAAGATTATTTGTCTTCTTGACTCTTTCATACAAGCTTAGTTGAACGTGCAAATAGTATTTGCCAAGACATTCGAGATACTTTGGATTGTTCAGTTTGATTCCGCCTTCCGATGACAAAAACCTGAATAGACGTTTCTGATGAATTATTAAATACTGTACACACGACTGTGAAAGTTATCATTTTCATGTGTTATTTTGCTTTGAATACCGTCCCAATCATAATAATAACTACGGCCTCAGACACTGGTAGCTCACTTATTATAGCATTCATTCATAGAAGTGAGGAGTTTCGTTTCGGTGACAAGCTCATGGTCGAGTAGTTTCCTGTGTACGTGAACAGTATTGTGAAAATAATGACTGTCAAATTGAAGGCTGTGAAGACTCGGCCATTATTTGCTCTTTCTGCCGAAAACAATAACTTTTTCGCCTCGTTCGCCTGTTCTTCCGTTGTAATCCGCGTATCCTCACTGACTTCTTCAAGCAACCCCTTGCTGCGGGAGTTCATGAAATCTAGAAATATTTTTATATTTTGACATTTTCAGCTTTAACAAACCTTGCAGAATAGGCATGTAGTAAGCACATTTATGGTAGTCTTCATCTTTGTTTCTAAAAATGGGGTGATCGTTTTCTTTTGAATCGACAACGTCTTACTTTTTGCATTGCATTCTCTGCTCCGCAATTGCCGTAAAATTAATGGGTGGCTCTCTCAGTTGAGGAAGCTTCCTTAATCAATTCTGCAGAAAATAGTGAGCTTCGTAGCGTACTCTCTGTATTGTTTTTCCTCCTCCCTTGACGTCTTGGTACGGCCGGGCAAGAATTCCTTGATGCATTCTGCGACTTCTTTGAGATCTTTGGGAGTTCTAGAAAGCAAATTTCAACAAATGTAAAAAGAACTTGTAGAAGTGCTATACGAAATACTACTTTCATCAGATCAGGCCATAACTGTTAATAAACGCCCACCGTCTCACATATGTCCATCATTAGCTCTGCTGTTTCTCCGAAGTAAACGGCGTTAGAATGCCATATCAGAGCAAGGGAAAACAGGATGGAGATCAGCATCATGTTCAACTGAAGGAAATATGGGATCGGAGTGCATTTACAGCACCCATTACTCCATTACCATTTCATTGCGTTAACAAAACCAAACGAGTTCCCGTAATATCTTCCTTATTACAATATTAAACATCACAACTTCGGGATTTTGGAATAAACTAAATCCTTATTTCCTCCTCGAAAGCATGTGAGCAAAACATTGTTGCTTCATAGCCTGATGTGCCATGCGAAAACGCGTCCAATGAATGATTTATCAGCTAATAACTCAGTGATCACTTGAATTGCACAGTGCGAGCGCGCGCCTGCACGACGAAGCTGAAGAACTGGTTCGAGACCTGCAATTTTGCGTTTTTATTAGCGTTCTGAATTATCAGTGATCGTTCTAACCAGAAACGACATTAGACCGAGTTTGATGCTTCTTAGCCATGATAAGAAGCATAAAAACTTACCACGTCGGTCATCATGATCTCGAATTGGTAGGGCGCGTCGTTCTTGAGCGAGCGCAGCCAGTACTGAAAATAGTTCGGTATTCAGCTCCTTAGTGAATGGCTTCGACTACTCCATATTAAAATATGGGCACTTCTTTACTTTAGGCGCCAAGGAAATACATCAGCCTACTCCCATCTACCCCTTTCTCATTCTATCTTATTCGCAACCCATCAGTGCGGTCTGCTGGCGCCTAAAGTAAAGAAGTGCCAAAATATGTGTAGCAGATTCTGTAGCCTGACGAAAAAAACGCACATGATAGGGCGACAGATCGACGGTCATCGAGATCTCGTCCCTGCGCACTTTCACTGGGCACAGCACTCCGTTTACACAAGCCGCCATGTTGTCCCTGGAAAACGGTTAGGTTTTCTGCGGTTTGATCAGTTCCCGAAAAAGAGGGGTAAACTCACATCAATCCGACGGTAGGCACTGCGATCCACTCCTTAGTCAGATCGTCGAAGCGAGAGATCTGGGAAAAATCAGTCATGAATACCCAAAGCCCACTATAGTTGAAAATGTGACCAAAACTTGCAGAGAAGATCATCTCCTCGACCAACCTTGACACTCTGGCGGAAGAAAGCCTTTTGGAACAACGTTTCAGCATTGGCCAACGCAGCCGAGAAAGTGATCGGGGCAGACAGTCGGAGGGGGTATGCACTCACACCTGAATTAACTGTGATTTCAATCCGTTAACTTTTCAACCTTTGCTGTCTCCCGCGACAACGCTTGAGATGTGGAAGCGGCTCGAAGTTGCGTACTGTTGCCACCTGAATTAATTAATGCAAAGGGATTGAAGGGTGAAGTCTTACCATGCCAGATCGACAGCGGTTCCATTCGGGAAGCGCGCCTCATCTCGTCCAAAGGGTCTCTTGGTCGGTCCAGTAGGAGGAGTCACATGCTCATAGGGACGATGAGTGGGGCCGGTCGGGACAGTCACGTGCTCGTTCGGACGATGGGTCGGGCCAGTAGGCACGGTCACATGCTCGTAGGGACGATGAGTGGGGCCGGTCGGGACAGTCACGTGCTCATTCGGACGATGGGTCGGTCCAGTAGGAGGAGTCACATGCTCG
>LS492879.1:0-23727 GCA_900490845.1 Pristionchus japonicus | reverse complement strand
AGGAGTCACATGCTCGTAGGGACGATGAGTGGGGCCAGTCGGGACAGTCACGTGCTCATTCGGACGATGGGTCGGACCAGTGGGAGGAGTCACATGCTCGTAAGGTCTCTTCGTAGGTCCAGTGGGTACGGTAACATGCTCGAAGGGACGATGAGTGGGTCCCGTTGGAACGGTGGGTGCCACAGTCTTCTTGTAGCAGTCACTGCAATGTTGATGTTGACCAAATGTGGAACTTGACTCTTCCGAATCGTTCAACTCACTAGTCCGCCGAGCATGGCGCCTGTTCGCAGTAGTAGTTGTGATAAGCGACTCCCTCCTTCTCACCCTCACATGCAGCTGAGTACCAGCGAGACTGTAATGCAGTATATTGACCCATACGTAGGTAGTATGTGTCGTTAGTCCCCAGAGATGGTTTTGTGATTTTCAGGGGTTTCCTCACAATGACATCAAAGACGCGCCTCAACGTGGCGATCAAACCGTGACGAGACAAAGCTTCACTAAGACGATTGAGAGATAGTGAGGGGCTATCAGAATGAGGAATAGACTCTGACTCAGCCTGGCCGCTTTGCAAGAAATGGAACATTCTTACATTGTGCCAAAATTTGCATGACATCATGTTTTTGATGAATAATTATTGACAAGGACAGTGCGAAAATTTCTTGTCCCATAAAGCGCTCTCTTGTCAATACTGAAGAATGTGCGAAATTGAGTGAACGAGAATTATTATGCACACTCCTATGACTGACTCACCCCACTGCTGAATGCACATTCTCCGATGGAGAGATCGGGTTGAGCCGGCGCCCATCGAGCGAAGTTCGCCTGAGGAGGAATAATGATTCAGAATTACGATCAGGCATCTTTTGCCGTTCCGTGCCAGGCCCCGCCCCCGCTAGGTATCTTGCGAATAAGATAGCTTATAGACAAACCTAAGCAACCTAAGCCTAAGCCTAATTAACCTAAACATCATACACATAGTTGTGATCCGCCCCACTCCCGATCAAGGGGAGGAGTCGAGAGGGCGGGGCCTGGCACGGAACAGCAAAAGTGTCCAAGAATGCATGGACATACCGCACTCTCGTCCTGCCAGTAGAAACGACCGAGAGTAGTGTCGAAGCGGAGTCCGATCCAGTAGGAGAACGAGGTCAGTTCTGAAGAAAAAGAAGGAATGTCTTAGCAGGTATCTTTGAAAATACCAACGACACGCCTCTATCATTTTCTTGTCGACAATGTGAGAGATGAGGAGATGAGGACCGACCCATCGTCCGAATGAACACGTGACATTCCCGACCGGACCCACTCATCGTCCCTACGAGCACGCGACTCCTCCAACTGGACTTACGATCTAGTTCACGCTGCTTCGCGACACTATCGACCTTGACGAGCATTCCTCCCTCGTCACGACACAGGTCGGCCGCGTCCACCCAGTCCGCTTGGATGTTCTCCTGAAAAATGAGGTGTGAATAATGATTTCGCGCAGTTCTGAGCCGTGCTAATTGTTTCAAATTCATTTTACCTAGAGGCAATTTTGAAGAGTTGTGCAGCCTTATTTGCTTTCTTACAGAGACCGCGTTTTAATAAACAAATGGATAAGTAATGAAGAAAACAAACCTCTCCAATGCACCCTTCATCTGGCGATCCGAAGCTGGTAGAGCTCGCCCCGTGCCTGTCCACAGGGCAGAAGCAGTTGACTGCAAGTGGAGCGTGATTGACTACGTCAACTTGTTAAGTTTGTTGTTCTCCTTCAACCTCTCACTCTAACTTGCACAGCACATTTGAACGTTGACAACCTAAATGACGAAGACTGATCTATATCTGACGAACTGAAGAACTGAAGAATCGAAGAGGAGTCCGAAAAAGTAAAGCCTCACCATGAAGCAGGGAGTGGAACAGGTTGGCCACCTCGTGATCGTCATTGGTGAAGGAAAGCCCATTCGAAGCGAGGTTGGCGAGAGGAGAAAGGGACTTCTCGGCGGCGTGATAGTCTGATAAGATTTATGTGAACTTCATGATCAGAATTGTCGGAATGAAGAATCACTCTCCTCCTTTCACACGCACTCTCGCTTGCCTGATTGGTTATAGAGAACGCAAGATTCAAGATTCCTTCCCTTTCAACTGTGATTAGAGATGTTGAAAGACATTTTCGAATCAAAGTCCAGAAAATATTTTAAAATACCAATAGTAACGATGCTTCCTCCGTCGATGCGGAACTGGGCGGCGATTTGAGCAGCATCATGCGGACCTTCCTCCCTGCAATTGTGATAGTGAGCCATGTTTTGACAATTCGAAGAAGATTCTAGATTTGCAGATAAATACAGTAAAGCCTGTGTATTCGAACGATCTTTCGCTCTGTATATCGCAATGGTAGAAAATCATAGATCAGTTAGAACCGTTCAATGAACTTGTGTGATGCTGAGAGTCTTACTCGAAAGCGCTTGCTGCGATCACAATAGCCCTCTTTCGATGGCCGACGGGCTGCGAGCGATCGAACATGTCGATCGCTGTGGAGATGGCTCTGGAATAATTACGATTGTCCATCGATCGCGTACGCTTGCTATGCATCTTCGGCACTAGGTCGGATGAGAACATTAGGAACATTCTGTCTATCACGAAACACTTGTTCCTTGTCCTCATTAAGTGCTCATCCAGTAGGTTATTATCCGAATTTTCTCATCTGACCTAGTACCCTATCTTTGAAGTCTGCGATGAAATGAACACACTTGAACAGGTTCGCCTCCTCATCGCCAGCGTAGCGCAGTGATGCGTGCGAGTTGTCGGAGCTGGTGAGGTCGCGAACGACATGGGCCTAAATAATGGAACAGTTTGTTAATGAACAATTAATTCCTAAACGTGCAAGCGCGTTATCATTAGGAATCTCCCAATGTTGTCGTTTCCTAGAAGCTTTATCGAATATTCCCTATCTATTTAATATTGGTTCAAATTTGATTATATTTTCCAAGCTAATAAAAGTTATTTTTCTTAAAACCTACCTCCGCAGCATAGGTGATGATTCCGACGCGGCTCTTTTGGAATCCTTCACCGATCGTCAGTTGACGGAGAGTGGAACGAAGGAAGGCTTCCGCCTACAAAATATGGTTTTTGAAATAGGTATTTGCATAAAATGAGAACGTGGAATGCTGGCTGCTTTTCACGAATATCGCTAACCTTTCTCAGTCCCATCTCGGTCATTCCATGCGAGGAGTCGACGAGGAACACGACATCCAGCCAGACTTTGTCGATCTCTCCCGCGCACAACCCGGATGGAGGGGAAATGAGAATCTCGGAAGTGCCTGAAGTTTCGAAAATGAACTTTACTCCTATGCATGTCAATTATGAAGTTCAGAATGATGAATTCCGAAATGAAATTTGGAAATATGAAAAGCTTACTAGCTGCATTTCCAGCGAATGCGAAAAGCGCTAAGAGAATAGCACCTGCAAATTTATTTTACAATTTAATACACTTTGATAATATTTATATTTAGATTATTAACAATTGAGAACATAAAAAATAGAAACATTAAAAAATTGAGAATATAAAAAATATTTCAATCTTAATCTAAGGAAGACTTACTTCTCATGACGCACAGTTTGTGGCAGAGTGAGAAGTCGTGGCACTCTCGACTCTATATGAATGGTTAATCTCCGAACTATTGCGCCATCCGCATATCTGTGAGTCTTATCGGATTGCGCATGTTATCATGAAGCTGATTCATGCCTACAGTAAGGTGAATTCCTATCAAAGAACTTCTTATCTCGTACCTGATTCATAATGGGTGTGCTTGTTTCATGCCCTCGATTAGCCATCCTTCACGATTGACTACAAGGATCAGCTATGCATGCAAGGAAAGACAATTCGAATTCCTTCATCATTTTATTCTTTTTGTCGAGCTACCGTTTTAATGAAATTTGCAGTCGTAATTGAGGTTTTCACGCGCATAACATCGACGTATGAGACCTTAAAAATCGCGCATCCGCATTACTCACCGCGAGCTATTCATGACCTAATCTCTGCTCGTCATTTCTTTATCAGATAGTGGTATCAACAGATCACTACGGCCTTTTGGAGATTGCGCCGCTGATTCATGCTAAGCTCCTAACCTGCAGGACGGTCGAAGAAATGATCATTTCGCACACTCATGTCTCTCTGACAGAGGAGAGAGTGCGTGAAATGAAGAGAGCGTTTCTCTCTGAGTCGTCCCTATGCTAATCTGCACGAATTCCTATTGCGAAAAACTCCGAGCGTGTCCCGATGAGTCGACTGATTACGCATTTTAGTGTGTTACATTCTTTATCCGTCACTTTCGTCTTCATTTTACGTTCACATTTCGTAAGAAAATAACTCACTTTAGAAAATAAGGAAATCAAGAATGCGACTAGCTCTCTTCCTCTCGCTCTTCGCAGCGAGTCTTCTGCTGCTCTACGCGTTTCCAGCTGCTTTCAAAGATGAAACCGAGCTGGTGAGGGTCCTTCTTCACGGTTTCGCAGGCATTTTTCCACTTTTTTGAGAAACTGTTGAGAATACAGAATTGCAGGCAGAGCCTGAGATTGGTAACACGATCGTGGAAGAATCTCAGCCTTGTCCCGAGCCCATCCCAGCCAATCAGACGCTGCATCGACTGGTGAACACTCTTCCTATTGAGAGGTAGATTACTTTTTTTAGTACCAGTGAAATCTTCCTACTCATTCCACTGCGTTCACTTTTATGTTCTCAACACATTCCAGTCTCGTGCTTCTCTCTCCTCGAATCATCGAAATCAAGAAGAAATACGCCCTGGTGCTGCTCGTGAACAGTGCGGAGAGCGAGCGAGGAGATCGGGATGAGATCAGGAGGTTGTGGGCGGCGAAGGAGGAGTCAAGGATGCAGCAGGTTAGTGATATCCGATCTTGTGAGTATTCGTCAGCCCAAAATCGGCTTACGTGTCAGCATTGACTGTTGAAATGAACTGTTTGGCTGAGCCAACAATGACTTCTGTAATTAGAAAAATAATGCCATTATTGGCACTATAATATTTTAATACTGATATTCCAGGCAGGCAACTCAGTCGTCATCTTCCTCGTTGGGCGATCGTCCTCACTAGATGAAGAGTCCGCGGTCCACGGAGATCTGCTGATGGTGGATGTGGAGGACACTTACCGGAACATGGTGTACAAGGTCAGCAATGTCATCAGTAACGCTGAAACCGATCTCCTTTTGAACCATACGCTATAATTTTCGTTATCTCAAAGAGTTGAGGTAGTAAGAAGCCTGATTTCCACCTTCGATGAAACCTTTCCACACTTCCTGAATGGAAGCACAGGGCCCCTATAGCAACTTTTCCTTATTGCAGCTCGAGGCCGGGTTCCGTTGGCTCAGAGAGACCGTCCACTTCGATTTCGTCGCCAAGATCGACTCGGATACGGTGGTGCACATCGACCGATTGCACGGGCAGCTGAGCAGATACGCGAGGGAGCAGAGGCCAGTTGCACCCTATCGATTTTCTGCTACTCCTGCTTCCTTCTTGCTCAGACAACGCTTCTGATATTTAACCCAAACTTTGTATAAATATCATCATAATTGAGCCTCATTTTCAGTGAACCTTGGATGGCCTGCTACAGCGTGCTGCAGACTCTGCCCGTCCGAGACAAGTGCTCGCCCTGGTTTGTTATATCACGCCTGTCACGAGAGAATCGAGCTAGTGATGGGAATGGAGGGAAAATCATGAAATGAGCTAGCACCAGTTTTGGACTCCTCTAGGCATGCCCTAGCATCCCTCAAAGTCCCATTGTCCTGGGATCATTCTGGGGCTCCATGCACAGGGTCCTTTCCATGGATCCCCAACTTTGAGCGCGATTATCTCGCTTCTGGAGCACTTTAGAGTGAAAATGTTCTAAGCATGACCCCAGCTCATTTGTCGAGCTCTATCGATCTACACAAACTAGAACTCATGAAAGTGCCTCTGAGCAGTGCTACATTATTCAAGTGAGCATAACTCAAAAGTGTAGGTAAAATACCTCCCAATTTTAAAGTATGTTATAGAGTTCGTCGAGCTCTTTCGAATGAATGGCTAACGAAAAAAATACGATAATGGGGAGGTGTGGTTCGTCCCCTCGAAAGAATTTCGATCATTTGAATTCATTTTACACCGCACAGCGTACTCCAGAACGCATGGAATAGAATGAAACACATCATTCTCTGCATTGTATTTTGCTCTGGCACGCGCCATTCATTTGTGTTTCAATCTATTCCGTGCGGTCTGGAGTGCGCGGTGCGGTGTAAAATGAATTCAAATGATCGAAATTCTTTCGAGGAGACGAACCACACCTCCCCATTATCGTATTTTTTTCGTTAGCCATTCGTTCGAAAGAGCTCGACGAACTCTATAACATACTTTAAAATTGGGAGGTATTTTACCTACACTTTTGAGTTATGCTGACTTGAATGTAGCACTGCTCAGAGGCACTTTCATGACTTCTATTTTGTGTAGATCGATAGAGCTCGACAAATGAGCTGGGGTCATGCTTAGAACATTTTCACTCTAAAGTGCTCCAGAAGCGAGATAATCGCGCTCAAAGTTGGGGATCCATGGAAAGGACCCTGTACATGGAGCCCCAGAATGATCCCAGCACAATGGGACTTTGAGGGATGCTAGGGCATGCTTAGAGGAGTCCAAAACTGGTGCTAGCTCATTTCATGATTTTCCTTCCATTCCCAAGAATTGCAAATCTAGCTCGATTCTCTCGTGACAGGCGTGATATCTCTACTATCATCAATTTTATCCAATTTAGTCTCATTAATTATTCTTACGACGAAAAAAACAGTTTCAATGCTTCAGGCGCTATATGATAAAAAAAAGTGTGAAGGTACTCTCCGAGTACCCGCATGATCCCATCCCCACGTACTGTATTAGTGCACACAGTCTCATCTACTAGTCCGTATTCTAGAATGAATTTAGCAAATACGAATGATTCATGATGCGTTTGTAAATATCACTTGTTTGAAGGTACATCTCCCTCTCCGAGTACCCGCACGATCACATCCCCGCCTATTGCAATGGGCCCGGGTACGCGATGGGGAGAGGAGTATTCGAGCAGATAGTGGAGAGGATGGGGCTGCACCCGGTACGTTTCTCCTCGAATACATGAATCTAACCGGTGGTAAAATGAGCTGAAAAGCTAAAAATCTTTCTAACAGTCTTTCTAACAATCTGTCGAAACATTCATCTAAGCTAGGAAAATATCAACCTTCTGGGAAGCTCAGTAGAATTGTTTATTCGCAGAGTGAACAGAACGGAGCCAGAAACACTATGGGCGAGAGAGATGAGCACAGCATGTCAGAGAGGGGAGGTAATCCAATTATCGCGGCGGATCATTCGCAATGGCCGCGCGTCGATGCGCGGTGAAAGTGAGAGACGAATGAGACGAAACAAGAAATAATATCTGTGAAGCATAGGATGCAACTCAGTGATAAGGATGAAGTATGCAAATCTGAAATATCACAGCTATCAAGAGTCATCCTAAGAAGCTTCCCTAAGCTGCTTTCACTTTAAAGCTTGAAAATAACGCAAAATTCGGCCATTTAGAGCACATTTTCAAAGTTTTCAGAAGATCCAGAAAAGATAGAAACATTCTGCCACCGTAGGGCTCATTATAATTAGCACTTGCAGAAGTTGTAGTACGGAAATTTTGAAATTTTTATTTTTCGGGGAAATACAGACCGTGATTTCGCGGAAAATTAAAAATTCGGAAATTCCGTACTACAACTTCTGCAAACGCTAATTATAATAAGCCCTACGGTGGCAGAATCTTTCTATCTTTTCTGGATCTTCACAAAACTTTGAAAATGTGCTCAGAATGGCCAAATTTCGCGTTATTTTTAAGCTTTGAAGCGTAAGCAGCTTAGGGAAGCTTCTTAGGATGACTCTTGATAGCTGTGATATTTCAGATTTGCATATTTTATCCTTATCACTGAGTTGCATCCTATGCTTCACAGATATTATTTGTTGTCTCGTCTCATTCATCTCTCACTTTCACCGCGCATCGACGCGCGGCCATGGCGAATGATTCGCCGCGGAGAACAAAGGAGGTCGTCCTCTCTGACACGCTGTGATGAGCGGAGCTTATGATGCGTGACACACTAACCACCCCCAGGTCTTCGAAGTCGAGGACGCCTTTCTGACGGGCGTCGTTGCGAGCGACGTCGTCGGTGAGGGCAAGGAGATCAAGATGATGGAGGAAGTGGCGTTCCATCGATATGTGAGCATTATTTTAGTGAATGAATTCCAATACATGCATTTCTCCATATTTGCAGTCACGACACAGTTCCTTTCCATAGCGACACCATTTATAGACTCTTGGTTCCATTAGTCCCCCTTCTTATCATGGCCTGACTACCAACGACAATAGCTCCCTTCCAGACCGAGCTCTCCGATTGCGGCGACGACGGAGGGCCGACGCTCTCCATGCAGAGCACGCACTTCCAGATGAACGATGAGATCAAGTCGGCGAAGAATCTTACGGAAGCATGGAACTGGTTGAAGAATGCGAGATGCAGTTATAGTGTCTGATTCACTGGATAAATGCATTCCATAGAAAACACCAAGTCTTTCTGTAGAGCTCCCACTACCAGCTGGTAAAAGAGTCCTGTTACTGGCTCAACAATGCGAGATGCAGTTTTAGTGCGATGTTTCCCGCCTCAATCCCTCGAAAATTCTAAATATTTGT
Source organism: Pristionchus japonicus (assembly GCA_900490845.1). Lineage (NCBI taxonomy): Eukaryota > Metazoa > Nematoda > Chromadorea > Rhabditida > Neodiplogasteridae > Pristionchus > Pristionchus japonicus. Next base: position 15,030 of record LS492879.1, on the reverse strand, counting down.
GACGTGTTTTCCGCGCGGAATAGTTTAATGAATTGCATACATACAGAACAATTTAAACTTGTAGTGATGAAAAACAAACTGCCACACGCATACTTCCTTTTCCACAGACATCTCCTCAGCTACAAAAGTCGCCTTAGGTGCTCTGTACTATAACAACCATTTTTTATGTGAGAAAGTGAGGCTTCATGGGAAAAAACATCACGAGACAGCTCAATAGATCAACCATCAAGTGAGGCTATATAATCCACCGCAACAAAGATCTTCAACGACCGAAATGTTCTGCGATGCAACCATTGATCATCTGTATCATGTAAGGCAATCCAATTGCAGAAGCTGTTTTTTTTTCGAAGCCCAACCACATTGCAGATTTTCTCGTACACTAACGCATTTTTATCATACTTGTTCAATTCCACGTTAATCTACATTCTCACGCAAGTGAAACAAGTGAGTCCTCGCGCTCTTGATCTTTTCTAGAGTTGGTAACCGTTAATTGCCTGACAGATATTTTTCGAGTCGTTTCAAATCGAAATAAGCTGAGATATAAAGTCAAATATGAATTCACTATCATTCGTTTTTTGCATGCCTTCAATATTCGAGGGCATCCTTTAAAAACACTATCATTTCCACAGATCGGCCCCTATCGTTGGCTCCTTATGTCCTTCGCCATCGTCAATTTGTGCATTTCTCTACTGCATCCACTCATCATTCCCGTAAGAGTAGCCTCTCTAGAACGAACTAGGACAGCCCAGAGTTCACATCCTGTGTAATGTCCCTTAAGAGACCGGATCGGTAAAAATCGAGAATCTCCCGGACACGCTCCTACCGATTTGAGATCCGCAAGCCCACACTCTAGCCACCGTAGTAGGCAATAGGACTGCGCAAAGCTCTCCTCTGTGCTCTTTAAGAGCCCGTTCGCGTAAGAACCGGACAAATTCGGGGTGGGTCTGGCACAGCGAAAAAGAGTCGATTTTCTCAGAGTATGTGTTTTGGAGTCCTATAGGATGCTAGTGACGATGGACATGCATATTTGCCATTTTGAGCCTCCGTTGGCTCCAGATGATGTCACGTCGAAACACTGTTAAAATCACTTTTTCCTCTAATTCTTCGTTCTCGACTTTGCTAAAATTAAGTGAGTATGGCTCCCGGAGTGAATTTTGATGCTGATCACTCCTGTCAACTTTGTATTTCATGATTTTCAAAAATGATTTTGTTACAAAATTGAATTTCCCGCTCCTTTAAACCAGTGACTAGCTTTTCACATTGGTCGATCCGCCGTGACGAGAGGAATTCAGACATATGCTTATTTGAACATACGGACGCTGAACTTTTCTTAGAGCTGTCAAAACGCGCGGAGAAATCTCTTGAAACCGTCGCCTATCTCTTTGATCTACCCTCTCTCCTCTGTGACCTCGACCCTCTCTCCCCTCCCTCTCTCATCCCACCACACTCTCTCATCTCTCCACTCGAGGAAGAGGGTTGACCCAGGGCGCTTTCAAAGCGATTTCTCCGCACGTTTTGACAGCTCTAAGAAAAGTTCAGCGTCCGTATGTTCAAATAAGCATATGTCTGAATTCCTCTCGGCACGGCGGATCGACCAATGTGAAAAGCTAGTCACTGGTTTAAAGGAGCGGGAAATTCAATTTTGTAACAAAATCATTTTTGAAAATCATGAAATACAAAGTTGACAGGAGTGATCAGCATCAAAATTCACCCTGGGAGCCATGCTCACTTAATTTTAGCAAAGTCGAGAACGAAGAATTAGAGGAAAAAGTGAATTTAACACGGTTTCGACATGACATCATCTGGAGCCAACGGAGGCTCAAAATGGCAAATATACACGTCCATCGTCACTAGAATTCTATAGGACCATAAAACACACACTTTTAGAAAATCGACCTTTTTTCGTTGTGCCAGCCATTGTCCGATCCTTAGGCGAACGGGCTCTTAATCAGACCAGAATTGGCTTTCACAGGTGGTGTACGCAACTGAATTCGGAGTTATCGTGTTGCCGACTCGTCTGCTCGAAATTCCGACCGGCTATGGATACACTGCAAGCGAGCACTTATTTTACGCGAATTTGGTCAGCATAAATTTTGCAGTTCTCGTCTGAGGCTTGCTCGTATATCACACATTCTTGCTCCTTGCGTTTCACTACGTCTACCGCTTTGTTGTACTGTGCGAGTGAGTGGCAGAGACCGGGGGAAGGGGAGGGGAGGACTGCTGGAAGCTGTGAATCTTCTGTGCTTTCTGGACCAGAGTCAGACCCCTCAGGGTTTTGTCAGAAGTGGAAAAGTTCTGAAATTACATGCAAGTTGAGTGAATTGTAGGCCGTCATGGCTCGAGTGGACACAGCGACATTCCAGGCGCAATTGGATGGCAACTATCCTTGTTGCTGAACTGCTTTTCTCAGGTAACTTTCTGGCTTTCATGCTGCGGAAAAAGTCAGGGGAGATTTTCTCCTGGGGTGGAAAAAGTCGCATGGAGAGAAAAAGGAGAAAATTTTTTTTTTAAATTGGCGCCTTTTCTGTATCGGGCTTCCCCGTGGAACTAGCGACTTTTATCTTCGTTCTCAGTGTTCTGAGGGGTGAAAAACCTTTTCCCCAATTTAAAAGTCTCTAGCTCCACGGAGAAGTGAGATCTCGAAAAGGCGCGAATTCAAAATTCTAATTTTCTCCTTCGACTTTTTCCACCCGATTTTTCTCTTTTCTCTTTTCTCCCCCCACTTTTTCCACAGCATCAGTTTCCCTCCACACCTGTTTCAGCGAATCCATATTTAAATTCCCGCTTAGTTTGTATCTCGGATCTCGCGGATAAGAGTTTGGCGCTATATGTATGCCCAAAACGAAGTAGCAAGTCGATTGCTCCAAGGGGAGCCGAGATGTAAAAGTGCGGGAATTCAAACAATTTCAGGTGTGGAAGGGAACTTTGAATACCCAAGGTTGTAAAGCTAGATTTATTGATCCGTTCATTATCTGGTCACACTAAGAAGAGTTCAATTTTTTCCGGAAATTTCTCTGGCATCTGATCACGGCATGCTGTTTCAAAAAATTATCAAATTTGCAGGTCCGTTTTCCATTTCATGCGCATTGTTCATGCAGCCGACCGAAGTGTCGCGTGACGCCTTTGCTCCCTATATTCGGGTGCGAAATAGGCACTGTTTGACCTCAAGGAGAGCTATATTTAGGAAGCCTTCGACATTGATCTCTTCGCAGAGAACCCGCCAGGGTTCATCGCACTCATGTACTGGGTGAGCTCGATGATTTTTTGCACGGGGGGGGGGGGGCGACAGATTTTGCTTTTACGACAGTTTTGGTTACCTACGGGACCGAAATATCAAAAAAAGCGCTTCCGGTTAGCAGTTTCTTTATACATCTTCTATAGAGAAACTATGGAGAGAAAAGCAACTGCTAGAAGAAGCTATCGAAGCTATCTTCGATCATATTTTCGTTCTAGATCATTCCCGATTCAGATTCCGCACGAGGGCGGTCGTCGCGAGTTGCGCCAGTCGGGAGTCTTGTTCGTCGTTGCAGTGTGTCTCGCGTGCGTTGTCGTGATCCTGTATTGCTCCTTTCAGATTGTACGCACCAATCGGTCTGTTAGGTCAGTTGTATTCGTTCACAGCGTTTGTTCCCTTTTTCCTTTGTTTAGAGAACATCTCGATTCGAAAACAAGACGAATGCAAATGCTCCTGTTCCGAGCACTGGTCTGGCAGGTATTTCGGTCAATTTTTCGGGAAAAATTTCAATTCGCAGACATTTTGCCCCCTTGCCGCTTCATACCTCCCGATCTTTCTTCTGATCGTTACTCCAATAATATTCAGTAAGGCAGTTTCCATTGTTTTCTATTGTCATTTTGCAGAAATTCCGATTGGCGAATGGGGAACAGCGATTTTAATGTCATTACAAATCCTGCCAGTCATCGACCCCATTCTCATTTTGTTCTTTGTACCGAGGTAAGGAATGGTCAGAACAATGATTCAGAACACACGAGACAAGTTGACAAAGTGTTTGAAAATGTTTGATGAATTTAAAAAAAAGTTTCTTCCATGTTTTCCAGATACCGGAAAGCCGTTCTGCTCCAGATTGCGAGAATCATCCCCTCCAACCGCAAAATTTCTGTCAAGTCGATAGACAATGCGCAAACAACAAATACTTTTTGATTATCCTAATATCACCTTATTCTCTGATTATCTCCATAGAGGAACCGACTTTCACACTAAATGACTTGGATAAGCAAGTCATGTTTTTTTCAGAAAAAAGCACCTTGTAAGCACCTTGTTGGCTGCAATCCCTAAAACATTACAAACTGGAAAACGATTTTGATGAGTTGATACCGAAACAAATACTGCAACTATATAATAAGAAGTTTATCGTTGTTCATTCGTATAAATGGCGTGCCAAGTCTAACAATGCAGAGCCCACACTTCCAGTTGAACGATGAAAAAAAGTCGACTAAGGACCTGTCCGTGGCCTGGAATTGGTTGAATAATGCGAGATCCAGCTACAGCGTCTGCAACTATTTTCCTCTACAGAAAAATCGATGAATAAAAATGATGAGTGACGAACTTCCACAATCTAAAACCCTTAATGGCCAGTTGAGATGCAAGAGATTTTTGAGTACCTGGACTCTAGCTTATCACAGATTTTTGAGTACCTAGACTCTAGCTTATCGCTCGTCTCAGGCTCGACTCTCTCGGGAGAGAGAGGGCAGATAAGAGTCTGCCCCTATAAGAGGGCAGACTCTCACGTCACTCTAGCCTATTCCCTTTCTCAGCCGTCTCTCCTCCCTCGCCTCTCTCGCTCCCTTCCCAGGCTCGACTCAGGCTCGACTGTGAGCGAGATGGCTCGAGCCTGAGTCGAGCCTGTCGAGGCCTCGAGGCTCGAGTTCAGGCTCGAGGCTTCTCTCGCACAGTCGAGCCGCCCGATCGGGTTTCCTGTCCGAGTCGAGCGGAAACAGTGGTTTTCCTAGTCGAGGCGTCGAGGGACAGGCAGGCTCGATGTCACCAACCCCTCTCTCTGCAAAAGTCACCACAGCTACACTGTACAATAACAATTAGATGTATGTGAAAATGCAAGGCATCATGGGAAAACGATGTGAGAAACATCGGCACACGGCATTAAGCATCAAGTTGGAATATAAAATCCACCGCGAAAACATTTCTGCAACGTCGGGAATGTTTCGCGATGCAATCATTGATCAACTCTATCACGTGAGCATCAACCACCAAAAGCAACCAAAAAGCTACCATTTCGCAGATTTTCTCGTACACTGCGACATTTTCGTCATTTGTGCTTAATTCCACGTTAATCTACATACTCATTGTCACGCAAGTAAAACAGGTGAGTAATACTTTCAATTTTTCAATTTGTTCTTTTCTGAACAATTAGTTTTCGTGGAGATCATATTCACTTTAGTTTGCATTTTTAAATCTTAAAAGATGGGACATGCCATCTTACAGGGAAAAAATTGAACAGGGGAAAAACCGAGGTACATGCCAGTTTTCCAGATTGGCCCATATCGATGGCTGCTCATGTCTTTTGCCATCGTAAATTTGTGCATTTCTGTGCTGCATCCTTTCATCATTCCCGTAAGAGCATCTTCCTTAGTCAGATTAGTTTCATATCGTACAGATTGTGTACGCAACCGAATTCGGCGTAATCGTATTGCCGACCCGTTTGATCGACATTCCGAGCGGGTATGGATATACTGCAGGCGAGTGCATCTATTTTCAATCTCTTTTTCAACCTAACTTTGCAGTTTTCGGCTGGTGCTTGCTCTTGTATCACACATTCTTGCTGCTCGCCTTTCACTATGCCTACCGCTTCGTTGTACTGTGCGAGTGAGTGAAAAGAGGGTGAAAAGAGAGAGCCAAAAGTGTCCTGCGAGCGATCCAGTGGATAGGATTGTCAAAAGTGGAGAAGCCTTACATGCAAGAAGAGCGAATTGTAGGCCGTCGTGGCTGGATTGGACACGGGCGCATCCCAGACGCATCTGGATGGTCGCTGCTATCGGGGCAGAACTGCTTTTCTCGGGTTATTGTTTGCTTCTGATCACAAGATGAGGTTACGCGTCTGGTCAGAGACCCCTTATAGACATGATTATCACGAAAACGAACTGTTTTTACAGGAACATTCTGCGTTACAAGCGCAGTGTTCATGCAACCTACCGAGGAGTCGCGCAATGCCTTCGCGCCTTATATTTGGGTAAAAATTCGATTGGTTTTACGTTGAAAAGCGCATAATTCAGGAGGCATTCGACATCGACCTCTTCGCTGAGAATCCGCCGGGGTACGTCGGATTCATGTACTGGGTGAGCTCGATTGCATAATGCTCACACATGGATTTCTCTAGTCTACTTTTGCCATTTACTTCTTCATACTTCAAAATGCTTGATTGTTTAGTGCTTGATTGCCTAGAACTGACTGAAGAACATATTGACGATGCGAGGTTTTTGCTTCGTTCATAAACGATTCAGATTCCGCACGAGAGCGGTCGACTTGAGGTGCACCAATCGGGCGTCTTACCAGTATTTGTTGTGTGCTTCGCCTGCGTGGCTGTGATTCTATATTGCTCCATTCAGATTGTAAGCTACAATCGAGGTATTCGGTCAGTTTTTCAGATTTTTTTCAAGAAAACGATTTTTTTGTTCAGGGACCATCTCGATTCGAAAACGAAACGACTGCAGATGCTACTGTTTCGAGCCCTGGTCTGGCAGGTATTTTGAGTTTTGTGTTTTCGGACCAAAATTGTTGCAGACATTGTGCCCTCTTTTCGCCTCGTACATCCCAATCTTTGTTATGTTAATAAGCCCACAAATATTTAGTAAGTTGTAATCTGTTGCACATTTTCTATTTTCTTGTATTTTCATTAACTAAGAATGTCCACATGCGCAAGTTGAAATTATTGCAGCAACTACGATTGGCGAATGGGCATCAATGGGTTTGATATCCTTGCAAACTTTGCCAGTAATCGACCCCATTCTCATTATATTTTTTGTTCCGAGGTAAGGATAATCAGCACACATGAGACTCAGATTTTAAACCTTTTTTTCCAGATACCGGAAAGCAGTTCGGCTCTTGATTGCCAAAATTGTTCCTTCTGGCAACAGGACAATTTCTGTCAAGCCAATTGAGACTATGCAAACAACAAATGAGTTCACTCTGAAGTCTACTTGATTATCCACTTATCACGGTTTTCACTGATGGCAACCAACTTTCACACTATGAGACTTGAATAAATAAGTAGCGTGCGTCCCCAACGTATTTCACGCGAAGCGTATTTTATTAGCCACTATCCCAGTGGTAGAAAAATGATTGTAATACCAAACTATGGCAATTACAGCTCCAGTCAGTTCAAAAGATTTATCGTTGTTCGTTTATAGTTGCAAAGTTAGTGCCCTTCACTCTATCGTACTTCAACAGTGTACTGTACACGAGGTATTTGTCAAGACAGCTGAGATATTTTGGATTGTCGAGTCTGGGCCATCTCAGTAAAACTTTTTCAATTCGTTCGATTCTTTAGTATATTCACGTCAAATCATGATTTTAACTGCGATGCAAACTGCTAAACTGTGCGCATCAGGGTTGGCGAATTCGAGTCGACCCTATCGAGGCCTCGAGGGTCGAGTTCAGGCTCGAGGATTCTCTCTCACAGTCGAGCTGCCCGATCGGGCTTCCTGTCCGAGTCGAGCCCAAACTGGGATTTTCCTAGTCGAAGCCTCGAGTGACGGGCAGGCTCGATTTCACCAACCCTGGTGCGCATCTATAAACAACTCACCCTTTCGAGCAGTCCCTGGGCAGCGAAACGAGATCGCTTTCATTGACGTCTCCGTCCCCAAAATGTTTCCTGAAACAAATCTTCCATACTGCTTAGGATTATAATGAGGATGCAACTCACAATTTCGCCTCCTTAGCTTGTTCATCAGTTTCAATCCGCGTTGTTTCATTGAGAGAACCTTTGCTGCGTGAGTTCATGAACTCTGGAGCTTATTTAAATTGGCTTGAAAGTCCCTCCTCCCTCTCAAACCTTGCAGTATGGGCATGTATTTAGCACACTCAAGATATCCTTGATTCTCTGGTCTGCAATGCAATTTCTATTACAAATTCGATTCGAATTTGAAAGAAATAGGCTTTAGATTATCAAAGGTAAGATTATGCACCTGCGAAAAATGCAATCTGTTCTCTGCTCTGCAATTTCGGTGTAATTTACATGATTATCCGTTGTGAGTGGAAGTTTTCTGAAAAAAAAAGCGCGTATGAAAGGAAAATGAGCTTGACACACTCTCTGTATTGCTTCTCCTCCTTGGCAGATGTCTCAGATCTCAAAGGCAGGTATCGCTTGATACACTCTTGTCTTCGTCCTTCGAATGGTGTCCTGGAATTGCGAATTCAAGAAAGAACCCCATGAGTTTTTGTCAAAATGACTCACTGGTCTTGGCAAATGTCCATCAGCAGCTCCGCGGTTTCTCCAAAATAAACGGCGTTCGATTGAACAACAATAGCGAGAAAACCACAATCAAGAATATCATGCTGAATTGTGTGTAGTGCTAAAATGGGCGCTTTTTATACCACTCGTTATCGTTTTACTATAACATTGGCAAAGTGAACGAGTTTACAAAACGACTTTTGAACCAAACTTTATTTGTTGGAGCGAAATCCGATTTTTCTAAATAAACCAGATTCATAAGTACGGTGATTATGACGCTCTTCTTACTTTACTGTACAAATATTAGCAACGTTGAGGGAGAATGTGCTCGATAAACTACTCTCTAATATATTCTATATCGTCCACGCTATACAAACACGACGAGTAAGATGTGGGCTGAACCGATCGAGAAGTCTCCGTGTACTGGAGAAAGCCGTGAGTTTCGAGCCATTGCATCACCTCTTTCTAAAAATTCAAGGGATAATATTGCAGAATCGAATCGAATATCTAGTCGCACCTCATGTTGCCACACGAACTCGACTGGATCCCTCGCGAGTACAATGACCGGGCACTTGAGTTCATTGGAGAGTACCACGTATTCGTACTGCTGGTGGCCGAATCGGTTGAGCGCCTCGGGACCGACCTTGTAGATAAAGACTGAATGACATTATTCCAATATTTTCTTATTAAATTAATAAAAAAATCAATTTGAATTTTTTGTTGAGAGTATGTTCAATTTTATTCATTCGCTGTGGTTTAGAAGTTAGAATGTCAGAAAATGTGATTTACTCACACTCTTGTGCTTTATCGTCATACTGGATCTTTAGCTTCGATTCCGAGCCAGCTTCAATCACCACTTCCCCTTTGTGAATCCAGACAGAGTCCAGATCTGCCTCCTCTCCCTCCGTGGCTACTTTGAGTGCCGAGAATCGCGTAGTGTTGGCGTCGGTGGAGGCAAGATCGACTGAAAAGTGGTTCATTATTTTGTCAGCACCATAATGATAGATTATGAGATGTTATCAATGAGACCATTCAATTTTGCCGAATTGTTGCGCAACCGATCAGAACATGAATAAATTTGACTATTCTAAGACAATGAAACAAATTGAAGATGACTCAAAGCTCACAATGATGAATGACGCATCTCTCCTCTGAAGCGAACGGCGAGTTAATTCCCTCGATCCACGTGCCCATCAACTTGAGCGGATCGAATTGGGGTTCGAGAAGATCAGGAAGATCGGGTGAATGTAGTATATCGTCAGGAGATGTTGAATTCTGAAATAGTTTTAGTTTCATCGAGATTTTTTGCTGGGTGGGTGACTAAACACTGAAAAGGGATACCATTGGAGCTCCACGGGCAGTCCAGACGAAAAGGAGTAGTAGAACGAACTCGAGGAGGCCCATGTGAGGCTGGGAAACGAATGATGATATCAGTTTCTTGATTGTCTCGCTGCCTAGTTTGACAGGAGACCATGATCGGGTGTCTCCAATGAGCAAGAGTACCCAGAAGGCATCATGAGGCGTGAAGGAGTGAGAAAGACTGAGGTGAATCGTGCCTAATCCCTCTGGCCATTGAAATGTTCGTGTGGCAGCTGCGTGGGTTTTTTCATTCAAATCGAAGCATGAGTTGTGCAGTTTTTCCTATTTTTTCATTCCTCGATAACTCATTTCTGTCGTCCGTTCAGCAACAAACCTTTTCTTTCAATTTCAGAGATGACAGCTATACCCAAATTAAAAACGGCCAGCTGCGGCTCATTTGACACTCAGACTCTATCACCATTTGAAATGATTCCCGCTGAGCTCTTCGGCATGATCTTTAAATTCGCTCCGGAGACTGTTCACGATATCAGATTGGTCAGTCGACCTCGTTTTCCGTGCACAAAATTTTAAAAGTGATGTTGCCGATCACAGCTAATAAGATTCCAGTCATCACGGTTGCTATATTCGCGCGTTGACAATTTCGCGATGCAGTGGAAAGCTATGAGATTGGTGAACGCGCTTTTTTTGTTCTGCCGTTCCGACCGCATTGAAGTGCTCATATTGAACAGCAAGCAATCAAAACTGTTCGAATTGCGCATGAAACGCTGCATTCCCAGCGAAGTCTTGAATAATCGAATTCGTCGTAAGAAATACGAAAATAGTTGTGAAGGCAAATATGTGAGTCTCCAGGATGCATTGATTGTTCTTGGAAATTATTTTTAACTAGTCGAAACGCTCTCTATTGCATTATGGAAGCTCAACTGATAAGCTAGTACGATGCATTCAAGTCCATGGTCTTACACAATATTCTCACAGGAGTACAAAGCGTGCTTTTCTGCTACGAATGATGACGAATTCATAGCCATCATATTTAAAACCATTGGAGCAGAAATTGAACAGGTTCATCTGAGTACTGAGCGCGCCACTCTGCTGAGATCTATACCCAAATTTCTGAATAGAATTGTATTCCACAAATTGGATATTCGATTCGATCGCTTCTGTGATGAGAGCGTGTACGTTCATTGTTTTTGTTTCTCTTTTTATTCGTACAAATATTTACAGATTGTTTTTGCTTTCAATCATCGAAATGCATGGCGTTCATGAAGTTTCGCTGAACGTCCAATTCAATAGCATAACTAGTCCAGGTAATAAAATAGGCTCAGCGTTAAACCTAAAATAACATTTCAGAGAAATTTCTAATCGATTTGTCTAAACGCGTTCAATACTTAACGATAGTGCAAGCTTTTGATTGGGAAATTGAACACGACCCAACGAATTTTTTGGGCCTAAATGATGCGCATTGGTCATCTATAATACTCGCGATATTTTCGAACAAAACTGACACATTGCATATCGATAATAGTTGGTATCCACTCTACTTGTCCAAGGCCGATGCAGATATTTTAGTAGCGGTGAGGCTTTAGTTAACTCTTGTTCTAAGCGCGAGAAAAATCTACATCCGCCAACTCTTATTCAGCAACTCCCTTGGATTGGCAAAAGCATTTGCTTCGAAGCAACGTGCAATGTGTATCGCTACGGTCTCGATTTTGTTAGCAATGGTCACAGGGTGAAAGGTGAGTATCGTTTGTATTATATTATTCGATTCGAAAATTATTCAATCCTGAATTATACGAATGAGGGCAGTCGCAGATCACATTTTTTCCCTTTCAGTAAAGGGGAGTATATGCGAAAGATTTGAAAATTGCATTAATATCTCGAACGGTTTCCAGCTGATCAAGCAGACGATAGGGAGCAGACTTTTCATGCTAGAATTGTCAAGAGCATGCTGAGCATTAAACCGACTAACTAAACTGATCGCTGCTGCCGACGCAGTGCCCCAGCGAGTGAGAGGGGAAGGAGAAATGTGGGGAAGGGAAGGTGTAACTATTGTATTGAAAATATATATTCTTTTTCTATCGTCATTTCACAACAATAAAACGATTTTCAAACGTTCTGAATGACAAGGAAACTGATATTAGAAAAGTTTGCAAGAAATATATAAATGACAATTACGATTTTCAATGTTAAATAATTGTTATTACTCCCTCTGGACGCCCTCTGGAAGCGCTCAAACACTTTCGAAATCGTGCGGAAGACAGCTGGGAATACATATTTCTATTGTAACATCAATTCAAGATCACATTCTTTTTTGTTGTGTTTTTTTTCTATCTCATATTGACGCTTACCTCGAAGGGACGCTGCTATATTTTGAGTGAGAGTCAAAACTAAAATGAGAACGTTTTGTTGTCACTCTTATTCACTCTTCGGTGTTTCTTTTTCAAAATTACATAGCTATGGGAGCGCGGAGCGGTAAACCTGAGAAGGATGGATGCCAGCCATCAACCTATCGAGATCTCTCTCAACTCGAGAAACTGCCGCGAGAAGTGGGGTGGTTGCTGATTGAGTACGCTCCCGAGGCCGCGCATGATCTGAGATTGGTGAGCCGGGTATCCAGCAATTGGTTCATGAACTAATGCACAAACAACTGAGCCAAAGTCCATTCTATTACAGACATCTCGACTGCTTCGGGCTCGTGTTGACGAGTATGCGAGACAAAGGAAGACTTACCTTCTGGTGCATACACTCAAGCTGAGCTTCACTCAACAGTGGATAGGAGTATCGTTGATCGTTCACAAAATGGATCATCGAATTCTCGAACTTAGAATGAAATGTCGAAAATCGAGAAATACATTGATGAAACGAATTAAACGATCGAAAACCGAGGAATGGACGGATTCCTACGTAAGTGCACAGCATTCAGAGAAACTATTGTTGCATGCGTGCACTTTGAGGAGTACTTTTCGCGCATATGCTATGTGAAGGACGACAAACTAGCGAAGTTTCTCAAAGCTATTTTCGAAAGCAGAGTTAGGAAAGTCGTGCTGGACAATCTCAGTTCAACCGAAACGACAACTCTCGAGAAGTCTAATGGAGTCGCTAGGTTCGTGGATGGAATGGCATTTGAAAAATTGGATTTACGACTAAACACACTCGCTGATGGAACTGCGTGAGTTTCTAATCGCGTTTTTCACAATTTCGGTTTTTAAAAAAATATTCGCAGAAATTATCTTCGAAAAACCGTTCAAGCGTACAATGTGCAGAAGGTTACATTCTTTGTCTTGAATGTTACTGTAAATGACCCAAGTAAGAGAAATAGCTGATACACAAAATTCAATAATTTTCGAAAATTTGAGGAAGATTCCTGATCGATTTATCGTCTCTCGTGCAATCGATAAAAATTCGGCAACCACCCAAATCTAATATTTCCCTCACAACTCCCCATTTGTTTGGCTTGCACCACGCGGATTGGTCCACAATTATCCTGGAAATGTTTTCGAACAATATTGTCAAACTATCCATAGAAAACAGCAGATATCCGCAATATTTGACGAAACAAGCAGCGGACAAACTCGTGAAGGCAGGCTTTATTCTCGATGAATAATCATACAATCACTAGAGAACGAGAAAACAGATCTCGTTTCAGCATCTCCCAAAGATTGGCAAGAAAATCAGCTTCAAAGCAACCTGTAACGTTTACGAAAATGGACTCAACTTCATGGTGAATAACTACTGGGTGAAAGGTAAGTTTGAATAGAAATTGAGGGTAAAAAGGGGAAATATGTTTCAAAATCCGAATATTTCAGCTGATCCCGCACAAATCGGCCCAGTTGGCTCAGGTGACTTCAAAAGCATGTTGAGTATCAATTGGTGTTATGTCATTAGGTAATGAGAACCTGAATTGTATTCTCTTTCCGGTATCTGATGAATAAATTGTTTGAAAGTGCTTGTTTCTTGGAAGGCACTCATTATATTCCACTGGAGTGCCTCTAGTAGTTTCGTGTGAGATTGTAGTAATACTTTGTCCTGTGGTCACGATGTACCAATATCTTGAATAGGCATGTGGATGAAAAAGATTCAGTGACGCGCTCGATTGTCTGCGGTGACGCTTTAGCATTATCAAGCTGGCTTGGCTTGCTTTTATTTTGTTTCGGGCTTTTTTTTATTATTGTGTTTCACTTGCGAGACATTGTTCAAAGTAGCTTATGAGAATACGTTTCCGGCTTTCTGATGAACATACCACACGCAAAACGAGTGAATCGGAAGCGCAAACTGTCCACTGCTCCAGCCCTAGCTCCACTTGAGACGTTGCCTCGCGAACTGATGTGGATGATTCTCGAATATACTCCGGAGGCAGTCCTTGATATCCAAATGGTTATAATTTGTTGTTTTTTTCATTTTTCTAACACAACGGATGGCACGGACGCACTGTTCCTAATTCAATTTCATTGTTTCAGATCAGTTTTAGATTAAGAGACCCGCTCGGTAAAACTCGAGTTTTTTCACCCACCCCCCGGACATGTTCCTCCCGGAATGAGTTCCGCCAGCCCATACTCGAGTGTTAGGAGGGCCTTAAGACTACGTTGCTCATAGTACCCCTTATGTCCAGTTACCGCTCTTCCAGGAGGAGAAAAGTGGTTTCAAGGGTGAAACATTCAAAAATTAATAGGTTTTCACCGAGACAAGATAGACTCATTTAGACTCACAAGTGGGCCTGACGACATAGCTGCCGAAGTATGGAAGGGACTGAGTGATACTGGAGCAGCCCATCTCTGTCACCTTTTCAACCGCATAATCGAATGCGGTAGAACCCCTGAGGATTGGCAGACATCATCAACCATACCAATCTGGAAGAAGAAGGGTGACATTATGGAGTGTAAAAACTATCGCCCTATTAGACTACTCTCCCATACTATGAAGATTTTAGAGCGAATAATTGACTCTCGATTGCGCGAAATAGTCCAGATCAATAGCGCGCAATGCGGGTTCGTAAGAGGAGTATCCACCACCGACGCGATATTCGCGGTAAGGCAATTCCTCGAAAAGCGCCGAGAATTCAATAAAATGTCGCACTGTTGCTTTGTCGACCTAGAAAAGGCTTTCGACCGTGTCCCACACACCCTTATATGGTACGCCTTACGAGACCACGGAGTACCCGAATGCTACATCAATCTGATTCGCGCACTATACCAATCCCCGACAAGCTCAGTTCGAACCGAGGCCGGTCCATCCCCTCAATTTCCTGTGTCAGTGGGAGTGCACCAAGGCAGCGCCCTCTCCCCTCTCCTTT
>LS492834.1:22603-45305 GCA_900490845.1 Pristionchus japonicus | reverse complement strand
TATTGAATAGGCAAGGGGCCATTATATCTTCATGAACGGGGCCATCATATTTTTCAGCGAAATTTGGGGCCACTAAATATCGACGGGGCCATTATATTCCGGGCCACTATATATACGGGGCCACCATATCTATAAGGGGCCACCATTTTTAAGTCGGGCCATTATTTCTCTATGGGTGCACTATTTCTTACTTCAACCCATTAGACAGCGATGTCCTTCAGCTCTCCGATCTATCGTCGCCTGCTCCCGGGCGCCTTTTCACGTTTTCGAAGTCAATTTTATTGGCTTGGGATCCGGGCCAGATAGAGTGGGCATCGCCCGAAGAGATGCGGCAGACTTGCGTACTGGAAAAAATCCAAATCCTATAGCATCAATGTTTGCAGTACTTTGAAATAAGGAAGATAAAGTGCTCACAGCAAGTCCTTGGGTAGCAATGATAGGGCTTGCGCTTTGACTGCATCACTCCGTCGAATCGCACACGTCGCCCAATCAAGGAGAGATGGATCTACAAAAAGTCGCCTTTCATTTCGGTACCCCTATGGTTGAGCATCCATGGCACCATGCTTGATGCCATGCATGCTTGCATGCTGAAAAAAAGATTTCTAAAATTTGACTTTAAATAGATCTAGCCCCCAACTCTTTCTCTGCAACGATCAGACACAACTCACTCAGATTGATGGTAAACATGCACATGAGTTGCCTGCAATAAAGAGAGGTCAAGAAATTCAATAAATCAATAAAACTCCTTAAAAAGAGATTTTAAAAAGGTTTAAAAAAACGCCAAGTAAGTCAGTGACAGATGAACAAATGCTCTCACCGTTGGAATGCGAAGCTACTGGTGTAAGTCAGAATGTACACATAAGCACAGTTCACTATAACTTGCGAGCAACGAGCATCGAACTGCTCGAGAACGCGCCGCTCACAAATCTAGAATAGCTTTGTTTCAATAAATTTTCTGGTCTGATTTTTTGCAGAAATGATTTTCTGCGACCTACCTTCGTCCAATTATTTGCTTCTTCTTCAAATCGATATATGTGCATCATTCTTATCTCTCCGATGCGCGTGAACACAATAGAATGCAACTTATCGTCCACAATGACTGAAATGGGTCCGTTATTTGTCCGTTGATGGCACATTCAAAATAGAAAACAATGGAAGATAAGAAAAGGACTCACATTTTGGCCCGTAGAAAGGATTCACAAATTTTGCATCAAATCTTAATAGCGAACAACGATTGGTAGCTCGATCGATAACCTTAACCATTGAGACAATTTCACTCTGGGATTATTGCCTATCACTACTACTAAACTGTCATTGAATGAGACATTGTTCCATATTCAAATAGTAGAACTTGAACTTAATTACTTACCACGTGCTCCGACTCGCCAAGTTTTGGAAATACGTGCAGCTTTGTCGATGTCGCAACCATGTACAGATCAGCACCGGAGAATCGCCATTTGTTGAGACACTGTATGCTGGCAGTTATCACCCCTTATGATTGCGATAGGCATTAGGTCGTGTGAAAACGTTCGGATGATAGCCTACTGGATGAGCACCACTGAGAACAAAAATTATGTAATAGACGGAACATGCAAATGGTGCTCATCCAGTCCAAATGTTGTCATCCGACCTAGTGCCAAGCGATAGAGACAGTATACCTCAGGATCTTTGATCGCAGAGCGTCTCCAATTCATAGTGATGAGATCGAGATCATAAACGTTGAATTCCTGCGTCTCTTCTTGCAAGAGCGCAACGTATGTGGGAGAATCGCCTGCGTTTTTCGCTCGTTTTAGAAAGCAGAAATGATGATAAATGGAAAACAACAAACTGGCGCACCATCAACCACTCCAGTTGATAAGAAGTTTGCGATTCGAGGCATCGGCCCAGTTGTTTCCAAGATGTTCCAGTGAAAACCGTCGGGCTCTGAGAAAAATCAAGTCAACGTTGCATCAAAAGGAGAAGGCCTGGAGTATTGGCATGTTATTCTTCTCATTCACGATTGAACGGAGTCAGGAAAGGTTTTCTTCCACAAGTCTCGGTTCAGCTTGTGCCTTTCAGTTAGTCACGCGCGCAACTTATGGAGGATCAACAGCACATTGTCTGACTCCATAAAATCGTGAATGAAAAAATGGAAAATTAAACTCGAAGATACTTGCGAAAATGTATCAATGTATCGTATCAATAGCAAATGACAGAGTAGAAAATTTTGAAAAAAAACTATACCTATCGTTCCTTTAACCATTCCTACTTTAGTCCACATGTATGCGGCTTCATTGTGAACTTGAATTGTGGCTGGTACATCCATATCGGCATGGCAGTAGCCCTCAGAATATCAATGATAAAAATCACGATATAAAATAAATATAAAGCGTCTCACAGGATGTGTCACGTCCACCTTCTCGATACGCAGTGTGCCTTAAAATGCGCTTCGAATATTTCATGTTGACTTTTTTTATAAAACTGTTTTGATTTTGCGTCTAAGAATGCGATAACGTACTTGTATCAATGGAGTGTAAGTGCACAAAACCGACGTAACCATGCATGTAAACTTTGTCTTTGAGTGAAAACTGAAAAGTTATCATCTTTAGCAAACAAACAAAATGTGTGACTAGAATAGAAAAATCCGATAAAAAAACAATTGAATGAAACCAACAGCTTTCACGGGTTTCTCGCGATCAAGAGCGCAAAGGCTCTCCACAGTCACTAGCATCCTGCAAAGTTTGAAAACTATAAATTGCTTTCGATATGGGAAAACGCGAGGAATATTGCGGATGAATAAACGACGCATTTGAAACGTGAAGCACCAGGTAAATGAATACAACGCGCGAAGAAAACGAGTATTGTCTATAAAAGACGCGCGAAATGTAAAGCGTTATTCGTGCAACCCGCGGCGCGTTTCGAAAAGAGGCGAGAGAGAGAAGGAGAGAGAGAAAAGTGACCAGGCAGAGTGAGAAAGGAATAGAGTCACTCACCCTTCCTCTTGTTGTCTGCTCTTTACACTCTTCTTCACACTCTGAATTCTCCCTCACTGCCTTTCTCGAATGGCGGTCAGAGACGGTGAGAGAACAAGGGAAATGGAGAGAGTCAGACAACGACTGTTCTCTTTCATGTGTTGTGTTCGCAAGTGGGGGACAGGCGGACAACAAGGGAACACCATCGCAATACTCGCTAACCATTGATAGGATTGAGTACCGTTATTTATCAGTGCAACGAAACCGGAGAGTAACAACCGGAGTAATAGTTACTTATTCTGAGAGCGGACGGGTTTACGATGTGGACAAATTTGCATAGAATGCTCATTTGATTTCGAAAAATGAGAAGAGCTGAGAAAACCATTAGTTTCCTAATCACAATCATAGATAAGCTTTTTCAAGCAATCATGCAAGCTCGGAAAAGTCGACAATGATAAAAACTCAACAAATTTGTTATAATGAAATGTTCAAATCTGTTTCAAATAATGGGATAGGAGTTTTCTATTGCGAGCATCTCCATTCAAGCTTTCACAACCTAATCATGAATTACTCTGGTCAGTGAGATGACTCGAAAATGAATTAAAGTTGAACATAACATACAATCGATTAAAAAAGGCATGTATTGCTATAGACGGTAGTGCATGCTACTGAGAACAACGTCTCTCAATCTTTCTCCTCCTATTCACAAACAGTTGCTCCTCGATCTCATCTATTTCTAACTCTGGCCAATAAGAATGACCGATGAAGAATGTAACTTGAGAAAAGCAGAAAATCGGTTCAAAATTAGGTTATAGATGGTAGTGTATGCTACTGTGAACATCGCCTCTCGATCTTCCTCCTCCTATTCACAAACAATTGCTCCACCACTTCATCTTCCTCATAGCTCGGACTGGCAACGACCAGTCTCGCCTCCTTCCTCCGGCCTCGCACGATGCCCAGATGAATGGTGGCGCCGTGATAGCTGAACGAGATGAATATGATCATTATCTCCCTTCCATGCAGCTTTTTCCCTAGGCGAGACAATCAGTTAATGAAGCTCCTGCACCGCTCTGTTCAATAGGGTGGATATAAGTTTAAGTTTTAGATTTCTCCTGAATCAAAATATTTGGAGAATTAGGAAGTGTGGGTGTAGTAGGATGTGCACGGGTGCTCTCCTCCCGCCCTCATGATTGATAAAGAAATACCTACTTGAACGACTGCACATCCATATCTGGATAGCCCTCCTTGACGAACCAGTCGGAGGGAGGTTCGTGCCCTCATGATTTATAAAGAAATTCCTACTTGAACGACTGCACGTCCATATCTGGATACCCCTCCTTGACGAACCAGTCACCAATCACAGATACCACAATCACATATGCCATGGGTTCCAGGGTTTCAACTGGGGATAACGTGCATAACTCAGAAAGTTTTCACTTGAACGACTGCACATCCATATCTGGATACCCCTCCTTGACGAACCAGTCGGAGGGAGGTTCATGCCAGTCGATCTGAAGAGTTATTCACTTGCCTACTTCATCTACCTTTACAGCAGCTTCAAACTGATCTGACTGTATCTGTTTTCGCTAGGAAACAGTTATTTGATTCACAAACGGTCGAGAAAAAGCGTCGACCACCAACTCTACATTCGCCTCCATTTTTCATAAATTCAATTGTCCCTGCTGGCTCGTAGCGGTCAGATTATTGTGTTTCGAGCATTTAAATATGTAGCGATGAAGATATTAATAAAAGCCTTCACCTCAGTCCCCCTAACTCTGAGCTCATTGTCCATGAGCGGATTCAGTTCGACCACTCGAACGTCGATCTTGCGAGGGGAAGGAGAGGAAGTGATTGACTGAAAAACATAATGTTTAGAGATATGTCAAAAGGTGGTCCCGCGGCCCGAACATGGTATAAAAGTTGTTCTTTTCTGCTCTAAAGTGCCAATAGAACAACTAACTCTTTAAAAATTGCAATATTTAGATAGCCTCACTTGGATAACTTCCTTCAGCAACTCTCGCGTTCGGAGTTGCACAGTGTACTTTATGAGGCTGTGGCCTTGGCGAACGAGTGTCATGAAGGCATCCTCGCCGATTTGTACCTGAACTCATCGAATGCCGAATCCATGCAACACTCTAGTGACTCTTATCGTTAGCGAGAATGTGTCTCAAAAAAAAAACTTTGAGCAAAATTAGTTTCCAAATAGAACAGAAACGGTGAATCTGCTAGGAAGCTGCTAGGACAATAATGGGAGATTCCTAAAGATAATGCAAGACTTTCATTTTCTCGCAATTGTCTAATGCAAACCACGCAACGAACCGGAATTGTCCTGTACCATCGTCCTGTTAGTTGAAACGTCACTGGCAGGTTAATGGACAGCATGAAGGAAGGAGTGAACAGCATGTGTGAAGACTCGATCACAATGTCCTTCTTCGCTCTACCCATCAATTCTCGGTCCCTGAAAAAAAAATTCAGGTCCACTAATCTTCGTTGAGAATTACCATTAAGAGGAAATTTATCGGATTACTCACCTTGCAGTTATAATTTCATTCACATCTAACAAAATTACAATGCGGTCGAATGTGACGTTGTCGTCAAGGAACGCATTTAAGGGGCGGTAGAGAGCGAGGGAAAGACAAACCTAGAATTAGATAGATTTCTCTTACGCTAACAAATTAGATTCTCAATGAACAGTTTTTTTTCATCATTCGCAAGGTCTGACAGCTGGCCTTACCAGAGGGTCCCATCCAGCATTGTCGTACCACTGTAAAATCGCTTGACGTGGCAGCACCTTACTTTTACCACAAGGTGGAAAATGTGAATATTAACAAAAGTGAGTTCCTCACATAATTCAGTCTGAGCTCCTTGAGATGCAGTCTCTTGAAGAGCTTGCGAAGCCACGGAAACACGGGCATTTCGCCATTTTCGAGCATGAAAGTCTTCATCATTTCCATGCCGAAGGAGATGTGACAGTGTGTGTCCTGGAATTCCATAGCTTAGCAAACCAATGCAGGTCCCTTCGTCTTCTTCTCCTCTTTGCATGTTCCTCCCCCTCTCTTTCCTTCTCGTGTTGAAGATGAATGCTAAGCTCATCACTAACCAATCCCTCGCACTCCGCATCCATTGACTGACTAACGACCAGCTCCCCATTGCCCATGCAATCCCAGTCGGCGGCCTGGACTGCTGCCTGACATTGAATTCAAAAGTCAGTATTCAAATAATACATCCAGCTTCGTATGCATCTTCGTATTCTATGAAAAGTACGCTTGGAAAATGAACAACCAGTCAAATATAACTGACTGGCAACTATGGCCAATGAAAGATTGTAAGGTCTCTCACCTGTAATGCTTTGCTTGTGCGCGCAGCCCTCCATCGATCTCTCAACCCGAGGTGTTTGATGATGTATGGGTGCAGCTCGACGGGCAACGAGGAGAACATGTTCTGAAACAAAAATGGACTGAAATAACAAGAACGCCGCTGCGGATGCTAGAATTCATCATAAGTGGAGAACTATGACGAAATTTCAAAGATGAGACCATGTTCTGGAATGGGTTTGATGAACCTCAAAATACATTCAATCGAGCTCTCAAACAAAAAACGACACAACAGAAGAAAATATGACAGCTCACCGTTTCAAATGATAGAACAGGAAGAAGCTCAACGGGGAGGGAGGCTCGTCTCTGCTGTAATGGATTTGGTAGTATCAGACTGAGTCCATAAACTCATAAGGAATGATGATGAACAATGTAAGCCAATTCATCTCCCAATACAAGAACCTGCGGTACTAGTCTAGTTCTCCGGAAGAGTGTCTAACTTCCATCCACCCCGACCACCAACCCTGCGCTTCGAAGAATCTTATTAAGAATGAGTGAAACTCAACAATTCTTCCGGAGAACTAGACAAGTGCCGAACCTGCCCCCACTATTATCGAGATAGGCTGTCAACATGAAATGTAGGAGGACAATCATGCGAGATAAGAAGGGATTCCATAGGGAAAGGCAGTGTTGAGGAGACCGCGTGAGCTACAATTTCTCATTAGCGGAAATGCTAGCTCTCATATTTCACGTTAAGCCGCGAATGTTGAGTGTAGGCGTGATTAGAGTACGAAAGACACGAGTCTCTTCATTTTGCACGTTCTCTCATCAGTCAGGGCGCTGAAGCAAGGGAAAGAATAAGGCCACTTTCGCTGGAACAGAGTGCGAGAGGCAAGGTTTGAATGTGAAAAGCAAGAGGTTTTAATGAAATAGCGCAAGGAACATGCTAGTTATTCCTTTCCGAACACTGAGCCTGATTACAGCTTTCGCTTCTCAGGGGAACTCTCTACTTTCAGCGGAACTGCTAAGCCAGTGGTGAGATGGGTTTCTCCACTATGCACGCTGTCTCGGTCTGTCTGACCGGGGAGAGATCATGTCTAATCTCAACACCGAGACTGTTGCCCTGAGGGAATTGGCTGTCGTTGCTAGGCGAGGGAATGTAGAGACGAAGTCGGGAATGAATTGTTTCTCAACATATTTTTTTTCGATAGTCAGAGAAGTATTTTTGATTGATAATAATAATTTTTATCCACACGGGTGGTATGTTTGAAATCATCGAACCTCCTTACTCATCACTTTCATGAACTCTAAATACTTCGTCGAGATTCTTCCCTTTCGAAGCGCAACATAGAGCGTATAGCTTACAAGCGAAATAATCGAAGCGAACAGGCTCACCTGATGGATTTCTTCTCGGATGTGATAACACCACTCGAGCCACTTCGCTTCCTGACACAATGCAGTTTAAATGTTTCGAAACGAAACCCCTCAAGCCACTTCGAAAGAACGTTCACTGACGTTATCTGAGACCGCTTCAGAAGCCATAGTGCGAAGATGAGTGTGAAAGCGTGAAATCTTCGAAGAATTAGCCTCGAAACCGGGGGTTTAAGGTTTGAGGAGAAGAGGAGGAAGAGGAAGGAAAGGTCGAGAGAAGCGTAATGAGTCTCCTCTCTTCTCCTCCCTATTCCATCAAAGTCTCTGTAGCAACGCCAATTATCCGGATAAACATCGCAAATGTGAAGTACTCTCATCCGAGCTAAAGCGGAACGAAAAATAGTCGGCTTTATCGCGAAGGACTGACAACCGATAAGCATCAGATGCGCAACAGAGGTTTGGTAGGATTGTAAAAACGTGAATAAATCTATCAAAATTTGAGTAATTTTTCCAGAACATTTCTCATGATGCACATCGTTTCCGAATACGCACAAGTACAATACATATACTAGAACACTAGAGGTGACTGGTATTTCTTCTGTCCGTCTGTTTCACAGCTGTCGATGCCACATCCGAAACGTGCGCCTGAAATTTACTTTTGAAGTTGAATACATATTTCGGTACTTCTGTGCCGGTCGGTTGCCCTATAGGAAGTCAGGCTGAGGCACAACCACTCTTACCGAAAAGTTTAGATCTGAGATGGCAATTCGACGATATACCACTGACTCTCGTCTCGATAGCGATAAAGGTGTCGAGAATGTTTTGCCGACCCTAGTAGAGATGCCCACTGCATGTCTCACACCTTGTGCATGTTCAACAATCTCTTCCGGTATGTTGGAGTGGTGGTCAGCATGACGATCGAATGAACGAGCGAATGGGAAGAAATGGCGAGGAAACAGAGAGGAATGAGCACTGAAAAGACTGATATTATATCTTCAGCCTGTTTTAGGCAATGCAGGAGAGAAAGGGGTGATAAAGTTTGTACTGAAAGCACTGAAAGCACAACAAGATATGCCTATTCTTTCTGAGACCGAACAGAGGGAATGGAAAAAGCGTACCTATTACATTGGCACTGAGAGATCGCAGATCGCGCACCACAACCGCGAGAACGCAGAGCGTGACGAGCAGGATAGAGACGGCGATTGCGAACGGCAAAAGGAGCTTTCGATTGGAGCATGAGGCACGAGCGAGCAGGGCTGGCGGCCAATCAGGAGAGAACATCTGATGATTTGCATCTAGTTGTCGACTCCATATACTAGCACTTTGCTCTTTCCACCACCATCTGACCCTTCAGATTAGTGCCTTTACGATAGAAACTTATCCTTCGCTGTGATTTCGATTACCTAGCCAGTTCTAGCTATTCGTTCATTCAAATTCGACAAAGCCTGCTCACCTCGCGATAGCTTTCGATGGTTTCCGTTGGAACAAAGGCAATCTGCAATCAAAGCATACCATGCCGACGGGTCTCCGTTTCTTCATTTCGCATACTCTTTCAGCGGTCAGAAACACGAGAGAGTATGGGAAATGAAGAGGCGGAGACCCCTATTCAGCACTCAAGTCGTTAACAACTTACGTCGAGTAAAAAAACGAGCAGAAGTGGGATAACGAGCAACACTATTGTGCCCGCATATCGAACGTTTCGCGAGAGCAACCACCTCGATCCGGGAGTCTGCGCGGACTGAATAGTGTCTCAAACAATAGGCGAAACAATATTTAGTATTTGTGGTTCGTCGGAAACTTTGTCCATGCAGGCCACCAACTTCCTATAAGGAACTCCACATTTTTAATTCCTTCATTATTGAACTGTGAATTTCATACTCTAAGAATTTAATTGAATCAACTCGCTTGATGGCGGAAGACAAAAGCCCAGGCATAGGCAGGGCCTTGCAGAGTGACAGCCCAGACCCAGAACAGCTGAAAGTGCAGTAATCAACTTCATATATCTCGTCACGTAGCGTCTTTTTGCCACTAGGGCCTCTAACCACTAAGTGTGAGCCCCCCAGGGATGATTTTGAGCGTACGCTTTTACAACGACCACGTTTTAATAAGCCTTACATAGTGCGCTTGCGCTGTCCCTGGTACGTTCAGCAGTGGATTGTCTCTGAATTGATTTCTAGGAAAGACATGGCGAGAAATAATCGCACCTGGCCGCACAGAAAACCGGAAAGAAGAAGATGGGATCGAAAATGTATTGCAAATGTACGTCACTCAGACTTGAAGTGATCTGAAGGTGAATTTATGGATTTAATGGTTAATTAGTGATGATTTATTGCAAGATCTCACAACGATTGCGGCTTGAAATGAAGAATATGCTCGGCTGGTATGTCGTCTGCATTGAACCACTACGATGAATGAAAGAATGGTGAAGATTATGGATAAAGCCGTCAAGATCTCTCTCGAAATTCGGATTGTCGAATAATATACGCTCGGCAATGGTCGAATAACTTCCATCACGACTGTTACGATCAACGGCTAACGAGTTATGCTAGATACACTGTCACAATATGTACATACGAAAACGTATTTGTTATTCCAGAAGGAAATTTGTAGCAGTTCGTTTGATCGTTTTTGTTCATAGCTCAAAGAAATATAAGTGATGTTTGGAGAAAGAATAGGTATAATTATCTACAATATTGTGATTTTGCCAAAGATTAGACATGTCGGTCACAATTTATCGTTGCCTAGAACACGAGATGGAGACATGGGCACATATACATAAATGAATAATTAAACGGTCGGCATTTTAACGAAGTGCTCACGAGCTATGACGAAATCCCGAGCGTACTCACTGTTAACTATGAGTCTAGTTCCTCTCGCTTCTCCAAGCTTTCTGTACAGACAAATGTAGCCTCCGAGATGCGCGAAAATCTGGGTTGGCTCCGCGCCAACCGGAGCGGTTTGGTAGGAAAGATAGTAGTCGCCGTTGTAAAATGCATCCAGTACAATTTCCCTGTCTGTAGGAAGATTACCGGGCATGTATGTGATTCTCGGAAGCTGCGGTCGTTCTACCTGCAATTAGATTTTGAATTTACATTCATCGGCGAGAGAGGCTCCGCATGATTTCGCTAGAAACAGCATGCATAACACACATCTTCTGAAAGATTGCAGGAAAACGGTATCCCCGAGAAACCAGGCGCCCCAAGTTTGAGCTTTCCCTCGGTATAAAAAACCGTCATTTAGGTACTTTCCGGTTCCGATAAATGCTTACCAGTCTGGCGTTGACGTTCCGTGCGAGCTGCTTGCACATGGAAAAGTCCAGTCCAATAATATCGATGAACTGACTGCGAGAAGCCGAGCTGACCATCTGCATAATAGGGCACAAAAGGCAGTAAATTAGTGGAAAATCACTGCACATGCCTCGATTGCGCTCTTGATGTCATCAACGGAAGGAAGAGGAACGGAGAACCCTCTCAAGCTGTGGCCCTTGGCGAGCAGTTTGATGAACAATTCCGCATCGAGAGGTGCCTAAAAGTACATAGACAATGTTAGAGTACTCTCACGAAAATAAAACTTCTTTTTGGAGTTTTGTCCCAAAACCGTCATTTAGGTACTTTCCGGTTCCGATAAAGGCGATAAATGGACGACAAATTGAGTGTAATTTTTATCTCACCGGCACATTTCTGTCTATTATGAACTCCACTGGACATTCGATAGCCAATAATTGATCTTCGTTCAAAATCAGCTCCACCATTTTAATTTCAACTGCTTTCCTGGCTCGTCTCATCAAATGCTGCATCCTACGACTTGGACGGTTTGAGAATCGTTTTGAGGTAAGCTTGCCTTTCATTGAGCAGGTTTGGGGTATTGATAGTGATGGATAGAGTGTCGAAAGTACAGCCCTTGATAAAATCGTTGAAGTGTTGAAGAACGAGACTGTCGAGATCGATCTGCAAATTTATTTAACTTATTTTTAAATTCTTTTTTTGTTGTTGATAATTGGCGCATTTCGGACGAGGGCACAACATCAACAGGACAGACACTCGGGCGACTAAGAATCTACTCGCTTACGGGTAGACTTCGAAATTCGGGCAATCGTCTCTTCATTTTGCACACTCTCTCGTCCCTCTGACAGGTTAGAGAGTGTGCAAAATGAAGAGACGATTACCCGAATTTCGAACTCTACTTACGGGCATCTACCTGTTCTCATTCGACCCAAGTGCCCTAGCTCAAATTTCTCGATCTATCATGATCGATCTTTCATATTGAAGGGCATTATCGGATATGAATTTTAAAACGAAATGTTCTCACATTTTGCAGAGTGAGTTTACCCAGGTGCAACTTTCCGAAGAGTCGACGAAGTGCGGGAAATTCTTCATATCCAATAGCGTCTACGGGCACAAAAGGCCCGAAAATCCTCTTATGGAGCGGTTTGACGGAATGGAAACATATGGTGTACCTCTGAATATAGTTGATAGAATCTCCAGCGAAAACCGCTCTTTCTGACCTCAGTAACTTCGCTTTCTGAAGTTCTTGCAACAGTGAGGTCTCCATTAACATTTTCAGACAATGTCCACTTCGAGTTCGACAGAGCCGTTCGAAAAGCGTGGCTGCATCTGAATGATTGTTTTTTAAACTCTTACTTATCGCCTTCCTCGGTTTTGGTGAACATGCTTTAGCCACAGGCCAATCGTCAAGAGGTGACTAGCAAACACGGATTGACTCATTCGGAGAGAAGCATGTGTCCATCTCTACCTTGGCTCTGTCTCCATGTGTTAACATCGTGATATCATGCGCCATAAGTTTTGTATAATAAATCATTTCAGATACATTTCCTGCTCGTTATACATACATAACTGCATTGAACTAACCTGGAAACGCTGATTCGGTCTTTAAGTCCGAGTGGTTCGAAGATGAGGCAGAGGATTTCCTCAGGAACGTCGTCGATTGTGGTCTGAAAACATCTCGTCAACGTCGATAAACAGAAGTATTATGCACGACTGAGTGTCGATACAAAGTCAATTGAATCAATGAAATTAGTGAGAGGGACCACATAAAATGACCAACAAGCTTCTTGCTTGGAAAACGGTGTTGCGCGATTGTTTCGTTTAGAATAGTTCACTGACCGATTCGCTTTTCCGCTCGTGAGCAACGCTAAGTGCATTGTTTAGTGACTCTTCCCGACCATCAATCTTCAAATTGGCCGTCATCTGCGTCAATGCATCTACACGTTCTTCGATTCGCTTGAGCTCTAGCGCAAACTCTTCATCGGTGTACTGAATGGTATTTTCAAGAAATAAGCATGCAAGTTTTAGTGATCTGCACTTTTTTTTGTTATTTTTCAGCAATTGATCAACTATCACGGCTAACCTGCAGGACATCAGCTCCACTCAGCACTTGTTCCAATCCGCTATCCATGTCTCGGTCTTTCGAACTACTTTCACAGTCTCAACGAGGTGACTACCATCTTTCTACGTTAGTACTCCGAGAAAGACTCTGCAATAGAAAGTTAGAATAATTTCGTTGTTCATGATCTAACAATCAATGAAATTGCAGATAGTCGCTGTGGCTTCAAACCACTGGGATTGAACTGGCAAACGAACTGATGTTTATGACTTTATGCAAATCAGGAAGAAAACAACAGTGACCAACAAACGAACAGGCCAATAATGATTCTAAAATTAGTTGTGTTGAGACATGATCACAAATATACAGAATCTCGTACTCTTTCCGCCCGTTTATCCACATTGCCATCAGTTTCCGTTTCCCATTGGCTAGTTACAGTAAGCTGGGCCCCGTTCGGTTGTCCAAATCGTCTATACAGACGAAGTGTGGCTCCGAGATGCGTGAATATTTGCGCCGGCACTCGGAAAGTTGGTGCCAGACCGGATTGTTGGTCGAATGAGACCATTTTTCGGTGTTGATGCGACAACATGGGTATCGGAATCTAAAAGTGCTCGATTGGTTTGCTAATCATAACCAGAGCTGGGAAAGCAAGAGCTACTCCCATCATTCTGCGCACTCTTTCATCAGTCAGAGAGTTGAGAGAGCGTGCAGAGTGAGGAGAGTCTACGTTTGTATTCCGCACTCTAATCATAACACCCATTGCATGCAGGCTCTATGATTATGATCGTATTCCAAAGATTTATTTGATACGTTTTCGTTAATTAAAACTTAGCCTCACTTGTTTCGCGTTCACTCCCTGTATGTACTGTTCACAAGCAGCGAAGTTCACCCCGAAAATGTCGACGTTTTGGTCGTCACTTGAGAAGGACACTTTCTGTAATTATCTTACTCCACATTCTAAACCACTTTTAAAAAATATCGTGCGAATTATTGATACCTCAACGATGGTTGAAACGTCACTGATAGGTACACTGAATCCCTGGAGGCTGTGGCCTTTGTTGAGTAGTTTGAGAAAGAGCTCTTCACTCATTTCCGCATATTCGGTCTGGAGAGAATTTTATCTTGAAATGGTGAAATTATGATGTAGAAGTATAACTAAAATTTGAAAAAAAGAAGTAAAAGTGGAAAAAAAGTTTAAAATTAAGAAAAATTTGAAGCTCACCGGGTGCTTCGCAGATATTATTAAATGGACAGGACGGTTAATCGCTAGCAACAGAGCCTCATTCAGAATGAGTGTTTGCATTCTTATGTCAACTCCTTTGCGGGCTAACTCCATTAGATGGCGAACCCTGCAAAAGTGATATTACCGCAATCTGCTCGGAATGAAATATGTCACCTGTCCGTGTAGAGTTCTGGCCTGTTGATCGTAATCGATAATTGATTGAATGAACAGTCGTCGATGAATGCATTTATCGATTGCATAAGGGGACTTTCCAGATTGACCTTTAACTGTTTGATTCAATATCGAAACCTCTTTATTTTTATAGGCAGTGCAACAATAATCTTAACAGGCCTGTGCAAACCCATTTCGCAATACTCTCTCGCTGGTCAGACAGAGCGAGAGAGCATGGGATAGTGAGAGACCGTGAAATTCTTGCACAGCCCTTAACCCCACGTTTCTCATTCGAAGTATGTTGAGTTGCAGTTTGTCGAAGAGACTGTGAAGTGAGAGAAATTCTTCTTTTCCAATCGGATCAATGGAGGAATTGTCAAACTTCATCTTGAATTTCTTCATAGAACCGAGGGAAAATGTGCATTCCTGAATTGATTTGTTGAATGAATCAGTGTTTCTCTGTTTTTTTTGCCTCTGGGCTGTTCAGAATGATGAGTAAATAGCACAATAGAAGAATCCCTTCTGTTAATGATATACTAACCTTATCTCCCGATTCTCTCTCAATAACCGCAACCGTGAGAGCTCCGGACAATATCCATCTCGACTTCGACAATGCTGTTCGAAAGGCGTGGTTACATCTGCATTATCAGATTCAATCACAGTTTTCGCTCATTTTACGGGTTAGAGAGTGGTCAATAGAGAAACACGCAAAGGTTCACCTTGAGACACTGATTCGGTCCTTGAGTCCAAGTGGCTCAAAGATCTTGCACAGAATTTCTTCCGGAACCTCGTTAATGGTGGTCTGGAAAAGGCTAAACCTCTCTAAACAGATCGTATTCGTTTTCGCGGAAATCGGATAGTGGATAGTGGAAATCGGAAAGATGCGTTTCATCGTTCAAACAAAAGTTCTTCAAGCATCTCGATCCGCAGTGCTAATAGTGTCTCACTGGGAGAACTATCCATTCAGAATGATTACCGGTACCAACCTGACCCACGTCGGCTCCACTGAACAACGGCTGTGCTGCACCATCTACGATATTGATCTGCCCTGATCTCTTCGAAGTCTCGAGTTCGACGGGAGGGATCGGTGGGTCGATAGAAGCATCGTTAATCGTGTTACTCATGCTCGAATCCTGTAAACGAATTGATTCAATTGCGACGTTCATCATTTAACGGTGAAAACTTCGTATCGTTTTTGCTCACCTAGAGAACAATTAGCAGCACCGATTGAACCGTACAAAAAACAGAATGTGTTATTAGATCAGCGCCTGAGGCAAGTAAGTGAAGGACAACTATACCAACTAGGTTGGTCCGTCATAGATAGCACCTGTGGAACATAGAACCACTTTTCATAAAATCGAAAAGAGCTACTCGAATATATTCTATCGACAAAACCAGGTATGATAGCAATAACATAGAGTATTGATACTGCAGTCTGAGCGTACATAAATACATAATTATCTTAATCATGAATTCAATCACTGAGGTTTCTTCCTATTCCTATCGAATTCGTTGACCACGGTTAGTTTCATTAATATATCATTGTGTGTTGGTCGCCCAATAAGTTGGAAAAGTGCTCCGTTGTAAGCGAACGCCGCCTCAAGGTCATTTGGAGGCACTCCGGGGCGTTGTTTCAGCTTCACCTGTAATATTGCTTCGTGCTCCTCCAACTAATTTCCTCGATCAATTAGGTGTAGCATTTAAGAATGTATACTGGTTATTTTAGAACTCTAAAACGTGAGTTATTCACGCACTCTCTCTCTCTAATTTTTTTTTGAATTCATCTCTCTTGGTAGTGCAAGCCAAATGCAATGGGGGTGTGCTTATAGAACCGACGTTATAGGACCAGTCCGAAAATGTGAATTCGAAAATGATGCACCCTCAAATTAGAAGCAGTAGCCATAACATTTTGTCCTCTCACTTGATCCGCGTTCACTCTTTTCATATATTCCACTGAAGCGTCCACGTCCAGGCCTGTGATTACGATGAACTGCCCGGGAGTCGAGTCCACTTTCTGAAGAAAAATGTATCTGATCACCTTTCCGAATTTAGGATTCGTTTGTGATGCGACAAACCTCAACAATCGTGGCGATTACATCAGCAGAACTGAGGGGTGTGTGGAACCCGTAAAGATTGTGGCCTCTGAGGATAAGCTCCAGAAAGATCTCTTCACTCAGATTGCCCTGTAAATTTATGTACAGAAACCAGAATCACAGAGACCAAGAGAATGGAATGATTGCAACCCACGTGTTCTTCTGTACAAGTTATAAAAGTGCGAGGGTGGTCAATAGCCAAAAGTTGTGCCTCATTCAGATAGAGGGTTGGCATATGTATAGAAATTCCTTTCGAGGCTTTCTTCATCAATTGTCGCATTCTGCAAAAACAATGTCAAATACGAAAGGCAAAGTATAAAAGTAGGTTGGACAACTTTTTCAATTTCTTCGCGAATTCCAGAAGATAAAATGGATAATTCACCTGTCCGTGTATTGATCTGGTTGATTCATCTTGATCCATAGCTCATCAAATGTACAATCGCCGAGGAAAGAATTCAGTGATTGCAGGAAGACGCTTTCCATATTGATCTGTACAAGGCCAATTTATGTAACTCGTCCATATCTGCACTCTTGAACTGTAATCCGTGGGGGGGGGGTTATTGATGTCTTTGAAATTCGAAAGATCATCATCAAGAATCAGGGGGCATGACAAAACGGCAACGACAAAACGGCAACGGAGGCGCGCGAATTGAAATATCTCGCTTCAAACACATGCTACAGCTTAGTTTGATAGCTCATTGAAATGCTAATCTCTTGGGCTATCGAATGGTAAAGGTCATATTTGATGAAATTGACCGGGAAGCGTTTGTGAATTAAATTAGAATGCACTTTTAAAGCTTGAAACGTTGTGGAATCGGTAGGTACTAGTCGTATGATAAGGCACAGGAAGTTTCAAATCGCTATCTAAAGTTGGAGGCAAGTTATGACTCGTTGCCGTTTTGTCTGTTGCCGTTTTGTCATGCCCCCAAGAATCAGTAACACTTATAGTTCCCCTCCACCCCTGAAATTATCAATTTTATATCTCAGCTCTGCAATCGTCTTGCAACTTCCTTTTGGGTATCAATGTAACGCCAAACTCTGATCGGCGAGGGTTGATTGCTCTACTGCGAGTGGAGATACACAATAGGTGGGAAGTGAAATGTGAATTTCATGAGTCAGGTGTGGAGGGGAAAATTAAACTTAGATAATGTTGCAGTAATATTCTCACGTTTGTCAAATGGAGTACGTTCATGTGTAGCCTGCCAAATAGACTATGAAATGCGGTCAATTCTTCGCTCCCGATGGAATCAGCGTTCGAATTTGTGATCGTTTTCTTGAATTGCGCGACCTCTCCAAAACAAATGTTCAGTTCCTGAAAGCCGAGTTTGATGATAATGTGAAGAATTTTTGACCAAGAGCCTCTACAGCACAAGCTCCGCACTTTTTTTACAAGTGCCTGAATATTCGATAAAAAGAGTGAAAAGTAACTTGGTTCAGCTCAATTGAATACTAACACACCTGATGTCCCGATCCTCCCTCAATAATCGAAGCAGTGAGGACTGCAGTCCCAGGCATCTTCCATTTCGATTTTGACAAAGCCGTTCGAAAGGCGCTATTGCACCTGAGAAGCAATGATTAGTATCTTCCCTTAGATATATCCAAAGTACTAGAGACACTAATCGACTAAGGGGAAATGAATCCTCTCCCTCTCAACTGACATATGAAGGACTCAGCCAAATGCTTACCTCGAGACGTTGATTCGGTCCTGCAACCCGAGAGGTTCAAAGATGAGGCACTTAATTTCTTCAGGAATATCGTCGATGGTTGTCTAAATTAATATTTCGCTGTTTCGAAAGAATCTGGGATGAAATTCCAACATATACAAATAATTGGTTAAGGAGACTTTGTTGGCACACTGATACAAGTATTTCACGATCTTGGATTCCTATAGTGTAATAATGTAAGTGCAATCGACTCACAGCCATGACCTCCTATTCCTCAACCACTTGTTACTCTTCGTTGATTTTGATTGGCCTTGAAGTAAAAATACCAAAATTAGCATTCCTCGAGCAACAAAAGATAGGCAATCAGAGATAGTCACAGTGGATTCGAACCACTTCAAATAATCGCCCGTGAACTAAACATTATGCTTTTATACAAACCGGCAGAAAACAATTGAAAGCGTACAGTAAGCAATTATGAATCGTATCCGAATGTTTGGCATGCAGTGAATGACATAAGGCGAATGAAAGATCAGTTAGCTGACTAGAGTTCTGTATCTTTGGGAGACGGATTGCGAAGCCAGGACCAATGAAGATTACAAATAGGGATGACAGAATTAAGAATGACTCTCCTCATTTCACACACTCTCTCGTCCGCCTGATCGGATAGAGGGTGTGGAAAATGAGGAGAGTCATTCTTAATTCTGACATCCCTAATTACAAAGGTACCTTCTGTTCACTACATACACTTCTCACGGTGAGTTGGCCTCGTAGCGGCTCGCCCCAGTAAAGTCGATAAGTAGAATGACTATATTTCTTAAGCAGGGAAATTGTGGCTCCGAGATGCTCGAATTGAGCGTATGGTCTCATGGGTATGATTCCGGGCCTTCCCCCTCGCTCAGCAGACTGTTGACGTAACTCCTTGTGTATTTCCTGGTCTGACGGCTGTGGAATCTAGAAGTTGAACTGATCAATTGTTCGTTTATGTATCCTCGAAATAACGAAGTCTTTTAGTACGTACGTTTGCAAATAATCGGGTGTGTCCACTATAGTGATCTGGTTTGTTTTCGCAATTTTATTAGACTTACTTTTCTCGCGTTAACAATCTGTGCATACTGCTCGCAAGCTTCATAGTTCAGTCCGGAAAGGTCGATGCTCTGTTCACTTGTGGAGTAGGAGACTTTCTGAGAAGGAGATACGTAGAACCGCCAAGCTCCGCCCACTTCGAGGGAATAGAGGTACACGCAAAAGCTGCGCAAAGGATAACTCTGTGAATACTAGACCAAGATAGAACTAGACAACTGATCCTATGAGCAGCTCGATATAAAATGTTTGAGGGTGTGAAAACCAGCGAAATTGAATCCATCACCTCAACAATAGTAGCAATCACATCCACGGAGTTGATAGGTATTTTGAATCCGTGCAGATTATGACCTCGGTTGAGCAGCGAGAGAAATAGGTCTTCCATAATATCCGCATATCTGGCCTAGACAAAGCATAAGATGTAAAACTGTTCCAACTGGCTTGACGGTTCTAGGTCGGATGAGAACATTTGGATGATAACCTTTTGGATGAGCACCTCATGAGGGCGAGACAACAACTATTATGCAATGACGGAATATGCTCCAGTAGGTTATCATCCGGATGTTCTCATCCGATCTAGTGCCGGTTTGACTGACCTGAGTCTTGGCGAGAATGAAAATACTGATAGGACGACCAATTGCCAGCAGTTGAGCCTCATTTAGAATGAGTGTTGGCATCTCAATCTTGACTTCTTTCCGGGCAAACTCCATAAGTTGTCGATATCTGAAAATAAAGCTTTCCCGTATCAACTCAGAGTTGTGTAGGGTTTTGAAGCATAGATAGAGCGAAACAAGGTTCCAAATCGAAATGAAACGGTGCTAGAAAGAGACAAGAAAGGGAGATTCCTAAAGATAACGCGGGTGGATGTTCAACGAATCTGAGTTACCTTTCAGTGTAGAGCTCAGGCCGATCGAACGTGGTTATCAGCTGGTCAAAAGAACAATCATCTATGAATGAATTGATCGACTGCATTCGAGGATTTTCGAGGTCAATCTGTAACACGTTCAGTCAATGTTTTTCATTTTGAGCGCCAAGATATTGGAAGGACTACACTCACTAACAAAAAAGAGAACATTCGAAGCACTAATAACACCCGCAGCCCTCAACAAAGCCGAATTATGGTCTTTCCTGCCAAAGAAAGTCAACTCACGTTTATCATACGAAGTGCGCTGAGCTGCAGCTTTCCGAAGAGGCTATGAAACAAGCTCAGTGCTTCCTGTGCGACCAAGTCAGTGGATGAGTTGTCAATCATCGTCGTGAATTGCTTGACTCCGTCCAAGCAGAAGACGAAATCCTGAACATTGATTTGTTGAACGAATTTTGCGAAAAGAAACCAAAAGAAAACATTCATTTGTATGCATATCCAAGTACTCTCGTCCTCGTTTCTTCACTCAAGTTATTGAAAACTCCTCATTACGCACATTCTCTCATACGAAAAGCAAAAAGAACCTGTCCCGGACGTGCCACCGCCTCCGCCCCATTGTCAGCGACTTGATCATGCGGTAAGTGAGGTCCGAAGCAGACAGTATTACTTCCGAACTGAGTTGGCCTATAAATATCGTCACTGGCCTAGCAGAGTACGGGGATACCTTGGCACTTGTGGTGTTCCTCGTAAGAACGGATATGTTTCACTCATTCTATTCGTTAGATTGCCTAACGCATGGTTTGTGGTCGGAGTGGATGGTGGGTAGCCACTCTTCCGGTGCTCCACAAGTACCGATACCTTTACCTTTCAATATCATAAACGGCCAGCGTGAGAGCCTCATTCCCAGACATCGTCCATTTCGTCTTCGAAAGAGCCTTTCGAAAGGCGCGATCGCACCTGGATAGCGATGATCAGAGTCACTCACAAATCCGATACTTGTGTAATTCACTGAGAATATTCCAGCCCATTATCCATCCCCGACTGAGTGAAAAGCAACCACTCATTCGGAGAACTCCACAAGTGCAACAAATCACAGCAATAGTGCCTTTCATGTCTCATAGTCAGTGCAGAAAAGAAACTCCAGCAAATGCAAAATTGGCTATGCATTTACAGACCAGTTTGGCTTGCAGCACTCCGACAAGGAGCGCGGAATGAGTTTTGCTCAAAGTTTGGGCAATTGCAGAGTTCCCCGGAAAATGGGTATGTTTCACTCATTCTATTAATTAGATTGTGTAGCGCAGGGTTGGTGGTAGGGGATAACACCCTTCAGTGGAAAATTTCACAAGTGCCAAAATTTGTACTCACCTCGACACTCCGATTCTGTCCTGCAGCCCGAGAGGTTCGAAGATGAGGCACTTAATTTCTTCAGGAATGTCATCGATGGTGGTCTGAAATGGAATTCTGCTATTCTGAACAAGTCTTGAGTGCATTCAACCACCAATTTGATTAGATAATAGTGAACAAAATACTATTTCGCACTCTATATGAAAGCTAGAAGTGCATCAAAAGCTGAGTAGACTCACAGTCATGTCCTCCTGGTTCGAAATCACTTCGTTGGCACCGCTTGGCAGTTCTTTCTGGCCAACAACTTCCTGAGACAGATCAAGTTGGTGATGGATCATATTTTCACAGATCAGCGTTACTGTTGGTACTCCAAAAATGTGTGCGAAATGAGTTTTCTATCGATTTCAGCCATGGCAAACGAGTACAATGAAGTTACCTCGTGATCAGCTGCTGATGGCTCGTCGGCAATCATGGAAATCCGTGTCAAATGAGCAATGAAGTGTTGCTGAGTGTGCCTGGGATGTTCTAAACGAAAATTATGAATAATAAAGCCATATAAATAAACATATAAGCAGATGAAAACGCTGGAACGAAGGAACGAGGTGAATAAGCGACTCCGCTAGTGTCGTTGAGTACGGGATAAACAGCATATGTATGGAAACTTTACGATCGGAACGAAAAAATGAGAGACACATCGAGACCATCGAGACCCGAAAAAATGAGAGACCTTCCCTCCCTCATTTTTGCACGTTTCTTTCTCTCTTCCCCTATTATTTATCACATCTATTTCCACTTTTTTGTTCTATTCCGCTAAAACAAGTTATCCCCAGTTGATAGTCTTCACCCGCGCATAGTTAGGTCGTTTTCGCGTTGTTTGTTGGTTACTATCCTTCCTTTCCCCATCTTTTTTCTACCCCACTCACGGAGGGCGTCGTACTGACAAGGTCCACCCTCCGTGAGGCGGTTGGGCGTCTGCGACCCAATGGACCGAAACGTCCAACCGCGTTTTCTCTAGGAACCATCCCTTTCTAGTCTCTTCCCTAGCAGCTTTTTCTATCACTTTACTTCCTGTAACCTCGTTTTCGCGTTTGGAGACTATTTGGCTTGTGGTAGTGCGAGTGGGGCGGGTAGATCAAATTATCTTCTTTATCCACGAAATCCAGCGGTAAAACCGCAACACACGAGGCGAAAACCCAGCACGACTGACGAAACAACCAAAAAAGGCGAAAATCAAATTAGGGAATGGATCAAATTGATGTGCAAAGGGTACGGTAGAGCGGTGCA
>LS492834.1:0-22503 GCA_900490845.1 Pristionchus japonicus | reverse complement strand
CGAAAACGAGGTTACAGGAAGTAAAGTGATAGAAAAAGCTGCTAGGGAAGAGACTAGAAAGGGATGGTTCCTAGAGAAAACGCGGTTGGACGTTTCGGTCCATTGGGTCGCAGACGCCCAACCGCCTCACGGAGGGTGGACCTTGTCAGTACGACGCCCTCCGTGAGTGGGGTAGAAAAAAGATGGGGAAAGGAAGGATAGTAACCAACAAACAACGCGAAAACGACCTAACTATGCGCGGGTGAAGACTATCAACTGGGGATAACTTGTTTTAGCGGAATAGAACAAAAAAGTGGAAATAGATGTGATAAATAATAGGGGAAGAGAGAAAGAAACGTGCAAAAATGAGGGAGGGAAGGTCTCTCATTTTTTCGGGTCTCGATGGTCTCGATGTGTCTCTCATTTTTTCGTTCCGATCGTAAAGTTTCCATACATATGCTGTTTATCCCGTACTCAACGACACTAGCGGAGTCGCTTATTCACCTCGTTCCTTCGTTCCAGCGTTTTCATCTGCTTATATGTTTATTTATATGGCTTTATTATTCATAATTTTCGTTTAGAACATCCCAGGCACACTCAGCAACACTTCATTGCTCATTTGACACGGATTTCCATGATTGCCGACGAGCCATCAGCAGCTGATCACGAGGTAACTTCATTGTACTCGTTTGCCATGGCTGAAATCGATAGAAAACTCATTTCGCACACATTTTTGGAGTACCAACAGTAACGCTGATCTGTGAAAATATGATCCATCACCAACTTGATCTGTCTCAGGAAGTTGTTGGCCAGAAAGAACTGCCAAGCGGTGCCAACGAAGTGATTTCGAACCAGGAGGACATGACTGTGAGTCTACTCAGCTTTTGATGCACTTCTAGCTTTCATATAGAGTGCGAAATAGTATTTTGTTCACTATTATCTAATCAAATTGGTGGTTGAATGCACTCAAGACTTGTTCAGAATAGCAGAATTCCATTTCAGACCACCATCGATGACATTCCTGAAGAAATTAAGTGCCTCATCTTCGAACCTCTCGGGCTGCAGGACAGAATCGGAGTGTCGAGGTGAGTACAAATTTTGGCACTTGTGAAATTTTCCACTGAAGGGTGTTATCCCCTACCACCAACCCTGCGCTACACAATCTAATTAATAGAATGAGTGAAACATACCCATTTTCCGGGGAACTCTGCAATTGCCCAAACTTTGAGCAAAACTCATTCCGCGCTCCTTGTCGGAGTGCTGCAAGCCAAACTGGTCTGTAAATGCATAGCCAATTTTGCATTTGCTGGAGTTTCTTTTCTGCACTGACTATGAGACATGAAAGGCACTATTGCTGTGATTTGTTGCACTTGTGGAGTTCTCCGAATGAGTGGTTGCTTTTCACTCAGTCGGGGATGGATAATGGGCTGGAATATTCTCAGTGAATTACACAAGTATCGGATTTGTGAGTGACTCTGATCATCGCTATCCAGGTGCGATCGCGCCTTTCGAAAGGCTCTTTCGAAGACGAAATGGACGATGTCTGGGAATGAGGCTCTCACGCTGGCCGTTTATGATATTGAAAGGTAAAGGTATCGGTACTTGTGGAGCACCGGAAGAGTGGCTACCCACCATCCACTCCGACCACAAACCATGCGTTAGGCAATCTAACGAATAGAATGAGTGAAACATATCCGTTCTTACGAGGAACACCACAAGTGCCAAGGTATCCCCGTACTCTGCTAGGCCAGTGACGATATTTATAGGCCAACTCAGTTCGGAAGTAATACTGTCTGCTTCGGACCTCACTTACCGCATGATCAAGTCGCTGACAATGGGGCGGAGGCGGTGGCACGTCCGGGACAGGTTCTTTTTGCTTTTCGTATGAGAGAATGTGCGTAATGAGGAGTTTTCAATAACTTGAGTGAAGAAACGAGGACGAGAGTACTTGGATATGCATACAAATGAATGTTTTCTTTTGGTTTCTTTTCGCAAAATTCGTTCAACAAATCAATGTTCAGGATTTCGTCTTCTGCTTGGACGGAGTCAAGCAATTCACGACGATGATTGACAACTCATCCACTGACTTGGTCGCACAGGAAGCACTGAGCTTGTTTCATAGCCTCTTCGGAAAGCTGCAGCTCAGCGCACTTCGTATGATAAACGTGAGTTGACTTTCTTTGGCAGGAAAGACCATAATTCGGCTTTGTTGAGGGCTGCGGGTGTTATTAGTGCTTCGAATGTTCTCTTTTTTGTTAGTGAGTGTAGTCCTTCCAATATCTTGGCGCTCAAAATGAAAAACATTGACTGAACGTGTTACAGATTGACCTCGAAAATCCTCGAATGCAGTCGATCAATTCATTCATAGATGATTGTTCTTTTGACCAGCTGATAACCACGTTCGATCGGCCTGAGCTCTACACTGAAAGGTAACTCAGATTCGTTGAACATCCACCCGCGTTATCTTTAGGAATCTCCCTTTCTTGTCTCTTTCTAGCACCGTTTCATTTCGATTTGGAACCTTGTTTCGCTCTATCTATGCTTCAAAACCCTACACAACTCTGAGTTGATACGGGAAAGCTTTATTTTCAGATATCGACAACTTATGGAGTTTGCCCGGAAAGAAGTCAAGATTGAGATGCCAACACTCATTCTAAATGAGGCTCAACTGCTGGCAATTGGTCGTCCTATCAGTATTTTCATTCTCGCCAAGACTCAGGTCAGTCAAACCGGCACTAGATCGGATGAGAACATCCGGATGATAACCTACTGGAGCATATTCCGTCATTGCATAATAGTTGTTGTCTCGCCCTCATGAGGTGCTCATCCAAAAGGTTATCATCCAAATGTTCTCATCCGACCTAGAACCGTCAAGCCAGTTGGAACAGTTTTACATCTTATGCTTTGTCTAGGCCAGATATGCGGATATTATGGAAGACCTATTTCTCTCGCTGCTCAACCGAGGTCATAATCTGCACGGATTCAAAATACCTATCAACTCCGTGGATGTGATTGCTACTATTGTTGAGGTGATGGATTCAATTTCGCTGGTTTTCACACCCTCAAACATTTTATATCGAGCTGCTCATAGGATCAGTTGTCTAGTTCTATCTTGGTCTAGTATTCACAGAGTTATCCTTTGCGCAGCTTTTGCGTGTACCTCTATTCCCTCGAAGTGGGCGGAGCTTGGCGGTTCTACGTATCTCCTTCTCAGAAAGTCTCCTACTCCACAAGTGAACAGAGCATCGACCTTTCCGGACTGAACTATGAAGCTTGCGAGCAGTATGCACAGATTGTTAACGCGAGAAAAGTAAGTCTAATAAAATTGCGAAAACAAACCAGATCACTATAGTGGACACACCCGATTATTTGCAAACGTACGTACTAAAAGACTTCGTTATTTCGAGGATACATAAACGAACAATTGATCAGTTCAACTTCTAGATTCCACAGCCGTCAGACCAGGAAATACACAAGGAGTTACGTCAACAGTCTGCTGAGCGAGGGGGAAGGCCCGGAATCATACCCATGAGACCATACGCTCAATTCGAGCATCTCGGAGCCACAATTTCCCTGCTTAAGAAATATAGTCATTCTACTTATCGACTTTACTGGGGCGAGCCGCTACGAGGCCAACTCACCGTGAGAAGTGTATGTAGTGAACAGAAGGTACCTTTGTAATTAGGGATGTCAGAATTAAGAATGACTCTCCTCATTTTCCACACCCTCTATCCGATCAGGCGGACGAGAGAGTGTGTGAAATGAGGAGAGTCATTCTTAATTCTGTCATCCCTATTTGTAATCTTCATTGGTCCTGGCTTCGCAATCCGTCTCCCAAAGATACAGAACTCTAGTCAGCTAACTGATCTTTCATTCGCCTTATGTCATTCACTGCATGCCAAACATTCGGATACGATTCATAATTGCTTACTGTACGCTTTCAATTGTTTTCTGCCGGTTTGTATAAAAGCATAATGTTTAGTTCACGGGCGATTATTTGAAGTGGTTCGAATCCACTGTGACTATCTCTGATTGCCTATCTTTTGTTGCTCGAGGAATGCTAATTTTGGTATTTTTACTTCAAGGCCAATCAAAATCAACGAAGAGTAACAAGTGGTTGAGGAATAGGAGGTCATGGCTGTGAGTCGATTGCACTTACATTATTACACTATAGGAATCCAAGATCGTGAAATACTTGTATCAGTGTGCCAACAAAGTCTCCTTAACCAATTATTTGTATATGTTGGAATTTCATCCCAGATTCTTTCGAAACAGCGAAATATTAATTTAGACAACCATCGACGATATTCCTGAAGAAATTAAGTGCCTCATCTTTGAACCTCTCGGGTTGCAGGACCGAATCAACGTCTCGAGGTAAGCATTTGGCTGAGTCCTTCATATGTCAGTTGAGAGGGAGAGGATTCATTTCCCCTTAGTCGATTAGTGTCTCTAGTACTTTGGATATATCTAAGGGAAGATACTAATCATTGCTTCTCAGGTGCAATAGCGCCTTTCGAACGGCTTTGTCAAAATCGAAATGGAAGATGCCTGGGACTGCAGTCCTCACTGCTTCGATTATTGAGGGAGGATCGGGACATCAGGTGTGTTAGTATTCAATTGAGCTGAACCAAGTTACTTTTCACTCTTTTTATCGAATATTCAGGCACTTGTAAAAAAAGTGCGGAGCTTGTGCTGTAGAGGCTCTTGGTCAAAAATTCTTCACATTATCATCAAACTCGGCTTTCAGGAACTGAACATTTGTTTTGGAGA
This sequence comes from Pristionchus japonicus, assembly GCA_900490845.1. Taxonomy (NCBI): domain Eukaryota; kingdom Metazoa; phylum Nematoda; class Chromadorea; order Rhabditida; family Neodiplogasteridae; genus Pristionchus; species Pristionchus japonicus. Next base: position 17,754 of record LS492834.1, on the reverse strand, counting down.
GGTCGCGCAATTCAAGAAAACGATCACAAATTCGAACGCTGATTCCATCGGGAGCGAAGAATTGACCGCATTTCATAGTCTATTTGGCAGGCTACACATGAACGTACTCCATTTGACAAACGTGAGAATATTACTGCAACATTATCTAAGTTTAATTTTCCCCTCCACACCTGACTCATGAAATTCACATTTCACTTCCCACCTATTGTGTATCTCCACTCGCAGTAGAGCAATCAACCCTCGCCGATCAGAGTTTGGCGTTACATTGATACCCAAAAGGAAGTTGCAAGACGATTGCAGAGCTGAGATATAAAATTGATAATTTCAGGGGTGGAGGGGAACTATAAGTGTTACTGATTCTTGGGGGCATGACAAAACGGCAACAGACAAAACGGCAACGAGTCATAACTTGCCTCCAACTTTAGATAGCGATTTGAAACTTCCTGTGCCTTATCATACGACTAGTACCTACCGATTCCACAACGTTTCAAGCTTTAAAAGTGCATTCTAATTTAATTCACAAACGCTTCCCGGTCAATTTCATCAAATATGACCTTTACCATTCGATAGCCCAAGAGATTAGCATTTCAATGAGCTATCAAACTAAGCTGTAGCATGTGTTTGAAGCGAGATATTTCAATTCGCGCGCCTCCGTTGCCGTTTTGTCGTTGCCGTTTTGTCATGCCCCCTGATTCTTGATGATGATCTTTCGAATTTCAAAGACATCAATAACCCCCCCCCCACGGATTACAGTTCAAGAGTGCAGATATGGACGAGTTACATAAATTGGCCTTGTACAGATCAATATGGAAAGCGTCTTCCTGCAATCACTGAATTCTTTCCTCGGCGATTGTACATTTGATGAGCTATGGATCAAGATGAATCAACCAGATCAATACACGGACAGGTGAATTATCCATTTTATCTTCTGGAATTCGCGAAGAAATTGAAAAAGTTGTCCAACCTACTTTTATACTTTGCCTTTCGTATTTGACATTGTTTTTGCAGAATGCGACAATTGATGAAGAAAGCCTCGAAAGGAATTTCTATACATATGCCAACCCTCTATCTGAATGAGGCACAACTTTTGGCTATTGACCACCCTCGCACTTTTATAACTTGTACAGAAGAACACGTGGGTTGCAATCATTCCATTCTCTTGGTCTCTGTGATTCTGGTTTCTGTACATAAATTTACAGGGCAATCTGAGTGAAGAGATCTTTCTGGAGCTTATCCTCAGAGGCCACAATCTTTACGGGTTCCACACACCCCTCAGTTCTGCTGATGTAATCGCCACGATTGTTGAGGTTTGTCGCATCACAAACGAATCCTAAATTCGGAAAGGTGATCAGATACATTTTTCTTCAGAAAGTGGACTCGACTCCCGGGCAGTTCATCGTAATCACAGGCCTGGACGTGGACGCTTCAGTGGAATATATGAAAAGAGTGAACGCGGATCAAGTGAGAGGACAAAATGTTATGGCTACTGCTTCTAATTTGAGGGTGCATCATTTTCGAATTCACATTTTCGGACTGGTCCTATAACGTCGGTTCTATAAGCACACCCCCATTGCATTTGGCTTGCACTACCAAGAGAGATGAATTCAAAAAAAAATTAGAGAGAGAGAGTGCGTGAATAACTCACGTTTTAGAGTTCTAAAATAACCAGTATACATTCTTAAATGCTACACCTAATTGATCGAGGAAATTAGTTGGAGGAGCACGAAGCAATATTACAGGTGAAGCTGAAACAACGCCCCGGAGTGCCTCCAAATGACCTTGAGGCGGCGTTCGCTTACAACGGAGCACTTTTCCAACTTATTGGGCGACCAACACACAATGATATATTAATGAAACTAACCGTGGTCAACGAATTCGATAGGAATAGGAAGAAACCTCAGTGATTGAATTCATGATTAAGATAATTATGTATTTATGTACGCTCAGACTGCAGTATCAATACTCTATGTTATTGCTATCATACCTGGTTTTGTCGATAGAATATATTCGAGTAGCTCTTTTCGATTTTATGAAAAGTGGTTCTATGTTCCACAGGTGCTATCTATGACGGACCAACCTAGTTGGTATAGTTGTCCTTCACTTACTTGCCTCAGGCGCTGATCTAATAACACATTCTGTTTTTTGTACGGTTCAATCGGTGCTGCTAATTGTTCTCTAGGTGAGCAAAAACGATACGAAGTTTTCACCGTTAAATGATGAACGTCGCAATTGAATCAATTCGTTTACAGGATTCGAGCATGAGTAACACGATTAACGATGCTTCTATCGACCCACCGATCCCTCCCGTCGAACTCGAGACTTCGAAGAGATCAGGGCAGATCAATATCGTAGATGGTGCAGCACAGCCGTTGTTCAGTGGAGCCGACGTGGGTCAGGTTGGTACCGGTAATCATTCTGAATGGATAGTTCTCCCAGTGAGACACTATTAGCACTGCGGATCGAGATGCTTGAAGAACTTTTGTTTGAACGATGAAACGCATCTTTCCGATTTCCACTATCCACTATCCGATTTCCGCGAAAACGAATACGATCTGTTTAGAGAGGTTTAGCCTTTTCCAGACCACCATTAACGAGGTTCCGGAAGAAATTCTGTGCAAGATCTTTGAGCCACTTGGACTCAAGGACCGAATCAGTGTCTCAAGGTGAACCTTTGCGTGTTTCTCTATTGACCACTCTCTAACCCGTAAAATGAGCGAAAACTGTGATTGAATCTGATAATGCAGATGTAACCACGCCTTTCGAACAGCATTGTCGAAGTCGAGATGGATATTGTCCGGAGCTCTCACGGTTGCGGTTATTGAGAGAGAATCGGGAGATAAGGTTAGTATATCATTAACAGAAGGGATTCTTCTATTGTGCTATTTACTCATCATTCTGAACAGCCCAGAGGCAAAAAAAACAGAGAAACACTGATTCATTCAACAAATCAATTCAGGAATGCACATTTTCCCTCGGTTCTATGAAGAAATTCAAGATGAAGTTTGACAATTCCTCCATTGATCCGATTGGAAAAGAAGAATTTCTCTCACTTCACAGTCTCTTCGACAAACTGCAACTCAACATACTTCGAATGAGAAACGTGGGGTTAAGGGCTGTGCAAGAATTTCACGGTCTCTCACTATCCCATGCTCTCTCGCTCTGTCTGACCAGCGAGAGAGTATTGCGAAATGGGTTTGCACAGGCCTGTTAAGATTATTGTTGCACTGCCTATAAAAATAAAGAGGTTTCGATATTGAATCAAACAGTTAAAGGTCAATCTGGAAAGTCCCCTTATGCAATCGATAAATGCATTCATCGACGACTGTTCATTCAATCAATTATCGATTACGATCAACAGGCCAGAACTCTACACGGACAGGTGACATATTTCATTCCGAGCAGATTGCGGTAATATCACTTTTGCAGGGTTCGCCATCTAATGGAGTTAGCCCGCAAAGGAGTTGACATAAGAATGCAAACACTCATTCTGAATGAGGCTCTGTTGCTAGCGATTAACCGTCCTGTCCATTTAATAATATCTGCGAAGCACCCGGTGAGCTTCAAATTTTTCTTAATTTTAAACTTTTTTTCCACTTTTACTTCTTTTTTTCAAATTTTAGTTATACTTCTACATCATAATTTCACCATTTCAAGATAAAATTCTCTCCAGACCGAATATGCGGAAATGAGTGAAGAGCTCTTTCTCAAACTACTCAACAAAGGCCACAGCCTCCAGGGATTCAGTGTACCTATCAGTGACGTTTCAACCATCGTTGAGGTATCAATAATTCGCACGATATTTTTTAAAAGTGGTTTAGAATGTGGAGTAAGATAATTACAGAAAGTGTCCTTCTCAAGTGACGACCAAAACGTCGACATTTTCGGGGTGAACTTCGCTGCTTGTGAACAGTACATACAGGGAGTGAACGCGAAACAAGTGAGGCTAAGTTTTAATTAACGAAAACGTATCAAATAAATCTTTGGAATACGATCATAATCATAGAGCCTGCATGCAATGGGTGTTATGATTAGAGTGCGGAATACAAACGTAGACTCTCCTCACTCTGCACGCTCTCTCAACTCTCTGACTGATGAAAGAGTGCGCAGAATGATGGGAGTAGCTCTTGCTTTCCCAGCTCTGGTTATGATTAGCAAACCAATCGAGCACTTTTAGATTCCGATACCCATGTTGTCGCATCAACACCGAAAAATGGTCTCATTCGACCAACAATCCGGTCTGGCACCAACTTTCCGAGTGCCGGCGCAAATATTCACGCATCTCGGAGCCACACTTCGTCTGTATAGACGATTTGGACAACCGAACGGGGCCCAGCTTACTGTAACTAGCCAATGGGAAACGGAAACTGATGGCAATGTGGATAAACGGGCGGAAAGAGTACGAGATTCTGTATATTTGTGATCATGTCTCAACACAACTAATTTTAGAATCATTATTGGCCTGTTCGTTTGTTGGTCACTGTTGTTTTCTTCCTGATTTGCATAAAGTCATAAACATCAGTTCGTTTGCCAGTTCAATCCCAGTGGTTTGAAGCCACAGCGACTATCTGCAATTTCATTGATTGTTAGATCATGAACAACGAAATTATTCTAACTTTCTATTGCAGAGTCTTTCTCGGAGTACTAACGTAGAAAGATGGTAGTCACCTCGTTGAGACTGTGAAAGTAGTTCGAAAGACCGAGACATGGATAGCGGATTGGAACAAGTGCTGAGTGGAGCTGATGTCCTGCAGGTTAGCCGTGATAGTTGATCAATTGCTGAAAAATAACAAAAAAAAGTGCAGATCACTAAAACTTGCATGCTTATTTCTTGAAAATACCATTCAGTACACCGATGAAGAGTTTGCGCTAGAGCTCAAGCGAATCGAAGAACGTGTAGATGCATTGACGCAGATGACGGCCAATTTGAAGATTGATGGTCGGGAAGAGTCACTAAACAATGCACTTAGCGTTGCTCACGAGCGGAAAAGCGAATCGGTCAGTGAACTATTCTAAACGAAACAATCGCGCAACACCGTTTTCCAAGCAAGAAGCTTGTTGGTCATTTTATGTGGTCCCTCTCACTAATTTCATTGATTCAATTGACTTTGTATCGACACTCAGTCGTGCATAATACTTCTGTTTATCGACGTTGACGAGATGTTTTCAGACCACAATCGACGACGTTCCTGAGGAAATCCTCTGCCTCATCTTCGAACCACTCGGACTTAAAGACCGAATCAGCGTTTCCAGGTTAGTTCAATGCAGTTATGTATGTATAACGAGCAGGAAATGTATCTGAAATGATTTATTATACAAAACTTATGGCGCATGATATCACGATGTTAACACATGGAGACAGAGCCAAGGTAGAGATGGACACATGCTTCTCTCCGAATGAGTCAATCCGTGTTTGCTAGTCACCTCTTGACGATTGGCCTGTGGCTAAAGCATGTTCACCAAAACCGAGGAAGGCGATAAGTAAGAGTTTAAAAAACAATCATTCAGATGCAGCCACGCTTTTCGAACGGCTCTGTCGAACTCGAAGTGGACATTGTCTGAAAATGTTAATGGAGACCTCACTGTTGCAAGAACTTCAGAAAGCGAAGTTACTGAGGTCAGAAAGAGCGGTTTTCGCTGGAGATTCTATCAACTATATTCAGAGGTACACCATATGTTTCCATTCCGTCAAACCGCTCCATAAGAGGATTTTCGGGCCTTTTGTGCCCGTAGACGCTATTGGATATGAAGAATTTCCCGCACTTCGTCGACTCTTCGGAAAGTTGCACCTGGGTAAACTCACTCTGCAAAATGTGAGAACATTTCGTTTTAAAATTCATATCCGATAATGCCCTTCAATATGAAAGATCGATCATGATAGATCGAGAAATTTGAGCTAGGGCACTTGGGTCGAATGAGAACAGGTAGATGCCCGTAAGTAGAGTTCGAAATTCGGGTAATCGTCTCTTCATTTTGCACACTCTCTAACCTGTCAGAGGGACGAGAGAGTGTGCAAAATGAAGAGACGATTGCCCGAATTTCGAAGTCTACCCGTAAGCGAGTAGATTCTTAGTCGCCCGAGTGTCTGTCCTGTTGATGTTGTGCCCTCGTCCGAAATGCGCCAATTATCAACAACAAAAAAAGAATTTAAAAATAAGTTAAATAAATTTGCAGATCGATCTCGACAGTCTCGTTCTTCAACACTTCAACGATTTTATCAAGGGCTGTACTTTCGACACTCTATCCATCACTATCAATACCCCAAACCTGCTCAATGAAAGGCAAGCTTACCTCAAAACGATTCTCAAACCGTCCAAGTCGTAGGATGCAGCATTTGATGAGACGAGCCAGGAAAGCAGTTGAAATTAAAATGGTGGAGCTGATTTTGAACGAAGATCAATTATTGGCTATCGAATGTCCAGTGGAGTTCATAATAGACAGAAATGTGCCGGTGAGATAAAAATTACACTCAATTTGTCGTCCATTTATCGCCTTTATCGGAACCGGAAAGTACCTAAATGACGGTTTTGGGACAAAACTCCAAAAAGAAGTTTTATTTTCGTGAGAGTACTCTAACATTGTCTATGTACTTTTAGGCACCTCTCGATGCGGAATTGTTCATCAAACTGCTCGCCAAGGGCCACAGCTTGAGAGGGTTCTCCGTTCCTCTTCCTTCCGTTGATGACATCAAGAGCGCAATCGAGGCATGTGCAGTGATTTTCCACTAATTTACTGCCTTTTGTGCCCTATTATGCAGATGGTCAGCTCGGCTTCTCGCAGTCAGTTCATCGATATTATTGGACTGGACTTTTCCATGTGCAAGCAGCTCGCACGGAACGTCAACGCCAGACTGGTAAGCATTTATCGGAACCGGAAAGTACCTAAATGACGGTTTTTTATACCGAGGGAAAGCTCAAACTTGGGGCGCCTGGTTTCTCGGGGATACCGTTTTCCTGCAATCTTTCAGAAGATGTGTGTTATGCATGCTGTTTCTAGCGAAATCATGCGGAGCCTCTCTCGCCGATGAATGTAAATTCAAAATCTAATTGCAGGTAGAACGACCGCAGCTTCCGAGAATCACATACATGCCCGGTAATCTTCCTACAGACAGGGAAATTGTACTGGATGCATTTTACAACGGCGACTACTATCTTTCCTACCAAACCGCTCCGGTTGGCGCGGAGCCAACCCAGATTTTCGCGCATCTCGGAGGCTACATTTGTCTGTACAGAAAGCTTGGAGAAGCGAGAGGAACTAGACTCATAGTTAACAGTGAGTACGCTCGGGATTTCGTCATAGCTCGTGAGCACTTCGTTAAAATGCCGACCGTTTAATTATTCATTTATGTATATGTGCCCATGTCTCCATCTCGTGTTCTAGGCAACGATAAATTGTGACCGACATGTCTAATCTTTGGCAAAATCACAATATTGTAGATAATTATACCTATTCTTTCTCCAAACATCACTTATATTTCTTTGAGCTATGAACAAAAACGATCAAACGAACTGCTACAAATTTCCTTCTGGAATAACAAATACGTTTTCGTATGTACATATTGTGACAGTGTATCTAGCATAACTCGTTAGCCGTTGATCGTAACAGTCGTGATGGAAGTTATTCGACCATTGCCGAGCGTATATTATTCGACAATCCGAATTTCGAGAGAGATCTTGACGGCTTTATCCATAATCTTCACCATTCTTTCATTCATCGTAGTGGTTCAATGCAGACGACATACCAGCCGAGCATATTCTTCATTTCAAGCCGCAATCGTTGTGAGATCTTGCAATAAATCATCACTAATTAACCATTAAATCCATAAATTCACCTTCAGATCACTTCAAGTCTGAGTGACGTACATTTGCAATACATTTTCGATCCCATCTTCTTCTTTCCGGTTTTCTGTGCGGCCAGGTGCGATTATTTCTCGCCATGTCTTTCCTAGAAATCAATTCAGAGACAATCCACTGCTGAACGTACCAGGGACAGCGCAAGCGCACTATGTAAGGCTTATTAAAACGTGGTCGTTGTAAAAGCGTACGCTCAAAATCATCCCTGGGGGGCTCACACTTAGTGGTTAGAGGCCCTAGTGGCAAAAAGACGCTACGTGACGAGATATATGAAGTTGATTACTGCACTTTCAGCTGTTCTGGGTCTGGGCTGTCACTCTGCAAGGCCCTGCCTATGCCTGGGCTTTTGTCTTCCGCCATCAAGCGAGTTGATTCAATTAAATTCTTAGAGTATGAAATTCACAGTTCAATAATGAAGGAATTAAAAATGTGGAGTTCCTTATAGGAAGTTGGTGGCCTGCATGGACAAAGTTTCCGACGAACCACAAATACTAAATATTGTTTCGCCTATTGTTTGAGACACTATTCAGTCCGCGCAGACTCCCGGATCGAGGTGGTTGCTCTCGCGAAACGTTCGATATGCGGGCACAATAGTGTTGCTCGTTATCCCACTTCTGCTCGTTTTTTTACTCGACGTAAGTTGTTAACGACTTGAGTGCTGAATAGGGGTCTCCGCCTCTTCATTTCCCATACTCTCTCGTGTTTCTGACCGCTGAAAGAGTATGCGAAATGAAGAAACGGAGACCCGTCGGCATGGTATGCTTTGATTGCAGATTGCCTTTGTTCCAACGGAAACCATCGAAAGCTATCGCGAGGTGAGCAGGCTTTGTCGAATTTGAATGAACGAATAGCTAGAACTGGCTAGGTAATCGAAATCACAGCGAAGGATAAGTTTCTATCGTAAAGGCACTAATCTGAAGGGTCAGATGGTGGTGGAAAGAGCAAAGTGCTAGTATATGGAGTCGACAACTAGATGCAAATCATCAGATGTTCTCTCCTGATTGGCCGCCAGCCCTGCTCGCTCGTGCCTCATGCTCCAATCGAAAGCTCCTTTTGCCGTTCGCAATCGCCGTCTCTATCCTGCTCGTCACGCTCTGCGTTCTCGCGGTTGTGGTGCGCGATCTGCGATCTCTCAGTGCCAATGTAATAGGTACGCTTTTTCCATTCCCTCTGTTCGGTCTCAGAAAGAATAGGCATATCTTGTTGTGCTTTCAGTGCTTTCAGTACAAACTTTATCACCCCTTTCTCTCCTGCATTGCCTAAAACAGGCTGAAGATATAATATCAGTCTTTTCAGTGCTCATTCCTCTCTGTTTCCTCGCCATTTCTTCCCATTCGCTCGTTCATTCGATCGTCATGCTGACCACCACTCCAACATACCGGAAGAGATTGTTGAACATGCACAAGGTGTGAGACATGCAGTGGGCATCTCTACTAGGGTCGGCAAAACATTCTCGACACCTTTATCGCTATCGAGACGAGAGTCAGTGGTATATCGTCGAATTGCCATCTCAGATCTAAACTTTTCGGTAAGAGTGGTTGTGCCTCAGCCTGACTTCCTATAGGGCAACCGACCGGCACAGAAGTACCGAAATATGTATTCAACTTCAAAAGTAAATTTCAGGCGCACGTTTCGGATGTGGCATCGACAGCTGTGAAACAGACGGACAGAAGAAATACCAGTCACCTCTAGTGTTCTAGTATATGTATTGTACTTGTGCGTATTCGGAAACGATGTGCATCATGAGAAATGTTCTGGAAAAATTACTCAAATTTTGATAGATTTATTCACGTTTTTACAATCCTACCAAACCTCTGTTGCGCATCTGATGCTTATCGGTTGTCAGTCCTTCGCGATAAAGCCGACTATTTTTCGTTCCGCTTTAGCTCGGATGAGAGTACTTCACATTTGCGATGTTTATCCGGATAATTGGCGTTGCTACAGAGACTTTGATGGAATAGGGAGGAGAAGAGAGGAGACTCATTACGCTTCTCTCGACCTTTCCTTCCTCTTCCTCCTCTTCTCCTCAAACCTTAAACCCCCGGTTTCGAGGCTAATTCTTCGAAGATTTCACGCTTTCACACTCATCTTCGCACTATGGCTTCTGAAGCGGTCTCAGATAACGTCAGTGAACGTTCTTTCGAAGTGGCTTGAGGGGTTTCGTTTCGAAACATTTAAACTGCATTGTGTCAGGAAGCGAAGTGGCTCGAGTGGTGTTATCACATCCGAGAAGAAATCCATCAGGTGAGCCTGTTCGCTTCGATTATTTCGCTTGTAAGCTATACGCTCTATGTTGCGCTTCGAAAGGGAAGAATCTCGACGAAGTATTTAGAGTTCATGAAAGTGATGAGTAAGGAGGTTCGATGATTTCAAACATACCACCCGTGTGGATAAAAATTATTATTATCAATCAAAAATACTTCTCTGACTATCGAAAAAAAATATGTTGAGAAACAATTCATTCCCGACTTCGTCTCTACATTCCCTCGCCTAGCAACGACAGCCAATTCCCTCAGGGCAACAGTCTCGGTGTTGAGATTAGACATGATCTCTCCCCGGTCAGACAGACCGAGACAGCGTGCATAGTGGAGAAACCCATCTCACCACTGGCTTAGCAGTTCCGCTGAAAGTAGAGAGTTCCCCTGAGAAGCGAAAGCTGTAATCAGGCTCAGTGTTCGGAAAGGAATAACTAGCATGTTCCTTGCGCTATTTCATTAAAACCTCTTGCTTTTCACATTCAAACCTTGCCTCTCGCACTCTGTTCCAGCGAAAGTGGCCTTATTCTTTCCCTTGCTTCAGCGCCCTGACTGATGAGAGAACGTGCAAAATGAAGAGACTCGTGTCTTTCGTACTCTAATCACGCCTACACTCAACATTCGCGGCTTAACGTGAAATATGAGAGCTAGCATTTCCGCTAATGAGAAATTGTAGCTCACGCGGTCTCCTCAACACTGCCTTTCCCTATGGAATCCCTTCTTATCTCGCATGATTGTCCTCCTACATTTCATGTTGACAGCCTATCTCGATAATAGTGGGGGCAGGTTCGGCACTTGTCTAGTTCTCCGGAAGAATTGTTGAGTTTCACTCATTCTTAATAAGATTCTTCGAAGCGCAGGGTTGGTGGTCGGGGTGGATGGAAGTTAGACACTCTTCCGGAGAACTAGACTAGTACCGCAGGTTCTTGTATTGGGAGATGAATTGGCTTACATTGTTCATCATCATTCCTTATGAGTTTATGGACTCAGTCTGATACTACCAAATCCATTACAGCAGAGACGAGCCTCCCTCCCCGTTGAGCTTCTTCCTGTTCTATCATTTGAAACGGTGAGCTGTCATATTTTCTTCTGTTGTGTCGTTTTTTGTTTGAGAGCTCGATTGAATGTATTTTGAGGTTCATCAAACCCATTCCAGAACATGGTCTCATCTTTGAAATTTCGTCATAGTTCTCCACTTATGATGAATTCTAGCATCCGCAGCGGCGTTCTTGTTATTTCAGTCCATTTTTGTTTCAGAACATGTTCTCCTCGTTGCCCGTCGAGCTGCACCCATACATCATCAAACACCTCGGGTTGAGAGATCGATGGAGGGCTGCGCGCACAAGCAAAGCATTACAGGTGAGAGACCTTACAATCTTTCATTGGCCATAGTTGCCAGTCAGTTATATTTGACTGGTTGTTCATTTTCCAAGCGTACTTTTCATAGAATACGAAGATGCATACGAAGCTGGATGTATTATTTGAATACTGACTTTTGAATTCAATGTCAGGCAGCAGTCCAGGCCGCCGACTGGGATTGCATGGGCAATGGGGAGCTGGTCGTTAGTCAGTCAATGGATGCGGAGTGCGAGGGATTGGTTAGTGATGAGCTTAGCATTCATCTTCAACACGAGAAGGAAAGAGAGGGGGAGGAACATGCAAAGAGGAGAAGAAGACGAAGGGACCTGCATTGGTTTGCTAAGCTATGGAATTCCAGGACACACACTGTCACATCTCCTTCGGCATGGAAATGATGAAGACTTTCATGCTCGAAAATGGCGAAATGCCCGTGTTTCCGTGGCTTCGCAAGCTCTTCAAGAGACTGCATCTCAAGGAGCTCAGACTGAATTATGTGAGGAACTCACTTTTGTTAATATTCACATTTTCCACCTTGTGGTAAAAGTAAGGTGCTGCCACGTCAAGCGATTTTACAGTGGTACGACAATGCTGGATGGGACCCTCTGGTAAGGCCAGCTGTCAGACCTTGCGAATGATGAAAAAAAACTGTTCATTGAGAATCTAATTTGTTAGCGTAAGAGAAATCTATCTAATTCTAGGTTTGTCTTTCCCTCGCTCTCTACCGCCCCTTAAATGCGTTCCTTGACGACAACGTCACATTCGACCGCATTGTAATTTTGTTAGATGTGAATGAAATTATAACTGCAAGGTGAGTAATCCGATAAATTTCCTCTTAATGGTAATTCTCAACGAAGATTAGTGGACCTGAATTTTTTTTTCAGGGACCGAGAATTGATGGGTAGAGCGAAGAAGGACATTGTGATCGAGTCTTCACACATGCTGTTCACTCCTTCCTTCATGCTGTCCATTAACCTGCCAGTGACGTTTCAACTAACAGGACGATGGTACAGGACAATTCCGGTTCGTTGCGTGGTTTGCATTAGACAATTGCGAGAAAATGAAAGTCTTGCATTATCTTTAGGAATCTCCCATTATTGTCCTAGCAGCTTCCTAGCAGATTCACCGTTTCTGTTCTATTTGGAAACTAATTTTGCTCAAAGTTTTTTTTTTGAGACACATTCTCGCTAACGATAAGAGTCACTAGAGTGTTGCATGGATTCGGCATTCGATGAGTTCAGGTACAAATCGGCGAGGATGCCTTCATGACACTCGTTCGCCAAGGCCACAGCCTCATAAAGTACACTGTGCAACTCCGAACGCGAGAGTTGCTGAAGGAAGTTATCCAAGTGAGGCTATCTAAATATTGCAATTTTTAAAGAGTTAGTTGTTCTATTGGCACTTTAGAGCAGAAAAGAACAACTTTTATACCATGTTCGGGCCGCGGGACCACCTTTTGACATATCTCTAAACATTATGTTTTTCAGTCAATCACTTCCTCTCCTTCCCCTCGCAAGATCGACGTTCGAGTGGTCGAACTGAATCCGCTCATGGACAATGAGCTCAGAGTTAGGGGGACTGAGGTGAAGGCTTTTATTAATATCTTCATCGCTACATATTTAAATGCTCGAAACACAATAATCTGACCGCTACGAGCCAGCAGGGACAATTGAATTTATGAAAAATGGAGGCGAATGTAGAGTTGGTGGTCGACGCTTTTTCTCGACCGTTTGTGAATCAAATAACTGTTTCCTAGCGAAAACAGATACAGTCAGATCAGTTTGAAGCTGCTGTAAAGGTAGATGAAGTAGGCAAGTGAATAACTCTTCAGATCGACTGGCATGAACCTCCCTCCGACTGGTTCGTCAAGGAGGGGTATCCAGATATGGATGTGCAGTCGTTCAAGTGAAAACTTTCTGAGTTATGCACGTTATCCCCAGTTGAAACCCTGGAACCCATGGCATATGTGATTGTGGTATCTGTGATTGGTGACTGGTTCGTCAAGGAGGGGTATCCAGATATGGACGTGCAGTCGTTCAAGTAGGAATTTCTTTATAAATCATGAGGGCACGAACCTCCCTCCGACTGGTTCGTCAAGGAGGGCTATCCAGATATGGATGTGCAGTCGTTCAAGTAGGTATTTCTTTATCAATCATGAGGGCGGGAGGAGAGCACCCGTGCACATCCTACTACACCCACACTTCCTAATTCTCCAAATATTTTGATTCAGGAGAAATCTAAAACTTAAACTTATATCCACCCTATTGAACAGAGCGGTGCAGGAGCTTCATTAACTGATTGTCTCGCCTAGGGAAAAAGCTGCATGGAAGGGAGATAATGATCATATTCATCTCGTTCAGCTATCACGGCGCCACCATTCATCTGGGCATCGTGCGAGGCCGGAGGAAGGAGGCGAGACTGGTCGTTGCCAGTCCGAGCTATGAGGAAGATGAAGTGGTGGAGCAATTGTTTGTGAATAGGAGGAGGAAGATCGAGAGGCGATGTTCACAGTAGCATACACTACCATCTATAACCTAATTTTGAACCGATTTTCTGCTTTTCTCAAGTTACATTCTTCATCGGTCATTCTTATTGGCCAGAGTTAGAAATAGATGAGATCGAGGAGCAACTGTTTGTGAATAGGAGGAGAAAGATTGAGAGACGTTGTTCTCAGTAGCATGCACTACCGTCTATAGCAATACATGCCTTTTTTAATCGATTGTATGTTATGTTCAACTTTAATTCATTTTCGAGTCATCTCACTGACCAGAGTAATTCATGATTAGGTTGTGAAAGCTTGAATGGAGATGCTCGCAATAGAAAACTCCTATCCCATTATTTGAAACAGATTTGAACATTTCATTATAACAAATTTGTTGAGTTTTTATCATTGTCGACTTTTCCGAGCTTGCATGATTGCTTGAAAAAGCTTATCTATGATTGTGATTAGGAAACTAATGGTTTTCTCAGCTCTTCTCATTTTTCGAAATCAAATGAGCATTCTATGCAAATTTGTCCACATCGTAAACCCGTCCGCTCTCAGAATAAGTAACTATTACTCCGGTTGTTACTCTCCGGTTTCGTTGCACTGATAAATAACGGTACTCAATCCTATCAATGGTTAGCGAGTATTGCGATGGTGTTCCCTTGTTGTCCGCCTGTCCCCCACTTGCGAACACAACACATGAAAGAGAACAGTCGTTGTCTGACTCTCTCCATTTCCCTTGTTCTCTCACCGTCTCTGACCGCCATTCGAGAAAGGCAGTGAGGGAGAATTCAGAGTGTGAAGAAGAGTGTAAAGAGCAGACAACAAGAGGAAGGGTGAGTGACTCTATTCCTTTCTCACTCTGCCTGGTCACTTTTCTCTCTCTCCTTCTCTCTCTCGCCTCTTTTCGAAACGCGCCGCGGGTTGCACGAATAACGCTTTACATTTCGCGCGTCTTTTATAGACAATACTCGTTTTCTTCGCGCGTTGTATTCATTTACCTGGTGCTTCACGTTTCAAATGCGTCGTTTATTCATCCGCAATATTCCTCGCGTTTTCCCATATCGAAAGCAATTTATAGTTTTCAAACTTTGCAGGATGCTAGTGACTGTGGAGAGCCTTTGCGCTCTTGATCGCGAGAAACCCGTGAAAGCTGTTGGTTTCATTCAATTGTTTTTTTATCGGATTTTTCTATTCTAGTCACACATTTTGTTTGTTTGCTAAAGATGATAACTTTTCAGTTTTCACTCAAAGACAAAGTTTACATGCATGGTTACGTCGGTTTTGTGCACTTACACTCCATTGATACAAGTACGTTATCGCATTCTTAGACGCAAAATCAAAACAGTTTTATAAAAAAAGTCAACATGAAATATTCGAAGCGCATTTTAAGGCACACTGCGTATCGAGAAGGTGGACGTGACACATCCTGTGAGACGCTTTATATTTATTTTATATCGTGATTTTTATCATTGATATTCTGAGGGCTACTGCCATGCCGATATGGATGTACCAGCCACAATTCAAGTTCACAATGAAGCCGCATACATGTGGACTAAAGTAGGAATGGTTAAAGGAACGATAGGTATAGTTTTTTTTCAAAATTTTCTACTCTGTCATTTGCTATTGATACGATACATTGATACATTTTCGCAAGTATCTTCGAGTTTAATTTTCCATTTTTTCATTCACGATTTTATGGAGTCAGACAATGTGCTGTTGATCCTCCATAAGTTGCGCGCGTGACTAACTGAAAGGCACAAGCTGAACCGAGACTTGTGGAAGAAAACCTTTCCTGACTCCGTTCAATCGTGAATGAGAAGAATAACATGCCAATACTCCAGGCCTTCTCCTTTTGATGCAACGTTGACTTGATTTTTCTCAGAGCCCGACGGTTTTCACTGGAACATCTTGGAAACAACTGGGCCGATGCCTCGAATCGCAAACTTCTTATCAACTGGAGTGGTTGATGGTGCGCCAGTTTGTTGTTTTCCATTTATCATCATTTCTGCTTTCTAAAACGAGCGAAAAACGCAGGCGATTCTCCCACATACGTTGCGCTCTTGCAAGAAGAGACGCAGGAATTCAACGTTTATGATCTCGATCTCATCACTATGAATTGGAGACGCTCTGCGATCAAAGATCCTGAGGTATACTGTCTCTATCGCTTGGCACTAGGTCGGATGACAACATTTGGACTGGATGAGCACCATTTGCATGTTCCGTCTATTACATAATTTTTGTTCTCAGTGGTGCTCATCCAGTAGGCTATCATCCGAACGTTTTCACACGACCTAATGCCTATCGCAATCATAAGGGGTGATAACTGCCAGCATACAGTGTCTCAACAAATGGCGATTCTCCGGTGCTGATCTGTACATGGTTGCGACATCGACAAAGCTGCACGTATTTCCAAAACTTGGCGAGTCGGAGCACGTGGTAAGTAATTAAGTTCAAGTTCTACTATTTGAATATGGAACAATGTCTCATTCAATGACAGTTTAGTAGTAGTGATAGGCAATAATCCCAGAGTGAAATTGTCTCAATGGTTAAGGTTATCGATCGAGCTACCAATCGTTGTTCGCTATTAAGATTTGATGCAAAATTTGTGAATCCTTTCTACGGGCCAAAATGTGAGTCCTTTTCTTATCTTCCATTGTTTTCTATTTTGAATGTGCCATCAACGGACAAATAACGGACCCATTTCAGTCATTGTGGACGATAAGTTGCATTCTATTGTGTTCACGCGCATCGGAGAGATAAGAATGATGCACATATATCGATTTGAAGAAGAAGCAAATAATTGGACGAAGGTAGGTCGCAGAAAATCATTTCTGCAAAAAATCAGACCAGAAAATTTATTGAAACAAAGCTATTCTAGATTTGTGAGCGGCGCGTTCTCGAGCAGTTCGATGCTCGTTGCTCGCAAGTTATAGTGAACTGTGCTTATGTGTACATTCTGACTTACACCAGTAGCTTCGCATTCCAACGGTGAGAGCATTTGTTCATCTGTCACTGACTTACTTGGCGTTTTTTTAAACCTTTTTAAAATCTCTTTTTAAGGAGTTTTATTGATTTATTGAATTTCTTGACCTCTCTTTATTGCAGGCAACTCATGTGCATGTTTACCATCAATCTGAGTGAGTTGTGTCTGATCGTTGCAGAGAAAGAGTTGGGGGCTAGATCTATTTAAAGTCAAATTTTAGAAATCTTTTTTTCAGCATGCAAGCATGCATGGCATCAAGCATGGTGCCATGGATGCTCAACCATAGGGGTACCGAAATGAAAGGCGACTTTTTGTAGATCCATCTCTCCTTGATTGGGCGACGTGTGCGATTCGACGGAGTGATGCAGTCAAAGCGCAAGCCCTATCATTGCTACCCAAGGACTTGCTGTGAGCACTTTATCTTCCTTATTTCAAAGTACTGCAAACATTGATGCTATAGGATTTGGATTTTTTCCAGTACGCAAGTCTGCCGCATCTCTTCGGGCGATGCCCACTCTATCTGGCCCGGATCCCAAGCCAATAAAATTGACTTCGAAAACGTGAAAAGGCGCCCGGGAGCAGGCGACGATAGATCGGAGAGCTGAAGGACATCGCTGTCTAATGGGTTGAAGTAAGAAATAGTGCACCCATAGAGAAATAATGGCCCGACTTAAAAATGGTGGCCCCTTATAGATATGGTGGCCCCGTATATATAGTGGCCCGGAATATAATGGCCCCGTCGATATTTAGTGGCCCCAAATTTCGCTGAAAAATATGATGGCCCCGTTCATGAAGATATAATGGCCCCTTGCCTATTCAATA
>LS492828.1:1532673-1552964 GCA_900490845.1 Pristionchus japonicus | reverse complement strand
TCTCCCTCGATGGTAGATGCCCATTGCAGGAAGCAATCTCGTCTCTTTCCCTCCGCACTCTCATGCCTGGTACCATCATTCTCGCTTCTCCTCTACAGACGAAGACTGAGGGAGCGTATGTCTCACTCGGAAATGGTATGTTGTCTCGGATGGATGAGTCCATCGGGTGAGGGAAGGGGGAGGTAGACGCATGCCCATTGCAGGTGTGAATGCGTGGCTGCCTCGTCGTGCGATGCCCCCGAGAATCAGATCGAACATCGAATCATTCGTCAGACCTCTTAGGTGAGCGCATTTGACGGTATTTCCTGTAATGTTATCGTCTCCCGTTTCAGAGTGGTCATCCTCCTCTGCCAGCAGAACTCTCGTCTCCTCTGTGTCTCTGCCCATCCAGATATCGTCGCTGTGTCCAGATCGGAGAAGAGACGCACCTTCGAGGTAAGATTATTCCCGACTGTTTATGATAAATTGAAGTTTAAACGCGTGATTAACGACGGATTATACTTCCTACCCATAACAACAACTCCTCTATAGGGTGTGCACCTGGGCGACGTGATCAAGTGTGTCGTCACTCGAAGCAGCAATGGAAAGGTGGAGATGGCCATTGTGAAGGAGGAAGAGGAAGACGATGGAAAGGGATCACTCGTCATTGTTACTGCCACAAAGACTTCCCTCGAGGGAGCTTCCACTGGTTAGTTTGTGAAAGATATGACTCTGATTGAGAGACTGAGTGCCTCGAGTATTGAAATATTGGTGTGTATTCAGACAAACGGTACAAGGTGGGATCTGAACACGATATGCGAGTGCTTGGACTGAAGATTGCGGAGAGGACGATCAATGTGGGAAACACGAAGGAGATCATGAAGCAGCCTATGGTCTCGTTCCATGTGAGTTGATTATCGATTAATTGACTGTAAATGATGCCGATCAACACTGAACCTCTCCTTCGCAGGATGCAAAGGGAGGCGCCAAAGTGAGCGCTGTGATCAAGAAGTTGTCCACTGCCGGAGTTCATGTATGTCTAGTTTACTAATTGACTAATGTAAATTGATATAATTCAGGTGTTGATCTTCGGCCGAATCCGTGGATTCATCCCCATCCGATACATGTGTGACAAGCCAGTGGCGAGTGTAGAGAAGGCCTTCCCCATCAGTGAGTTGAACTCTCTCTCTTTATCCATCTAGCATCGATTGATAGGACACACTCCAGTGATAGCACAGATCTCATCGATGTGAGTACGTAGGACGGAGGCATACGACTCAGTGTCATTGAATCGGG
This sequence comes from Pristionchus japonicus, assembly GCA_900490845.1. Taxonomy (NCBI): domain Eukaryota; kingdom Metazoa; phylum Nematoda; class Chromadorea; order Rhabditida; family Neodiplogasteridae; genus Pristionchus; species Pristionchus japonicus. The sequence continues at coordinate 1,551,689 of LS492828.1, read as the reverse complement.
ACTTAGAGATGGTCCCGATGAGTAGAGTGGATTCATCACAGCCAGTGGTTGAGACACCCCCTCCACTGTCACCCTATAGAGGAGAGATAGAGATAGATAGAGAGGAGGGGACTCACAGGTGCAGCCTGAGATCGAGGAAGATAGGGAAGGTGCAGTCTCTCACTCTCTGTCTCATTCAGACGATTGAATAACTGAAGATGATAGAGCCAAGACAGTCCTTCTCTCTCCCTTCACTCACAAACATTTGTTCTCTTTTTACCGCCGTTAAGAAATGGAGAGCGATTCCGTATCGGAGTTGAGAGTATGCGGAATGGCGAGATGCATCTAGAAGGGAGGATATGGGGGAGGGGAGAGGCCGACTCACCATTGTCCTCTGCAACCACTCCGAATCCGAAGAAGGTTGCAATCGCACCTTTGAATTCGAAATTGGAATCAGCCAGGCAAATGGGAAGTGTTAAGCCGTATTCGTAGTCGAACTAATAGATGTGGATGAAGTGAGGAATAGACGGAGATGCATACCTCGATCTCCCTCTCCAATTCAATTATTGCCATGTCGTAGTTCTGGCAATCTTCAGCGTATCGCTCATCCCATGCAATAGCTCGCACTCCCACTCTCTGGAAGGGGGGAAGGGAAGAAGAAGGAGGGAGAGAAGAGGGGAGGGGGTACCTTCATGTTGTCCTCTTGGCAATTCTCATCTAATTTGGTTGCACCAACAGTATCACAGTGCCCTCCATAGGCGAGTGTCCAGATGGACGGATCGGAAGTCTTGTCAGGATTTGAGTATTGATCACTAGAACGGGACTCATTCGCATGTATTCCTGTCAGTGACCCTATCACCATTTCTCAGTTTTCATTTGAAGACTGCACTCGATGCATTTCTCTCTATCGAGTATACAATGAACTGCAGTTAGCGCATGTCGAGAGGAGATGAGAGTAGCGGAACATTGTCTCGCATCGGTTCCATTCTCATCTCAATTATCGATCGGGATTTTCAAGTGAAAGGTCGGAGTACCTTTAGCTTCCAGAGCGGCAGCCCATGGGAACTGACCTGGTCTAGCTAATGCACCGAAATCAATCTTATTCAGCCCAGTTTCTGAATAGGATTAGAGAAAGGGAATTGAAATGAAATGAGGTTTAGTCACTCTTAGATCCTCCAACTTTTCCGCAAATATTCTGAATCTCGTTATTTTGCTGGGATGAGATTGGTTGGACGGAAGCCGATGGAGCTGGAGGGATTGTTGGAAGGTGATCAACTGGCTAGCTACTCACAATGCACGAAGTAGGAGTTAGCCGAAGTTATTAGTAGAAGAAAGAGGAGAACCCCCATAGCCGTATTGTGCAGTATCTGATACAGAAGGATCTATTCTCTTTCCGTTCACACACAATTCACAAATGTGTACAGTCATCACATAATCGAATGAGATTGCAAACGGATCAACTGCAAACGTATATGATTTCGAAATTGGGATGTGATATTGATTCAGTTCGCAATGAGCTCTCACATTTATCGAATGGTTTTTTACTTGTTCCCGGGTAATCTAGTTTTTTTTTACTTTTCCTCTCGAGAGCCACGTATTCATCGTCACCGTTGAGAAGGGGGAACGTCATTCGAACGTTCTCATCTGTCATGGAGACGGACTGATGTATGGATGTATCTCTGGTTGTCCGTCAAGAAAAGAGAAGGAGGAGAGAGGGAGGGGGGGGGGGTATGAATAGGAACGAAGAGTCGAACTATCGTGTTGGATGTTCGGGAGATCTCTCGAGAATTGTGTCTTCTACATCTATGAAAGTATGGGAATGATATGGAGTGACAGCGTGGAATGTTTCCTATCCATCTCGTATCCATCCCTCTCCTAAGAATACTCCTCCAGTTCATCATCCAGAATGGTGTCTCTAGAGAGGGAGAGGGAGGAGGGAAAGGAATCCAGAACATGCGATTGCAATGCTCACATGTAAACGAGGCAGTTACTCTGCACGTGATCACTTTTCGTTGTAATATGTTTAGTAGTTATTCAATGGTTCTCATTGCAGATGACTCGATTCCTTGCCGTGTCCTCACTTCATCGGAAGAGCACAGAAACATCCTTCTGACTGCAAGGAAATCACAGGTGATTGTGTCTTCCGCCCTTCTCAATTGATGCAGCCCCGGTATTCCAAGTGGTTTCTCTCTTCCTCATCCCTCCCCTCTCTTTATATCTCTCTTTCTTTCCAATCTGCGCGACAATTAATAATTGACGACATTCGGGAGTCTCTTTCCCCTCTTCTTCCTGCTTTCTTCTTCCATTTCAATCTGTCGCCCATTCCTGTCTCTCTTGATACCGTAGCTTCCTTGTTTACACTTCATCTCACCACTCATTTGCGTGTCGGAAATACGTAGATGTTTTCCCACTCCTCTAATAAATGAGAAATATGAATCTATTCTTAGAAAGACTTAGTGGTGATATGAAGATGAGAGAGGGATGTTAGGATGAAGAAAATATGAAGGGGCGAGGGAGTCGATAGCTTTGGGATGTGAGGTTTCCCTTACGATTATAGCTGTAGTGATCGAAAACCAAGTTCGATGTACATTAGATTTTGGATTCCCGTATTTCCATATTGATTTCATGCACATTTTATCCATTTCTCCTTGTATTCTTCTCCGTGAGAACACAATGAATCATTCATTAGAAAGAGAGAGAGAGAGTGGGCGGTTCTTCTGCCTGACTGATCTACCCTCGAGTACGGAGTGAACCGAGAAGTGAGGGAGGAGAGAAGGGAGGAAGTGACATCCACTCCCACTCCCTCTTTGTTTCACTGCTCCATTGAATGAATGAACAGAAGGAGTTTATTCTATTCTTGCCTTTACCACCTTTCCTTCCTTGTCTGCTATCCCATTCCTCGTCGTTCTTCCTCTATCAATCTCATTCCTTCACTAATCATTCTCTTCCTCTTCAGATTGCCGATGAGGGATCTCTCATCACTGACTTCTCTCTCATCAAACCAGGCCAGACTTGTGTCGGAGTCGTCGTCCATCAATTCCCTCGAGTGAGTGCAATTACAGTAGTACACGGTAGATCACAGACTGACTCTTCTTCCTCTCAGGGAGGATCACTCGTCTCATTCTACAATGATATTCGTGGAATGCTCTCGGATGTTGAGTGCAGAAAGAAGAAGAATCTATCGTCAGTTGGTTGTCGTATTGCCTTTCATTCAGATATCCTCCTTCCTCTACCGTATTATCTCTCTTTTTCTCCCTCTCCATTCTATCATATTGACTCCTGCTCTACTCTACCTGATTAACTCTATCCCATCTCTTGATTCTCATTCTGTTTTCCATGTCTATTCTGGGAGTCGACGTTTGGGTCCATTTGGTTATTCTGTGAGAGAAAGAGCGAAGAAAAGTGAAGTAGTCAATCAAATTATGGTCCTCCTCCCTCTTTCCTCTTCCTCCCTTCATTCCTCTCCTTTCACAATATGTGATGGAGGAAGAAATGTTGTCACAATCAGCTGATTCTCTCTTCTGGAAGGGCTACAATTGATCTCTAGATTTATATTCCATCCTAGATGATGTAAGATATTCCCGTTGTATCTGATCTTTCCCTCTCCCTCTTCTCCATCCGTAGATCAGTCATCGGGGGGAAATGGGACTCCGGTCCTAATTTCCGGAGCACTACTCTCTCTAAATAGGAGCTATTCCTGTCTCTCATCATCCAGTCTGTAGTTTTTCTCCCATCTCCTCTCCTTCGTCTTCCATCTTCTGAGTGAGGAGAGAGAGAGAGACTGGGGGTATTTATCCGTGACGAGACCAGAAACTGATGGAGAGGAAGGGTGGTCACTTGAAAGGGAAGCACGAGTAGGCTCCATTCATAACTCGCGCCAGTCTGACTTTGTCGTCTTCCATGCTTTGACTTGCACAGAGATTCCTTCTTACACGGTATTTTAGTGTGCAAGAGATGGGTTCTGGAATGTTTTGCATCTCATTCCCTTCCTCTTCCCCTCTGCAGTCTATTTCTGCATATGTCGTTCGTGAGAATGGAGAGGAGGGAGGATTCAGTCATGCGGATTGGTGAATCTGAGAGGAGAAGGAGGAGGGGAGAGATTAGAGACCGATGAAGGGAGGGGGGATATTGAGGAGAGAGATGAGAGATGATTAGTCCTTGTAATCTGAATCTTGTCTCTGGATATTTGATCAATATCATCTCTAAATAGGTCTTTCATCTCTTGCAAGAGTTGATTGGAAATATGGCTTCGAGTATCGGCGTTGGTTTCAAGGGGAGAAGCAGTGAAATGTGAGAATATTCAGTGAGAAGAGGAGAGAGATCCTCTCAACTTGGAAATTCGAGATTGAATTGATGTTAGTCTAGTAGGACAGAGAGGAATCCTTTCTATTTTTCTCCTTCTCTTTTCTCTCCAACTTCGCAGTCTCTTCCTCTCTCCTCTCCTTTCCTCCCTCCCTCACTTTCCATATTTAACTGCCGATTTTCCGAATTCGTTGTGCGGCAATTAGAGTTGAAAGTGCAGACGAGTGATTGAACTTGCAAATGGAGAGTGAGAGAGAGGAGACTACATCAGTCCATGCTAGATGCGTGCATTCCCAATTGTTGATCCCCTACCTTCTCTATCTACCGTATTCCTCCATTCACTGATCTCATCTCTCATTTCAGAGTGGGCGATTCTATCAACGTGCGAGTCGTCTCAGTGGATGGAGAGAGGCAGAGAATCGAGTTGGCCGTTGCAGACGGAACCCTCCCTGTTAATGTCGTCGTCAAGGCCAAGGTGAGATTAGAGGAGAGGGGGGGGGGGTACGGTAGTTGCGAGACCCTTCTAGTGGGCACTGGTGAGGAATGTGGATGCACTCGAAATAGATGCCGTATAGGGAACAATCATTTCCAAAATGGAAGTGAGATGGAGAGTAGATTCGTTTCCGGGTCTTGGAAAAACGGAAGTGAATGTGAAGAGAGAGAAGGGATAATCACGTAGACACTCCTACTGTAACTGTGACGCATTTCGAGATCCATGGCTCGTTGGTTACGTAATCCATCTCTCTAGGAAGCATCGATCCTCTCATCGACTGCCATCAATGGAAAGGTGAAGGCAGTGAATGGAGGAAAGAAGAAGAGCGGAGATGAAGGAATCGTCGTCAATGTGAACGTGAGTGGACGAATGATCTTTGATCTCTATTGATCTCATCCTCTTTCAGTCATCTTCCCTTACCATCTCTCCCTCTCTTCTCTCCGATTCCCTCGATTCTCCCTTCTCCACTGGTTCTCTCGATGAGATTCTTCCTTCGAAGAGATGCATCGGACAAGAGATCGCCCTCCTCCCTCTCGGAGATCAGAGTGGACTGCACAGGGTGAGTAGAATGAGGGAAGAGTCTGCGATCAATGGTTGAATTGCAGGGAACATGGAAGCGATTCATAATGGAATGGGCATCGAAGGTGGGAGGAATGCCGACGAAGGTGGACGATATCAAAAGTGGAATGGTCCTGCCTGGAGTAGTCTCTCAACGAGTGGTCGACTATGGATACACAGTCGAGATTCCCGGTGGAACCGGAATCGTCGGAAGAATTCCCTTCTCTGCTATCAATGAGGGTACGATTACTTTATTTATTCGAATGCGTATCTTATCCCCTCCCTCCCTCAGGTGAATCAGGAGAGCTCGCTCTCTCCATCGGTCAGACTGTCGTTGTGAGAGTGGAAGGAGTCGAATCGACCAAGAAGAAGTTCGATCTCGCACTCGAGGTAATCGATCGATAGATGAGAGAGTACCGTAACCCTCCTCTCTCTCTTTCGCAGTGGTCGTCTCCCTCGTCGTCCTTCTCTATTCCTCTCGAATTGGTTCGATCCTCGATCAGAGAACAGCAGTGGTTGGGAGAGAGACACGGATTGCCTCTGCTGGGAGCCAAGGTGAGACTGATGATGGCTGTTTGAAGTAGTAAATCTCCCTCCGCTCAGTTGTCCGGTGTGGTCCTTCAAGTGTTGGAGGACGTGTGTCTGATCAAATTGGGAGAGAAGAATGGAGAAGGAAAGATGATCACTGCTTATGCAAGGAAGGACAACTTCCCCAAGGAGATCAAGGTGAGGAGAGAGAGGAAGAAAGGGGAAGAGGCTCCTGATTGCAGAAGGACTCGTCCGTCTCAGCCATCTGCATTGATTACGTGTGGCCGAGAGGAGAAGTGGAAGTGGTGATAGTGGATGGAGAGGAGAAGAAGGACGGAAAGAAGAAGGGAGCGAAGAAGGAGAAGAAGGAGTCTTCTCCTCGTGTCCTCATCACTCGTCGTGACTACATGGCTGTGCTAGTGGAGGGAGGAGTTGTCTACACCCCATCCAGAGCCACTCCCAATCATGTCGTCAGAATAGAGGGTGAGCAGATGGTTCGAGATAGATCAATCAGTATATCATGCTGTTCAGAGTTGCCGTCAGTGGGATCGTCGATCGTTTTGAGTGGAAAGGTGGAAGAGATGGGAGGAGTGAGATTGAGTGAGAGAGAAGGAGAAGAGGAGAGATTGGAAAGAGCGAAGAAGGAGATGGAGGGAAATGGAAGGAGTATGCCCAAGAAGAAGACCAAGGTGAGGGAGGAGAGACTGGGATGGTATCGATGGCTTCCCTATGTTCAGGCTACAATCGAGATCGACGATGGAGAGATTGGAGGATCGCATGTGAAGAAGTTCGGAATATACAAGGTACTCCTCTCTCTTCTCTGATCATCTCTCATCTCTCTCCTCCTCAGGGTCGAGTGGAGGGAGTGGTCGTCCTTCCGAAAGAAGCGAAGAAAGCAGCAGGAGAGAGATCCAGATGTGCTGTCGTGTTGAAGATGAATGGAGGAGTTGTCGGTGAGAGAGGAGAAGGGGAAGGAGAGGTAAAGGATGAACTGTCGCAGGTCGTCTGCACTCGTCTGAACTGCCCACTCGATTCCTCGTCGATGGATCGAATCCGATTGAGAAGTTCCTGGCTGAGTATCAGCATCGATCCATCCACGTACTCGTCATGAATCTGAAGCACGTCGAAGTGGACGGAAGGAAGGTGAGAGATGAGAGGGAGGAGAGGGAAGACTAATCGATTCCTTCCAGTCGATCGTCTGCGATGTGACCCTGAACGAGGCGAAACTGGCGAATGTCAAGAAGTGCAAGAAGACTGTCGACGTGAGGAGCAAGGTGAGATATTGATAGAGATTGATAGATGGCTAGAGTATCATCTGCAGTTCCACAACGGCGACGTCATCCCCGTCTTCTATGCTGATCACGGAGTGAAGGGACAACTCGTCTATGAGGTGATTATCGATTTATTGATTTTTATCAATTGAATGTGTATCTGCAGGTGAATCCCCGTTGGCGAGCACTCGTCGAGGGATCGGCCGATAAGAATGCAGTCAACCCTGATTTCGGTGTGATGAAGAGTGCCAAGGTACGGTAGAGTACTGTATCCATGAATATTGATTGATCCACTCGCAGGTCCTCGCAATCAACAAGCAATCGATGGAGTTGACTGTCGTTCTCGTCGAGAATTTGGTATGTGGAGTACGGTAGATTAGTTGGTTGTGAGAGAGAAGAGGCAGGCTAATGGAGGAGGAGATAAATCCTCATCGTTCCTTCCGGGTCTCCCTCCATCCTGTAAATTCCATGCAATTGGGTCAGTAAATGTAAGTAGATGTGTCAGTGGCACGAGAATACGTGAGAGGGCGAGAAAAGAGAATAGAAGAAGAGGAAGAAGGGAGAGAATGAGGGTGGAGGAGGGATTCCATCTATCTTCAATGTGTTCCCTTCCTTCTTTCCTCTTTCACATATTCATTGCCTCTCTTATCTAATCTCCTCTCCACCAAATCTTCGTCTCTCTTCTGTCTTGGTCTTTCGTAGTCTCTCGAGTCATTTCTCTTGATGAAGGATTCCCCTCCCCCTCTTCCCTCTTCACACTCACTCCTCCTTGTCTTCCCTCTCTCCCTCTCTTCTTCTTTCCCCTCAGGCGTGATAATTTATGGGACGAAATCAGCACTTTGTGTAGTCCTCGAGAGAGAGAGAAGGGCCCTCTATTCTCACTCTATTCATACTATAATTAAATGTCAAGATGTCTGTCTGTCTCTTTGTGTGTCTGTCCGTCACGCTCCCACTTTTTTCCTCATAAATCGGCTTAAAATGATCGTACAAAGTTGTGCCCGGTACCAATCGACTATACTCGACTCGCGCTTTCAAATTATGCACATTTTTCGATTTCGTCATCACTATGCAACTTTCCGATTTCGTTATCACTATGCAATAAACCGTTTTTCGCGCTGTTTTCGTCTGAGACTCAACCAAATCACTCGGGTGAACCACCAAACAACTTGACGTCACTAAATTTTTCAAAATCTGCATAAATTTCGTAGTGATGACGAAGCATGAAGAATTCTATTTTCGCGCCTTTTTCGTCTGAAACTCAGCCAGATCACTCGGGTGAACCACAAAACAACTTCTCGTGATTTTTTTTCAAAAAAATTGAATATTTCATATTGATGACGCAATATGAAGAAATTTCATTTCGTGCCGTTTTCGCCCGAAACTCAGCCAAATCACTCGGATAAACCACCAAACAACTCTCGTGAATTTCTTTTTCGATAATTTGCATATTTCACAGTGATGACGCAATGTAAAGAAATTTCTTTTCACACAGTTTTCGCCATAAACTCAACCAAATCACTTGGGCGAACCACCAAACAACCTCTCGAGCACAACATTTTAAAAACTTGCATGCATTTCATAATGATCAATCGATCGTGAGGGCTATCTCGATGGCAATGTGAAAAGTTCGTGTGGATAGCAGTGGGAGAAAAAGTTGCGGCGGAGCAACGAAGTGGCGGAGACGCAACTTTTTCGACCACTGCTATCCACACGAACCTTTTGCATTGCTATACGAGACAACACGGTCCCCAACCTGCACTGCCTAATCTTTGTGTCTTACATGCAAGGTGGTTACGCCGAAAGCAACCTGCGCTGCCTAACCTCCTAGGCCTAACGTGTCAGGCGATTACTAACGTGTGAGGCGATTGAGGCGATTACGCCGAAAGCAACCTGGGCTGCCTAATCTCCTAGGCCTAACGTGCGCCGTAACCCATCATTCTACATGGCCTAGAAAATTGATGTGCTTGTGAAATGCTCGTGAGGCTGAGAACTGTCCAAAGAAATTGCGATTGAGCCACACACTATCGGAAACGCAACTTTTTCGGATAACTCAAGGGATTATATAGGCTTGCAATTAAAACGATGCGCGTGTTAACCTTAGCGCAAAACTCGGCGTAGAACGTAGCAACCGAAGGTTGCTAGTTTTGATCGTCTTCGTCGAGATATGTGCACGTTTCGAAGTGTTTCCTTTCTTTTCTAGCAAGTATGAGATAGAGTTAAGATGTTGCACTCGTTGTGAATGGATGTTCTTCTCTCCGACACAATCCAATAACTTCTCCCTCCTTTCAGAAACTGCAGCCAGGCTCAGTATGCACTGCTCGATTCCACTCTTCGTCCATCTCTCCCATCAAGGTAACTACTGTTAATTAGTTACTTATCGATTAATTCATCCATTTCAGACCCAATTGACGATCTCCTCTGGAGAGATGGGTCTGCTCACTCTCACTTCCATCTGCGATGATTTCGAGAACGCTGTGAAGAAAATGAAGGAATTGAAGACCGCTAAGGAGGTATGGAGAGAGGAGATAGAAGGGGAATGAGTATCGTCTCTATTCCAGTTGGTCGACATTCGTCTGCTCGCTCATCACGCAGAGGGAGTCTCCTTCCAATGGGTCGTCGTGAGTAAGGAGAGAAGTGCGAAGAAGAATGGAGTGAAAGACCCGCTGATCAAGTGAGGAGAAGGAAGAGAGGAAAGAGGGAGAGAGTCGATTGCAGATCTCGAGATGACGTCAAGGAGGGATCGACTCTCAGAGGATTCGTCGCCTATATCAAGAAGGACGAAGTGAAGATAGAGATCGGACCGGGAGTGCTGGCCACTCTGTTGGAGGACAGCGAGAAGAGGGAGTGAGTCAAGACTGTGATTCCATCTCTCAATCTCCTTCCTTCAGATCAGTGAAAGTGAACGATCTGGTCTCTCTCAAAGTGGTGGAAGTGGACGAGGACGGAGACGTCGTCGTCGAGATAGAAGACGTCGTGCAGTCGAATCACGGAGAGAGGAAGAGACTCTCGTCCACTGCCACTGATTCATCCGATACTCCGAAGAAGAGATCGAAGGAGGAGAAGGGAGAGAGGAAGAAGATTGAGAAGGAGAAGAAGGAGGTTAGTAGAGGGAGAGGGAGAGTGATCTAGCCCCTTCTCTCAGTTGGCTGATCCTGGCTTCGACTGGTCTTCTTCTGCATTCTCCATGGATGCTATGGCTGAGATTGGAGGAATCGGAGGAAAGATGTGAGTTGTGATCGTATTCGTCTGTGATCGGGTGATTCATGCATACTCTGCAGGTCTGCTCTGAAGGTGGATTCGCAGAAGGAAGAGGCGATGGAAGTGGATGGAGAAGAGACGAAGACGAAGAAGGGAGAGAAGAAGAAGAAGAGTGAAATGAGTGAGGATGAACCAACCATTGGAAGGTTAACGAGTCCTCTTCCTTCTTCAGGCACTGCTGAATTGGAAGTAGAGAAGGAGAAGAAATTGTCTGCGAAGGAGAGGAAATTGATGGAGAAAGAGGGAGAATTGACGAGTGATGCAGACTATGCAAGAGCACTCAAAGGAGATCCCAATGATGCCCAGCTGTGGATTAAGTGAGTGGAACAGTCGATATATCGATTGATTACAGTCTCTGTGGGTCTTGAACGGAATAGTAACCTACGGTATCTCAGGTACATGTCTCACTTCATCATCAAGGACGATTTGGCTAAGGCGAGAGCGACTGCTGAGAAGGCACTCACTACCATCAACTACAGGTACGGAAGAGGGGGAGAGGAGAGGGATACGATAGGATGGAGATGAGGTATCGATTGAAGGGAGGACGCGGAGTTGTTCGCCCTGTGGTGTGCATACGTCAATATGGAGGTTTCCTTCGGGGACGTCGAATCGTGGACTGCAGTGTTCACTCGTGCCTGCGAGAGTGCTGACTCGTTCAAGATACACAAGCATATGGCTGCCACTCTCGCACAGAATGACAAGTTCGCCGTGAGTTACTGTCTCCCCCCTTTATCGATTGGATTGGGTTGACATTGATGATGTGATTCTATCTCAGGAGGCCGACGCCATCTTCGAAAAACTGGTCAAGAAGTTCAGAGCTCAATCTGATGAGGTGAGAGAAGAGTAGAGAGGAGTGGAAAGAGGCATTGATGTAGCGTTGTTCCCTCTCGAACACCACTCTCATTACGTTGTCTCTGTCCGATTCTCGAACAACACTAATTGGTTTTCGAAATGACGCGACTAATTGGATTCCCCTTCCCTTCAGGTGTGGACTCTGCAAGCAGATTATCTCTACTCGAATGGACGGGAGGAGGAAGCGAGAACACTCATGACGAGAGCACTCGAGTGTGTTCCCAAGATTAGACGTATGTTGCTTTGATGATTGCCTGCATCGAACTCATAGACATGGAAACGAATTGCCGATTGCAGACGTAGCCCTGATCTCTCGCTTCGCTGCTCTCGAATACACGAAGGGAGATCAAGAGAAGGGAAGGAATCTATTCGAGGTGAGGAGGGAGGGGGAAGGATTCTCTCTGTCGATGCTGACCGAGTCCATTCCAGAATCTTCTGGCGACGTATCCTAAGAAGACGGAGGTGTGGAGTACTTACGTCGATCTGACTGTGAAGCATGCTGAAGTGGAACAGGCGAGGTACGGTAGAGGAGAGGAGGGGAGGGAATACGGTAGAATGAGAGAGACGGAATCGATTGCAGACACGTTCTCGAAAGAGCGACTTCCCTTCCTCTATCTGTGTTCAAGCTGAGACCATTCTACAAGAAGTGGATTGATTTGGAGACGAAGGAAGGAGATGAGAAGAGTCTGGCTGAAGTGAAGAAGAGAGCGATGGAGTATCTCACCTCTCTCAAGGATGTTCTCGATGAGTGAACCCCTTCTCTCTGATTACGGTAGATAGGAGTCGACCCATTACTCTTCCCCAATCTAATACGTTGTAGTCTCCCCTATTTCCTATCTGTCTTCCATTCATTAGTATTTCTCTCCTTCTCCTTCTCTCTGTTCGTTTTGTGACTCCTCCCTTCTCCTTTCTGCTCATTTTACTGCTTTTTCCAGTATTGTTGAGGGTGTTTGGGGAGAGAGAAGGACTAAAAGTGAGAGAATAGCGGAAAAATGAACCGTTACGTCGTTTGTTGTTACCAATTGTTGTTACTTGTTGCATCATCATTATCATCATTCATGCCCTTTTGGCATCTCTTCCCTTAACTCCGAGTATATCTCTACATTAGAATAGATAGGAAGTGAGAGATGGAGAAAGGCTTACATTGTTTTGAGACTCTCCCTCAATCTCTCTTCCCTCTTCAATCATTTCACTCGTTATCGTTCTGTTATTGTTGTCTTTACCCACTCTAGGTCCTCAATCTTCCCCACTTCTTCTTTCCTCAATCGAGTGGGAGGTAGATACAGGAAGTTGTCAAGATAGATTGTTGCTACTGTTATTCCCAACCCTCTCAATACCTATCCCTTCTCAATTGTTAACCCATCTTTGTTATTGTTGAATTCACAAATTTTCACATAGAGCATAAAGCCGTTTCAATTTTTTCTTTATATTTTATTGGTCCAACTAATACGGTAACCAACCGTACTCTCAATATCTGATCGCGTTGTCTCTCTGTTGTCTTGTCCTACCGTAGCTTTGCTGGTTACAGTAATCTGATTGGTGGTGTCTATCTTGTGTGGATGGATGTCTGTCTAGTGAGAAGGATTAGATTTGGTGGAAGGAGAGGAGAAGGTAAGTGAGTTATCTCCATTCCAGTTCCTACTTAAGGACGAAAGGAGAATCTTTCCTCCACCCTCACTTATAATCTATTCACATTGAGTAGATGCTTAGTTCTCTTAGACATGGGTTCACCCGGATATGGGCTGGAAACTATTTCAGAGAACCCGCCTATTCCCCTTACTAAACTTTTATCGGTAGTCTCTCTAATACCATAGCATGGTCGCTCCTCAGATAGACGTAGGCTCAGTTATCTTGATAGGCACGCAAATCGTTCGTCATTTTCCCATCCTCATCATCAATCTTCTTTTCTTTCCCATTTGAATACTTTATCCGTCTCACTCGCGAGATATTCTCCACTTTCTCTTCCCCATTCTCCCGATCGGACTTTATTCTCTGAGGATAAATTATCTCCATCATTCCACTTCTGGTATTCTTTCCCCAACATTCTCCTTTCTCTCCATCTCCTACATCAGAATGGTTGCACGTTGTGTCAGCTCCAATTAGTTTCCTTCTCTTCGTTCATTCTCACTTTGTCTTTTGTTTCTCAGTAGACTCGAGAGATTCGGCGACTTTCCATTGTTTCCTTCGATTCTTACATGAGATTGGGGTTAAGGGATCGAAGATGGATGGATCGTCTTACTCCATCGTGAGAAGGGAAGGGATGAGAGATCCACCTCGTTCCCAGATTGCCTGTCTACGTCGGTTTCTCTGATAGATCTGATTACGGGAAGCTGTTTTTGAAACGAAGCATGTAATTCCATTGGTAGACTAGTAATCATGGGGATGGAAGGAGAGAGGATCTGATTGTGAGAGTGGAGACTACGATGGAAGGGAAGGGGGAGAGGGGAGGGGGTACTGTAGCTGCCAATTGAAGTGTTTTGATCTCTAATCTTCTCTTTCTCTCCATGCGGATGTAAGGAACTTAAGTAAATTGGATATTGGAAGAAGGAAGGAGAGTGATATTTGATGGAAGGATGAGAGAGAGACGGACAAATATATTCCATCTAGAGTAATAATGGAATTGGCGGCCAGATGCAATTACCATCCCTTTTCTAGAAGGAGATTTGTATGGGAAGGGAGAAAAGGGGAGGAGAGAAAGAGAATGAGTGTTGATTCCTTATACCAATGCTTTCTCTCCTTCTGGTCTTGCTCATGTTATCTTATCGATATCGAACCATTCCTCTATTTTCTCCTTCTCTTTATTCTATTCTCGTATCGAGATCCGTTTCACCTCTTTCGCGATGCATCATTGTCTTCGATTCCTAACTACTCACACAATTCTCTGCAGAGGTTCGGGTACTCGCGAGGACTTGGCAAGGGAAGAGAGGGAAGAGGAAGGAGAGATGGTGCTCTCCCCGTCGCTCCAACACAATGACCAGGTATACGGTAGTCTCATCGGCCATCAGTAACCCCTCTCCCTTTGCAGTCATCAGCCCTTCGTGGATTGGGTCGATTCCGTCGTCGATTGGGAACTGAAATGTGTGAGATAATCCCCGGTCTCTATCTCGGATCACTCAGAGATGCAACGGATGAAGAACAACTGAAGAGGAATAAGATCAAGGTGAGTCTCCCTCCTCCATCCAACCCCATCTCTCTCCCTTCCAGTCGATCGTCTCCGTCCATGATCTCACAGCAGTCCATCCCCTCCACGAGTCCCTTCGTGTATTCCGTCTCCCTCTCTCCGATTGTCCCTCTGTAGACATCGCCAAGCACTTTGCTGAGACGAATGAGTTCATCCATTCGAGTAGACTCAGAGATGGTGAGCGATTCGAACTCGGAGCTCTCATCAAGTTAGCCAAGAGATGGTTAATGAGATAGTATTGTAGAGAACTGTCTCGTCCACTGTCTGGCAGGCGTCTCTCGATCTGCGGCAGTCGTCACTGCTTATCTGCTGACGGTGAGAGGAGATTACATAGGGATGACGACATCCAACCCTCTCTCTCAGGTGACGGATCTGTCGTACTTCTCTGCGATCTCTCTCGTATCCGCTCGTCGTCCTCTCATCAATCCCAACTTCGGATTCAGAATGCAGCTGGCTAAGTACTCGGAGAAGGTGAGGAGAGAGGGTCTGAGGAATGAGTAATCAATCCGATTGCAGTACGTGAAACGAGAGCGAGACCGTCTCCGTTCCTCACTGGGAGCAGCCTCATTCGACCTCCAGTTCACTGCTGATAAACTGGCCCTCCAAGGAGCGAGTAGAGGAAGGAGTTCGTCCGCCACGGTGAGAGGAGGAGAGGGGAAGGGAGATCAATGGAGTCTATTCAGGACGTTCTCTCGTCTTCGTATGGCAGTTCCTCTCCCTCTACTGGATTCACTTCCCTCGGGAGAGTCAGTGCGTATGGTGAGTGGAGGGAGGGACTGAGGAGGCTGATCTCTCCCCTCTACAGGCACGGTCCCTCACAAGCCGTCTCTCTCGATCCTTCAACAGCATCGTCTTCGTCGATCGATAGCTGCAGGAGGGGGCGGAGCTCCGACTGGGGGAGGAGGGGGAACTCATAGACAGAGTCATCCATTCGTCCAGACCTTCTCTGATATGATGGGGAGAATGAGTTTCATCGATGATTGAATCGTCTCCCTCCCTTCCCATCAGACTGTACAAATGTACGTATCCCTCTTGCGATATCACAACGGAATTGACCCGTTTCAGTTGTTTGTAATACAAGATCGTTTGAAAAGTAGATATTGCCCTTAGAAGAGTCATAAATCATAATTTCTCGCCAGCTTTGTCTTACCTCTAACAGAAGTCTGCCCCAGTTTGTATCTCATAATTTGCATAGCATTTTTAACTTCGAAAAATTCGCATTATGTCTTTGTTTTCTGGATTCTTTCATCAAATTGGTTGTACAGAGTATTCTTGCAATAGATCTAATCTAGTCTTCTAATCACTGTCTCTCGCCTCAAAATACATTTGATAATCTAAACAGCTCCCGATCTCGAAATGTTTTCTCGCTCTTTCAAATGCTCTCAAAGTCGATAAATGATAAATGGTCTAACATCATCTAGTTCTTGTTCACACTCCAATGGAACGAGGAAGAAAGTGATCTGTGATGGGAGAGAGAAGAGATGTGTGATATCCGATGCTAACGAGAAGAGAGATCGGAGAGATCATTGTTCCCTCTAGAAGATATTCTCGATGGAATCATGAGATAGATCAAGAATGGAGATTCAGATCCGATTACTTTCTCATCAAACAAGTCAGATTGACAAGTGTCAACGTGATTCACACGACGGTATTTCTAGATTCTATTTGGGCCCGTGAGAGAATGTAGTGAGAATTGAAAGAACAGGTTGAGAGAGAGGGAAAGAGTAAGTTGAGACTAGAATGAAAGGAGCTCCCTACATCTCGGACGGTACTCTGTGAAAAAGAAACAACGGAAGAGTAAACTTGAGTATCGAATTCAGGCGAATAAGAAATTTGGGCAGGATAGTCATCTTCATTAGGCTAAATCGTTCAAAACTCTTCATTAGGGCACATGTCGATGAAGGGTTCAATCTAGATTCGATGCTAGACTAGGAATACTTGGGGGATAAGCAGAGACGATGAAAGATGGTTGGCATTCCTTCTTACACTTCTTTCCTTGTGTTCTGACACCTCTTGATAATAGAGGGGCGAGAATGGTCAAACAGAGGGAAGAATGGCCGAACGAGAGAAGGAAAAAGTTGAGATGTCGAAGAGGAGAAGAGAAGAGGAGAGATTTGATAAGTGATAAGGGTGAGAAGAACACGCAAATCAAATAGAAGAAGAAGGAAGAAGAGGATGAGATCAGAGTATACACGATGAAGAGTAGAACAAGGAACGAACAATGATCACAACTAACAAAATGAGATCTAAAACACCCGTACTGAACCGAAGAAGAATGTTGAAATATGAATATCCTAGGCATTAAACTTGATGTAAAATTCAGTTAACTATCGATGAAGAAAGTTCGCGAAATGCAGATTACATTTATCATGTAAGCAAAAGATACGCTCCCGGGTGGGTTCGAACCACCGACCTTTCGGTTAACAGCCGAACGCGCTGCCGATTGCGCCACGGAAGCAGACGTCTCAGTTCTCGTCCAGTTGAGAGTTTAGCCGATCACTCAATTTGATGGCCAATGTGCCTGGAATGATCACTGGATGTGAATGTAGAAGAAGGAAGTTGGACGTTTCTTCCAATCTCAGACTCGATTCCCAATCTTCGTCCGTCGTTCCGTTTTTTGGTACCCGAGTATAACCAGAGCGAGCCAGTCCCGAAGAATAGAAGGAGAATGGCAAGAAGTCGTCTCTTTCTCTGGACTCTCTTCGATGGTCACGCTATCTCATCTCATTCATAGCCTGGGGGCGTGGTGTATATAAGGGGGTCTCTTCGGGAGTAGATCATCATCTCCCCTCCTTCTCCTTCCAATGGCATCTCTCGTGTCCCTTCTCCTCGTGGCGGGTCTCGGATCAGCACAGATTGTGCCTGGTGGGTTCTATTCAGGCTATGCATCTCCTGCTGGAGCATTCTACGGCCTTTCCCCTCCTGGTAAGCGTGCTGTGATCCATTCTCATCTATTTATCGATTAGTCTAGTCTCATTCGATCTCTCTCTCCTCTCACGAGTACTCCACCGTAGCAGGTAAGTCTCTCACTAATCGATCGCTCACTACCGTAACTGACTGACTATCGATCTACTCTCGCTATCCATACTAACCATTCCGATTCACAGTCTGTGTGCAATCACTGTGCATGCCCTCTCAGCGCTTCTCTCATCTACCGTATCCTTCCCTTCTCTCTCTTACCGTATCCCTTCAGCTCCTCTCTACTCTCCGTGCTCTCCCGCAGTAGCCTGTGCAGCCCCTGCAGTCTGCCAGGCAGCGATGTGTGTTCCTCCCGCTCCTCTCCTCGCCCCCGCCCCCATCCCCGTCGCCGCCCCCATGTACGCACCCGTGAGTTACTTTTGATCACCTTAATGCTTGATTCTTCGGATCAGTTCACTTCCATATTATCTTGCTTTGATGCATAATCTAACTCTTCTACACATCAGGCCCCCGTCCCCGTTCCCGCACCCGCCCCAGTCTTCGCCGCTCCCGTAAGTACCTTTCCATGGATCCATCTCCTCATTCATCTCCTTCATCCTTATCACCCGTACCCTTCCAGGCTCCTCTCCCCATGCCCGTAGCCGCGCCCGCTCCAGTCTACGCTCCCGCACCCATGTATGCTCCCGTGAGTACCCTACTCTTCCTCCCTCCATCTCCTCCTCTCATCTCCTCCCCTCTTCAGGCTCCCCTCCCGGTTGCCGCTCCTGCCCCCGTCTACGCAGCCCCTGCTGCCTACCCTCCCGTGAGTCTCCCCCTCCTTCCAATCTCTTCCTCTAGCCAGCAGTCTTATTGGGATCTCCATAGGTGCCAGTGCCGGCTCCAGTAGCAGCAGCAGTTCCCGTAGCTCCTGCTCCCCTCCCAGTCGCTCCCGTAGTCGCCGCCGCTCCGGTAAGTTAGAGAGGAGAAGGCATTCCTCCTCCTTCACTAGATTGACTGAGAACATTGGCATCTGGAAAGGTCTTCGATCCACTTGAGCATCTGTAAACGGGTAGTCTCCTAGATTGAACCCGTAGCTCCCGTGGTTGCTCCCGTCGCTCCCGTTGTTCCCGTGCCTCCTCCCGCACCCGTGAGTCTCCCTCTCTCTCTCTCCCTCCCCCACTCATCCCTCTCCTCCCTCTAACCCCCTCTCTAGATCGTCCCCGTTGGCTGTGCTCCAGGCTGCATCGGCGGAGCGAGGTGAGTCTCTCCCCTCCCTCTCCCCCCTCTCTAACCCCTCCTCCCCCTCTCAGCTGTGTCTCTGGAGCGTGTGCCTGTGCTCCTCCCGTCGTCTACTCTCCCGCCGTCGGATGTGCTCCCGTATGTTCCCCTCTACTCACCGCTCTCTAATCAATACTTGCTACCGTACCCTACCGTATCCCTTCATCCCTCCCTCCTTCAGATCGCCCCGGTCGTCCCAGTGGCCCCTGCCCCCGTGCCCGTCGTAGCTGGTCGTCTCATCCCTCAGGCCCTTCCGGGAGCTCCCTGTGAGCCGGGAGTCGAGTGCACCGGAGGCTCCGTCTGCTCTCTCGGAGTCTGCCTCTGCCCCCCTGAGCTCGTCCAGGAGGGAACAGTCTGCGTTGCCCGAACCGTCTACGGCATCGTGGCCCCTCCCCCAGTCATCCCCGTCGCTCCCGTC
>LS492828.1:1514474-1531709 GCA_900490845.1 Pristionchus japonicus | reverse complement strand
CGTCAGAAGACGTGAGTGCCCCCCCCCTCCCTCTCCCCTCCTCATCCTCCCCCTTGCAGGTCGTGCCTAAACCTCTTCTTCCCTCTCTGGAGAAGTGCATCGTCGATCCATCGACTGCTGAGGGTAGTCGACCAATTTGTCTGTACATTCGTCCCCTTCCTCTGCTCATTTCGATCGATATCCTATAAAGTATTGACTCATCTCCATTGATCGTTGAGAGATACACGCAATGATCGGGCAATGCAACATGATCGGGAGTCAAATAGAATGACGGAAGTGAGAAGAGAGAAGGGACCGGTTCAGAAGGGAGGGAAGGGAAGGGAGAAGGGAGGGGTACACAGATGAGGGTGAGAAACACGTGTACAGCTTGAGATGAGGGACAAATAGAAGGACGGCCATCGAGAAGGAGAGAGGAGAAGGAGGGCGATCAGGGGGTGGACAGAGGGCGAACATTCTGATTCATGAAGGGTAATGCAGAACACGAAAGAATGTGTATGAGGTCTGATGAATCAGAAACAAAGATAATTCTACTTGAATCTTTTATTAGATACTGATGCAGAAGATCCGTCTGATCCCAGAGTTCGTTCTGCGTTCTTTACATCAAGTCCTTTTCGCGAATCGATGATGCATGAGTATCGATGTCAACAGTAGAACTTGATTAACAACTTCTGCAATCCCTTTCGTCTATTGTGAACTCTTCGGAAATTTGTACTCCAATTCTGTAGATACTACTGTAGTTCTCATTCCCTCCATTCAGTATCCACTCCAATCTAATCATCCTCTTCTCTTCATCATTCAATTCACATCAACTCATGCATGCTTAACGCCATTCATTTCATCAAAATTCAACTTCCTTCTTCACTCAAAACGGATGAAATTCGTGTCAAACCGAAGGCAATGAATACTCAATGCCCGTTTTCCATCCGATTTTCGATTCATAACCAGTCCAATCTGCAATATTCGCGTGAGAGATTCGATTCTCCTTCGTATTACTGTAAGTGGGAACTCCCCTTCGCCTCCCCTTTACTCCCACGGGATAGCTCTCCCATGTTTCTATGGCACATTAGACTAATACTCTGCTTCCTTTTCAGTATGTTTCGTTTTTACCCTCTTCTTCTTCCTCCAAGTGCAGTTGCATTTCGTTATCTCGGAATTTCCCCTCTGAACTCCCTCCCCTCTCTCCCCTCTCCATCTCTTCCCTTCTCCCTCTCTTCCCCTCTTCCTCTACTCACTCCAACGAAGAACGTACATCTCCCTTGAGACTTCTCTCTGAAACAGGGCCAAAGAGGGAAGAGTGTCTCCATTCCCCCTCTCTCCCCCTCTTCCCCTCCCTCCTCTCTTTCCATTGTCTTCTCTCGAGAATCAGCAAGGAATTGAGATGAATGAGGAGCACGAAGGGAATTCACCCAATCTCAGTCCAATTCACCCTTCCACTTTCGGTGCAGAAGAACAATAGAGGGAAGGGTCCTAGCAGAACGGGGCTTCAGAAACCTCGTTCGCTGGAACACGATGATCATTCGAATGTTGAATGACATTCGTAGGTGATAGTAGGGTACACGGAATGAGTGATCCTTCCTCCTCTCTCGTGTTATCTTCCTCGATTCTTCTCTCTGACAAGTGTCGTCTCTCGATTGTACTACAAGATTAATTATGAACACTGGAAGAAACGAGAGGATCGACAACAAGAGACGTTCTCTCGTTGTTCATCGAAGTGATTGGAAGTGGAAAGGACTCTCTCCTTCCTTCTCCTTCGAATCCACTCGAGAGGACCTTCTAAGCTCATCTCTGGCCTCTCGTAGTTGTTCACTCACTTCTCCTGCATTAACTCCTTCTCGATAATCTGCTGAATAATCTTCTAGAAGAAGCAACAATCAAGAAGAGCACGTATACTTTCCTCCTTCACATTCAATCACATCTAATACCTCTCATCATTCTAATTTCTCTCCGTTCCCTCCAATTGTTTCCAATCCCTTTCCATCGTCTCAGTTCCTTCTTCCATTTGACTTCTCTCCCATAAAATACATTGGACCCCTTCAACTCTCTCCCTCTTTTTCATGCTTTCTCTAGAGCAACTCTTGTTCCTCCTCTACTCTACCCTTTGATCTCCCCTCTCTCCTCCCTTCCTCCCCCCTCCCCTCCCCTCCCTCCCTCCCCCCTAGGGGACCGTTCTGTCCTCCGTTTCATGCCTGCATTCTGAAACGTGTCGCCCCATTCCCCCTCCCCTCCTCCTCTCTTCCCCTCTCTGACGGATACCCTTCAAACTTCCCTCCAGAGTATCTAATTGGGTTCACCCTACTGAGATAGATCGTAGTCTTCATCTGCATCATCTTCACAATAATTTCATTCTCTCTGAACTGCATTCTATCTAATTTCCTTGCAAGGGAAGGGAACTTCTCTCATCTCTCGTCTCGGATATTCAATCAGTTCGTCCTTCCCTCTCTCTGTTTCTGAGACTCCCTTCCCCTCCTCCTCCTTCTTCTTCTCCATCTAATCATCATCTCTTCATATTCTCTTCTCCTTCCTCTCCAATCCCTCTCTCCTTCTCCATCTTCTCGTGAGGTAGCTCACTCGAACGTGAATGATTACTGTTCTCAATAGTTTCCTGAGTCTCCCCTCCCTCCCTCCTCTCTTTTCCCCTCTCCTTCCATCTCTCCTCCTGCTCTTTCCCTCCATCTCGCAAATTCTCCCGGAAACCTCATGCTGTATTCACGAAAGGACACGACAGAACCTATTTCACGCATCGTATCCCCTCCCTCTCTCCCCTTTCTCTATGTCATCCTCTTTGTTTTGCCATAACATGACCTTTTCTCCGTCTCAAATTGGAATAATCACGGAGGATCTTCCCTTTGAGGAGGGGGGGGGGGACGAAGAGAGTGGAAGATACCCCCAATTTGACGTTAGATTACCCTCTCTTCTCCATTGTCTTTCCTTTTTTCTCCATCTAAATTCACTGTCTTTTCTGCTTCCAATTTCGTATGTTTCTGCAGAGAGAAAAGAGAGAGGGAAGGGTCAGAATGAACAGAGAGAAGATGGGAGAAGACATCACTACTGCGTAATTCGAAGAGAGAGAGGGAGAGTTTCAGTCTTCCTCTCTCTCTTCTCCTTCGAGAGAGAGAAGAGCTATGTTCAGTCCTCCAATCTGAGAGGGGAGACGACCCATTCAATCCCCATTCCTCCTCTCTCTCATTCAACTCCGCCCGCCTATTCCTATCATGTTGCGAGAAAACCCTCCATTTCTGGCAGATTCCTGCTGCACTGAGAACTGCTAACCGTTCATCCATTCCGTTCTGCAATCCCTACGTACAATATTTTCTGCAGTTTTCTCAAGCATTGCTGATGAATAGTCGCTTATCCTACAGAATGTTGATTTGTTTTCAACGTAATTCCTGTGTTCTTGGCCAAACTAATGCTAAGAATGCTAATGGAGTCTACGGTACCAGTCCCCCTCCAGTCCTTCCTCCTCCATCCTCCTCCTTCTTCCTTCTTCTTATCCTCTCATCCCCTCATCATCCCTTCCTTCGTACCTTTCTCCACACCCTGGTTGGCCCTCATTCACAAACAAATTCAAGCCTTGTTTTGGGCGGTAGCCACTACAAGTTATTAGCCACTGAGGAATATGCATTAGGGGGAGGGATGAAGGGAGAGATCAGTCTCTACGACAGGAGTTGATCTATTCAGTCTCTCTTACCGTATTCTCGCTCTAATTGCTCCTTCTCTATCGGAAAGTGAGACTTGTTCAGTGAATGTGAGATGGGCGAGAAGATTGATAGAAGATACTTCGTATAGTCCATTAGGGGATAGAGAATGGAGAGAGGGAGGAGTGGAGGGGAAGGGAGGGAGACAAGGGAGTGGGGGCACTTCCTCATTGTTTCTCCATTATCTCCCTTCTATCTCTCTCTTCCCTCTTTATTCCATTGAATGATGTCCCTCTATGAATCCATCCATTATGTTCATCCTTCTTCTCTGTTCTCTGCTTTCTTTCTATATTTCTCATAAACTCAGTCCTCTAACTACTTCACTATCTCCTCTCTCTTCTTCTCACCTTTATCACCCCATTAGACAGACAGCCTGAGTGCCTCCTCTTCCATCTCTTCTGACTCCAGAATGTCTTCGAATATACAAATCGTTCTCTCAAGAATGTCCCTTCCATCATTCCTGTCCTCAACCTCCAAAAGAGAGGAAGTATCTATCTATCTCTCGTGGTTGCCCATAGGAACGGACCAAATCATTCTCCATTCCGCCCCTTCTTCCTTCCATGAAAAGTATCTCCCTCCTTCCTACTCGCTCTATGCCTGTAGATAAAGGGAGGTATCCCTTCCAGTGAACTTCTAAATCAGCAACAGAAACTTTTTTCTCTTCTTCCTCTTTCCTTCATACCACTTCATCATCTTTTCATAATCCGTTTCTCTCTCCGTGATAAATCTCCCTTCTTCCTTCATCTTCTAATTCCTCTCACTTATTCTCTTCTTCTTCTTCTCTTATTCTTTCTGATTGATCATAGAGGGCAGGGAATCCCCTTCTCTCTTCTCCCATTCCTACTATAGTCTTCCCTTCTCGAGATTCCTCTTCTCTCCTTCTCTTCTCTTCAGTACTCTGTTGTGAGACAAGACCGTGGTAAAGATTAATGACCATGGCTCAACCTCAGCCTCACCCTTCTCCCGTAGCCATCCCCCTCCCTCCCGTGTTCAACCCTGTTGATACGGGAAGAAGGGCAATATCCATCCGAGAGACTAATGAATTCCGTCTTGACCCACTCATCAAGTCTTATTTCCTTCCATTAATTTCTCCTTGCCCTCTTTGTTTGTCTTAGACTGGGTGCATCCTCATTAGATTCATCACTCAGGTCGAAGGGGATATGAAAATAAGGAGGAATCGACTTAGATTCAAATAGGAATAGGGTTCGAAGTGTTGCAGTGCGGATTGAGTCTAATTCGGATCGGAGGGAGTCGTTCCCAAGTTCTCAGAGAGGAAAAGGGAGAGAAACTAAGGGAGAAACTTAGTGGACACTGAGTAGATTGGAAGGGAGAGGAAGGGAGGAGGGGGGGGGGGAGACGCGCCTTTGAAGGGTTCCCAAAGATTGAGAAGAAATGCTCTTCTAATGAGATTCCCATCTTGCTTCATTATTTGAATCTCATTCTGCTTTTTCGGTTCGAATAAATTGCAAGGAGCGAAAGGAATATGAGATACCGTACCTTGTTGTAAGTGGCCCTCACTCAAAACAGAACACTCGTGAATATTGCCTAAGGGAGTGAGAGGATGAATGGAGACTCTGATTCAGTCTGACTTCTTTCTCTCTTATGAATTATCCATTATTTTTTTTATGACGGAACAACAGGATCTTGTCTCTGTTTTCTGAAGGTGCTAATGGATTCTTCCATTTTCTTTGTTTTGCTCCATTTCATTTAGCTTCGTTTATTCTTCTTGTGGATGGATGATACTCCTTCTTCCTCTCTCTCCACCTTCTATAGCAGTCTCACTTCCTTTGTTTGACCACTTCCTCCAGGAGGGATACAATTCCTCCCTCCACCTCCCATTACCACTCCCACTTCAACTCACTCCTTGGGAGAGTTGTACGAGTCTCTCTCGAGATCCTATCGTTGATACGTTTCTACATTATCCCATCAGTAGATGATTATCACATTACTACATTGTATTCGTCTGTGGTTCTCTGCAGCCTTAGTATAGATGGATGTTGCATATGAAACTCGTCCGTTTCTCTTTTCTTCTTTCCATCATTCGATTATCCTTTCCATTCTCCTCTTCTTTCTTCTCTCCTAATGGTGGAGCCAATGTCCCTTCTTCGTCCCTCTCTTCTGAATCTCTTCTCTCTCTCTCTCTCGAAA
This sequence comes from Pristionchus japonicus, assembly GCA_900490845.1. Taxonomy (NCBI): domain Eukaryota; kingdom Metazoa; phylum Nematoda; class Chromadorea; order Rhabditida; family Neodiplogasteridae; genus Pristionchus; species Pristionchus japonicus. Next base: position 1,525,866 of record LS492828.1, on the reverse strand, counting down.
TGACCCCTTCACTTCTCTCCCGTAGATTCGTCCATTCACACTTCCTTTCCGTGTCCTTCTTCCCTTCAAAGAACGCTCTCCTTCTCTGCTTCGCCCTCTCTAACCAATTGTTCATTCCAGGGGTCGCGATGCCATTCGGAATGAAGTCAACTCTGGATCTTCCTTCGTCTCCTCCTCCTCCTCTCTCTTCTTCTTCTCTCCATTCAGTATCAGTCTCTCCTCTTCCAGTCCCGATGGAACCAACCTTCAGACCGAGAAGGGTGAGCATCCAGTAGAGAGACTCTCTACTCTCCATTGTCTTTCCTCCTAAACTAATTGTCTTTCTTCGAAACTCATCAGTTCAACTAATAGGAAGGGAACGAAGTACACGAGACTTCTTCTCTTCATAACTCAACCCATCCATCAGTTACTCACTGTAGCGTGTCCATTAAATGTTCATCGAATGAATAGGATTGCCCTCCTCTTCCGTCTTTTGCAGTCTAGGCTACTGTAATTTGGGAGTGCTTCTTAGACCTAGAGCAGAATGAGAGAACAACAACTGAGAATAAGTAAGGCAAAAGGAATTTGTTGGGTGTTTTTAGAATGTAAATCTCGTAAGGGTAATCCTACATTTTGTCTCGAGTACACTCTTCGACTATGAATTATTCTGTTCCTCTCTCTCTCTCTCAGAAGAGGAGGAAGGGGGAAGGGAGTGGACAGGATTCGGATTTCACCGTGGACTTCCCCCTCCTCCTCTTCCATCTGCATACTCCAGTAGGGAGAGAAGGTGCAAGAGGGAGATGAATAGTTTACAATCGTTTCCCATCATTCGAATTGCCCCTCCCCCTCTCTCCGCCTCCCCCTTCCCTTCTCCTCTCATTCTCTTCTCTCCTCAGGCATCGGACGGTCGTGCTCATAAAATGGATGAGATCAAGAAGACTTGTGATAATCACGAAGATCTGTGCAGACAATTCGCAGAGTGCTCACTCCAACTGAGACAGGTATGCAAGGGAGGTTTTATGAAGGAACATGTGAGAGTGAAAGGGACTGTGAACTAACGACTATCCGTTCAGAATGCAGCTCAACTGGAGATTCTGAATGAGACGGCGTCATTCCTCAAGACTCGCCATGCTACGATTAGAAGACAGATAGCTGCCCAATCTGGTGAGAAGAGAAGAGAGAGAAGAGAGATGATGAAGGAGTCATTGCAGATGATCAGAATGAATTGAAGAGATTGGAGGAAGAATTGGGAAAAGTGAACAACCAAGTGCAGATGTGGATGAGGGAATTGGATGAAGTCAATGATTGCAGAACTGAATTGGAGGTCAGAGATCGATAATGTCTACCAACTTTTACAATAGGAGCAGATTCCAGATAAACTGTCTGCATGAATGAATGCAGAATCCTTCATGAGAGAGATCTGAGTATATAAATTCTCCTTCTCAGATCACATTCGTCCGTCTCCGTTCTGCCCTTCAGAAGAGTGTGACTTCCGTTCAACTCGCTTCCATCGATCTCGATCTCCTCCAGAATAGACACGCAGACAGGTACGGTAGCACTCCCTCTGATCATCGACAACTGACTATTCTCTAGATGGAAGAAATTCCTCGCTGACGTGCAGGCTGAGGAGGCTGCTGCAGCCAAAGTTGCGTCGTGAGAAGACTCCGCCCCCTTTTATCCCCTTTGTTAGGTGATCTCTCCCTGTTCACGTTTTCATTGTCCTATTTGATTTCTCACTTCGCATTCTCTTCCCTTGAAATGGCAATATTGTCTTAGTACTGTGAGAATCGAAGCCGTAGCAAACGGAGCCGTCAAAAAGCCTGACGTTAGGGTGGAAGCGAACGGCAGTATCGGAACACTAAATGTTGTAACGCTGTGCCGAGCTCAGTGAAATACGTGTTTGAAAATATTTTTCTATGGTTATGTTGACTAATATTGATTCTGCGAAGAGCTTTGAATCAATAAAACGGTTGAAAATCACTTTCAAACACGGATTTGACCAGGTTCGGCACAGCGTTACAAAATTTAGTGTTCCGATAGTGTCGTTTGCTTCCACCCTAACGCCAGGCTTTTTGACGGCTCCGTTTGCTACGGCTTCGATTCTCAGAGTATCTGCCTTTCTCAATGAGAAACTGCCTCGAAGTGTTCCCATCCCGTAATCTTTCTCTAGAATTTTACCCTTGATCTACCCTCTGAATGGATCGATAATCGATCAATACCAGGATTGCTCTAGATCTTTCTCCCTTCCATCATTACTAACCGATTACCGTATCACACACTTCGTATCCATCTATGGATTTAATTGCACTAAATCAAAATATAATCTGTTACTTCTCCGATTGATTTGCCTGTACAGTCAACACTTGTAGAATAGACAAAGACGCGTGTCGCCCTTCCCTCCCATTGATTCTCCATTGAATACCCAACCCGATTCTACCATTCTCACCCGGTTTATTTGTTCCTTCCTCTAGTCACTCGATAAAGAACTTCATCACATTTATCAACAATCTAACCCGTATTTGTAAATGTGAAAGAAACTCGTAAAATGAAAAGGGACTAGGAAACACCCGAATTAGGTAACAGTAAAGTCTAAGCGCGGAAATTGGGACACAAATCTTTGGTTGAAGGATAGATCGTATCCATTCGTTTCTTGAAAGCAGTTAGAGCTTGATGGAATCGCTTCTTGTTTGCTGATTGAACCTGAAATGAGGCTTTTCTTCGGATAAATTTCAGCTCGCCTTCATACCTGTTTCGTCTTTCCAACATCCTTGGCTGTCTTAATTCCTCTATGGAACATGAAAAGATCGTCTACGAGATGGAGAGAGAATCCTGCACGGCACAACTCCCATCTCTGAGAGGAAGAAGGATTAGGATTTGAGGTTGTAGTGAGTCTTCGACAGGCGAATATTTCAATCAAGACACTAAGGGAAAGAGACTAACCAGACAAGTATTGTCTCTGATCATATATGGGAATTCCTCATCATGATAGGGAATAGTAGAGGGAGAGACGAATTGGGGCTCCCATGAAGAACGAGCTTTCATTCTGAGAAGATGATATTGGAATTGATCGATAAGGAATATCATACGATAGATTCCTCTTCGCGATTCCATCTCCCGATTTCTCCTTCTTCTTCAACCATTCATCGAGACCAGGAATTGAGTGACCACCCTTGTAGAATCTACGAATAAAAAGATCAATTAATCTTCAAGTCTATTTCTAACCTTTCATGGAACACAACAGCTTTCTTAGTAGAGAGAAGAGAAGCGAGATCAGTTTTGTTCTTCGGACTAAAAAGGAACACTCCTTCCTCATCTCAGAGATTTCATGCTGAAGTTCCAACCTTTTGGCTGATTCATCAATCTCGAATATTCGATAGACAAGGACGGATTTAGTCGCAGTGATGTTCTCTCGAACTGCGATTTCAGCCATTCTCCTAAAGACGATCCACATTTTCAACGAGACCAATTGCACTCACCTCTCGAATCCGTGAGAGAACAAGTGTTCATAGTCAGCCATCAGAATGAAGTCGGTCTTGATGAACTGAAATAGTTGGAATGGGATTTACGATCGGATGGGACCATGATACCTCTCTTGCAATATTCCTTCCCACATTCGCTGGATAGGCGGCGATTTCTCCGATTGTTTTATTCCTCTTTTCAATCGTGCAGAAGCTCGATCGATGCAATAGAGAATCGCACTGATCATTCTAAAAAGGATTAAATTCCGAGATGGCAAGGTGGCATATGAGTACCGTTGTATAATAGTGCAATGCAAGGTTCTTCAGTGATTTTCCGTTCTTTCTCGATAGTTTAGAGAGCTGTAAATTTTTGATGACTACAGATTCTCATTCATCCCATTACAAACCATCGCTTCTAGACAGTCAATTTGTGCCTTCGGTCGATCGAAATATACAGCGATTGAGACGGGTGCATTCCAATTGGATATCTGAAGTGAATCGTACCATTTTGTGTCTAGACTTCGCTCTGAGTCAATGATCGTAACGATCGAAATGATAGGCATGCACCAGAGGAGTTGTGCATCAAAGCAAATAGAGATGATAAGGAAGAACAACGAGACTAAATTCAATGGATGAATTGACGTCAATAGAGAGACATTATGGTCGGTGATATGGGGACGATGCTTGCAAACCACAGATTGGATCATCGGATTCCCTACTATCTATTCTATATGGATAAATTGAAGGACCCACAGGAATCGCCAGGAGTGGAATGGAAGAATGGACAAACTTGTTCGATCAGAGTCTTCTCCTCTATATAATCTGCGCTGATGTGAAGGACGAGAGTAACCGATTCTCTCGATTTACTTCCCTTCTCATTCCTCCCATCGAAGGCATAAGGGAGAACACAGTAGTTACCATGAGGAATAAGGAGAGGAGAATGAATCAATCTGGAAGGGAAGATGATAAATTACCGATTAGAAAAGAGTGCGAGTACCTCTCTATTGAAGCAGTGAATGTTGTACTGTAGTGGAAGCAGAATATGAGAATAATGAGACAGTAGAGAGTGAGAATTGCGAGTTTGGCACGATATGGGATACTCCTGCAGTGAGCATGAATGATGGCTAGGAGATATTGGACGTCGAAGAAAATTAGAAATGCCGACGAGAGAATGAAACATTTCAGGAATATTTCGAACCAGATGGGTCCTGCATGCCTACGGCATGCCCGGTGTTCCCTGAGAATATTTGAGAATCCCCCTCTCCCCTCACCTCCCTTCCCCTCTGTCGCTAGACACCTATTTCGCAATATTTCGCAATCCTGAGTTTCGCAATATTTCGCAATCCTGAGGTTACGAAACTGAAGCACGCGTGTTACGAAACTTGTTTACGTGTATTTCACAATCGGTGGTCACACGCACGGACGGACAGACACCTCTGCTTTATATAGGTGTATGATGGCAATTTTTCACCAAACTTCAGTAGCAACGACCAAACATTATCTCAAAATGGATCGAAGAGTCATACAGAAAGAAAGGAAACTAACCGCATTTGTGGACGAACTTCCGATCAAATATTGTCAAGCATTGAGATAAGAGAAACGGAAATGGAGGGAGGAAGAACCTATATGAGGAATGAATCAGAAGGGACACCGACAAGAAATGACAAGCGAAGACAAAGGTGATCTGATCATAGAAGAGGAAGAAGAAAGAGAAGGAATGGGGCCAATTAGAAGGAAAAGAAGAGGAGAAATACTTAGGAATGACTACTTTGACTCTCTTTTCCCTCACTTGAATGGACCACTTGTGACACTCGCAGTAAGATGGACTATCACTCAAGATGCATTGTTTCCAGAATAAGAGTTAGTTAGAGAAGAAGGAAAGGGAGTTCTGAGGGGATGGAGGAAGGGTTGAAAGAGCCGATTTAACGATGTTTGAGACATTCAAAAAGGGTGGAAAAGAGTGAAGCAAGAGTTCCTTTGTGAAGGGCACATCAGAAATGCAATAAGTGCCGCTTTCTCTGCTGAGGATGCTGAACTCTATTTCGGTGGTCGAGTTATCTCCAAGCAACAGACTCTTCTATACGAGGAAATGAATTGATGAGATGGTCAAAGGCACCGCTCTCCGGATGAATGAATCTGTGAGGAATTGGGCAGAATATGATCAAGTTGCGCGATATGTGTACAGTAAAGAGGACGAATGACGATGATAACAAATATAATCGACGATGGAGAAAAGGGAAGAAAAGGGGAGGATCTTCTTCCCTCTTCACTTCAATGGAGTATTATGATCGATGAGGCAATAGTGATTGAAAAGACTTGAAAGGGAGAAGGGAATTGAAAGGGAAAGAGAACATTGTTGTTCACTCTCGATAATCAATCTGGAAATGATTGAAAAGAAGCAGTAGAGAGTCAATAGGATATCCGATGAGATTATCCGCTTAGAGGGGAAGAAGAATGGATTGTAAGGGAGGGCTATTCCATCCCTGGGTCAGGGACAATGAGAAGTCAACTGGAGTAAGGAATGTTTATGGATGGACTGATGCCTTTCCTTCGAATCTAAACAATTGTCTCTTCTTCTCTCCTCCCACTCTCTCCATTTCCAATGATCTCTCGCTGGCCCCGTTCTCTCATTACTTCTTTCCCATGCGAAACCAATGAGAATCGGAGCAGCTTTTCCTCCGAAAAGGCTGAATTGGGATGGAGTGGCCAAAAGAGAGAAGGAGGAGGAGGGAGGGAGGGGGGAGAGGGGTAATCAATCTGATTCTCACGCAATCAAAGGAAGAAAAAGGGGCGTTTTTATCAGATGGAAGCTCGTCTTTCTTCTGTTTGCACGATGGATTTCGTGTTCTTCCCTTCGAAGTGACCAAAGGAAGGAAGAGAGGGAGAAGGAGGAGTGATTACACCTGAAGGAGAAGAGAAGAGATGAATGATCTCGTTGATCTCGTGTTCCACCATTTACATACAATGCAATTACTCCATTTCCATTCGTCTTTACATATCATTTCCTTCTCCATTCCTCATTCCTTCCTTCATTCTCGTCGAATGATCTTCTTCTGAGTGGTCATTCCGATGTTCTCTCTACTCTTCCTTCCTCTTCTCCTTACTGGTGCTGATCCATCATCTGATGCTGCAGTCAAAGTACATCTTCTCCCTCTCTCTTTTGTATCACTCTCTCTCTCTCTCTTCTGATGATAGACCAAACTTTCTTGTAGGAATGCGCCGATCAATTCTTCGACATTTGTGGTCCTTCATCCACTATTAATGACTTTTGCAAAAAAGAAGACAAGTCGAGGAATGATCTCGTGGTATTCAGATTGGGAGAACGCTCTCCCGAAATTCGAAACCATCTCAGAAACATATGAAAATTGATGGATTCGATCTCTATTTTTGTATGGATGGCCCTCTTATTTACACTCCAAAGGCAGATTCCGATTTTCTTCTCAAGGTTACTTTGATCCTGCTATTATCACTTTCTCCATCTTTCCAGGTTGAATATTCGATGATTCAATGCAATAAAGAGACTGGAGAATGGGAGGCAATCGAAACGGATAATCTGCAACATGAATACAAAATAATAGGAAAGGATAAAACCGGAAAATCAAGGAAAGGTCTTCTCAAATGTAAAGGAAAGATGAGTGAGTTAAGGCATAGAGATTATCCTTGAATAATATAATTGTAGTACTATCGTGCGATGACACTCGATTCGATTTCGATGATGAGTCATTCAAACCAAATTCTGTTCATCGTGATCCGGTTTGTTCCATAATATACCACTAACATTCTAGATTGGAAAGAATAATTTGATTAAGCTCTATAACAAAGAGAGAAAAGAATATTCATGTCCAACTGACAATGATGAAATTCTCCGATTGTATATCAAGAAGAAGTTTACTTTCGGAGTGAATTCAGTGAGTAAAATGGAGAGGTGAAATCGATGAATATTCCCTCAGGGTCATTATCTACGATCGACGACAATCAAATGTTGGAACAAAGAGCTAAGGGTTGAACTCTCCCATATTAAAAAGCCTCAACTAGTGGATCATCGAGACACAATCACGTGCAAGAAATGTGAGTCCTCCCTTCTCCCCCTCCCCTTCCCTCTCCTCTCCTCCTCATCTTCATTCCTTCAGTCGATTGCAAAGACACTCTGGACCATTCACTCTCCTATCTGAATATTCTCAATTGTTCTTCCTCTCAAAAGGCTACGAAGTGTATCACATCGAATTGCCCATCTGGAAAAGGAGATGATTGCCGTCTTCCCGATGTGAGTTCATCCCTCTCCTTCAATTGATCCATTCTTCTCCTCCCTCTCGACTAGTCGATTACTCTCCCACTCATTCAGGCTTTCAATGAACAATTTCCATGTGGGAAGGATGGACACGAATTGGCAGTGTTGGATAAAACAGATGAAAGCAAGACGAAGATGAAATATTGGGTGAAGAACAACTACATCGATTGTCGTGATTCATCTCACTACTTCACGGATGTCAACGGAGACGATCATAGGATCGAAGACGACGATGACATCACTTGCAGACGACGTCAGTCCTTCTCCTTCTCTTCTCCTTTCATCACCTCGATTCCAGCCGTAGGATGTGATCCGTTGCTGACCAATAAGTCTTCTCCCTCCATTGAATTCGGTTGTGGGGGACGATACGACTGCTACAATATCTCGAATGCTTCCATTCCCACTCATCATCTGGCCAAATTTGATGGCGATTGCTTCGGAGGACACATACTCAAGATAATTCCGACTGACTCTAATGCCAAATTTCTAGTAGGTTATGAGCTGTAGTAGACTTGATAATGAGATTGATTGAGACCGAATTGGAATTTATCGAATGTCGATATGGGAAATGGATAGCCCATCTCCTACCCAATTCAGTATCAAATAAAGTGTTGTTGAATGATGGATCACTCCCAGGAGAGGAGCCTTTTGTTATCGACATAATTGACACTAATATTGTATGCAAACGAAGAGGTGAACTTTTCTCCCCCTCCTATGATTACGATAATATTTCCAGTTGATTTCGTCCAATGTAAACTTCCTCCTACGAACTGCACTGGATTGGATCCAAATACGTGTCTGCCAGTTCGTTTCCTGAAGAAAAATTGAAATAATCATATTCGCATAGGTTGAATTGGAACCAACAACAAATTTGACATTGAAATGTCCCAAAGACTACGAACCTGTCGAATACATCAAATTCCCCAATCTCACAGTGCATGTAATCCATCCCTTTTCGTCCTTCCCTATCCCGTAACTTCTCAGGTTCAACCATTCAACTCCCAATTGGTTTGTGATCGAGGGAGTGGACAATGGACTCAGAGGGAATTCCCATATCGAGGATTGTGGACGGATAGCCATTGGAAGAGTTATGCTGTCTGTGCGAGTGAGAGACCATCTCTATCAGCCATCGTTCCCTTCCTTCGCAGAGAAAACGTGCACTGATCCTCCTGCTTCTTCTCAATGCGATCGACGAGTTGCCTGCAGGGAGATTGTACGTCGACTCCTTCCCGTTCCTCACCCTCATCCTTCTTCTCAGCCCACAACAACGATGTATTGGAGTAATATAAGATGTCCTCCATTCCATGAAATGAAATTACAGCCAAAAGGAGTTTCGGTGAGTTGGAAATAATTGAATATCTATGCCTCAAAACAAATGTTCTAGACTAGACCAGTGATGGTTAATGCGTATCTTTGTCACAAGGGAAAGTGGTCCGTTGAGATGCAAGATAGAACTTTCAAAAATCTTGAAGATAAAGATAATGTATATTGTCAAGAACGAGGAGTTGGAGATGGTTCGTCCCTCCCTTCTCTTCCCTGCTCATTGACAAATCTCTTTCAGTATTGGCAGATTATCTCGATCCAAATAACGGCGAAGTCTTCAAACAATCAAGAGCATCTGAGGACACTTCCCCCAATTGTCTTCCCACTAAACTGGATAGTATCTGTCCAGATGAAACATATGAATGCGAAAAAGTGAGATACTTCCAATTGAATTACCCTGATCTTCTCAATTTCAGGTAATACAAACGCCGTCGGAATGGAAATGCGGAGAGGGAAAGACAATGCATTATATTGAATATCAGAGAAACGTACGATTTGAACTGTTTACAAGAAGTGGTCGACGATCGTCTCCATGCCCGAAGACTTTCCTTTTAGAAACTGTTATATTTCAGAGCGAAAAGGAGCAAATAGCGAGTTCCCTCAAGTGCAGAGATGAATTCTGGAGAGTCGTTATTTCGGTTTGAATTGGAAGGGAAAGGAGCAGAATGAATTTGTCAATTAAGACAAAAGCTGAGATCATTCCCACTCCACATGCAAATTTCGTGTGTCTTCCGAAGTCTGAGAGTGAGTCTCTCCCAAAGGAATCAAAGCTAATTGGAATATTCAGGTTATGACGAGGTGTTCAATCCAAAGACAGAGGCAAAGAAAGAGGATAAGAAGGCAGTTCCCATCTCTCGAGGCAAACTTCCTCTGACTGAAATAATAGTGATCACGATTGGAATCGCCATCTTCATCGCTTCTGCTGTTAGTTCATGAGTTTGTTAATTAATCAATCTGTTCCTTTCAGTGTCTGATTGCGTTTGGAAAACGAGGAGGGAAAGCAGTGTGGCGACGATAGAAAGAAGAGGCCATTCATGAGAGGGAGATACGAAAACTCACAAATAAAACCTTTGTAGATTTGTTGTTCGCTTGAAATCTTTTTTCATCAATTGTCCTCAGTTGTCCTCAGCTGGTCTCAATTAGTTCCGAACCCAAATGTAAGAAGTTGTTTGTCAAACAGAAACCTCTTCTGTTATCCAGTAAGATAGGAATGGAATTGATGTTGTGAAGAACACAAACTAGAGAAGGCGAGAGGGCGATAGAGAAGATGAGAGAGTGGGAGAAGAGGAGAGAGGAGGAGAAGGGAGGAGACAGAGAGTGGTCACGATCTATTTCCCCCCCTTGACGTTCTCTCTAACTGATCCTGATGTGTGTGGTTGGTCGAGTCGTGAGTATATAAGAGAGCTGAGTTGAGTCAGTCTATCCCCTCTCTCGACCATTCACGATGGAATCAACTACTATCGCCAGATACAAGGTAGGATCCTTTCATGTTCGAACTCTGTTCTATCTACTGAATTTGCTTATCTTGTAGATGCATATTATTTCGAAATCCTTTATCTCAAAGAGAAAGAATCTTATCAATTCAGATTCCGTCTCCTCCTCTCATTTCCTCCATCGATGGAACTTCGTCTGACGAAGAGAAGAAATTCACTCGATTCGTTCATCGTGGCCAATCTTCATTCGAATTATTCCATCTTCTCACTCGTAAATTGGACAACATGAAGATCGACATTCAATCGTCAGTTCGTTTATATTCTCAGTTAGATGTTAGATGTTTGTTGAATGTTATAGATTCTAATTGTAGGGGCAGCGGCTCTAGAATTGAGAAATTATCTAGAGAAATTTATTTACAATCAATTTCGGGACCTACTTTTAGTGGAAAATCTTAATTTTCTGCAAAGCAACGTGGATCTCCTACTTTTTCGATTCTGGCATAGGATCCATCGAAGCTCTCCTTTAGATATTCACTGACGGGGTTTCCTAAGAACGAAATAGATTATCATAATGATCATACATTTCAGACTGTTCTTCATTGATTCGGATGGCGATAGTTGTTCTCTTCGATCGGTGGACGATCTCGAGACGGCATTGGATGAAGCAGGAGAGAAGGCTGTTCTCCTCTCTTTCGATCGACTTCAATCTCCAATGAAGAATGAGAAGAAGAAGAACTCATCCACTTCTTCTTTCTCCGTCCTCTCCGAATCTTCTTCTGATTCATCAGATTCTTCTGAAAGTTCCGAAGAATCTGACAATGAAGAGCCAGAGAAGGATAAGAAGACCACCAAGAAATCATCCGATACGAAGTCTGAAGAAGAAACCCCCGAAAGAGAAGATGAGACCCAGA